>OY829915.1:130827673-131106664 GCA_963691935.1 Nephrotoma guestfalica | reverse complement strand
CTACGATTTTTAAGACTACTAGCAAATCATGAAAATCAAATTCATTCGCCAACTTTATAGTTACCATATTTCTATAAATCAGGGGCAGGATCATGAATTACGACCGGAAAATTTAAACGAATTGAAATATATTTTCAATCATACTCTATTAAATTTATTAAAATTTGCCTTAGTAGATGTGGGGTAACGCATAAAAGCAATTTCTATATTACTTTAAAAGTAATGACTAATCTGCTATGAGATTTTCGAAATCGAATTATTACCGGTAGTACATTCCGTTTAAAATTACTCGATAATGAAATAGTTGTCGAATACTATTTTACCGTTAAACTTTCGTATATTGTATTTTCAAACAAAATATCTAGGCCAATTTTGATAATTTTTCGATTTTTGTTGTGTTTGTCCATTGAAATATTTTATTTATGTTTCTGGTTGGATTCCATGATCTGGCCTCAGGTTGGAGTTAGGTTGAGTTGAAATTAGATTTTCGTTAATTTCAAAATGACGTTGATCGATTCCATGGAGTAGTTAGGTTGAGTTGAAATTTTGAGAATCATTTAATAAATTAAATGTTATTCGCTAGTAATTTTTCTATATATATATATGTACTAGCTATATATATACTAAATATATATATATATATATATATATATATATATATATATATATATATATATATATATATATATATATATATATATATATATATATATATATTTATATATATATATATATATATATATATATATATATATATATATATGTATATATATATATATATATATATATATATATATATATATATATATATATATATATATATATATATATATATGTATATATTTATGTGTGTGTGTGTGTGTGTGTGTGTGTGTGTGTGTTCACAGTCCCTTCAAACCATTTTTATTATTTTAAAGGGTGGACATTTTTCATTAACGCAATTTTAAATTTCAATTCTTCCCAATCCCACTAGTTTTTAGTCGAGTTCAGAATTGCTTAACGAAAACTCAACTCTATGATGTCTCCATCAACACTAACTCTAACTAAGCCACTTGCAACTCTGCATGGAAACAATATAAGAATCAAATGAATTTTTAAGGTTTTTTGGAACAACATAATAAAATTGGAAGAATTATTATTTCTTTTCCATATACAAGTTGAATACCGTCTAAAATTTCTGTGCGGCATTCATGAGTCCGGCCCAATTAAATTTTTTCCGGTTAAAAGCTATTTCGCTATCTCGCATTTCAGGGGACATTAAAAATTTATTCATTTTTATTTCCAATAGAATAATAGAGTACTAATGACACTTATAGCACCCATTTTTGTAATTTCGAGGCAGCTCATAATTTAGAAATATTAAAATTTCTATTTTCTGTATATTTATTTCAATCCTGGTTGCATCCGTTAACTTTTCACCATCACAGTGCACACAGCGAGGAAGATTTCAGTTGAATGAAATTCTCACTTCATTGGCAATGACTTGCGTTGTTATTTTCCTAACTTTACAAAATTTCTGCAGATAACGAAAAACTATTAACGTCATGCCCAAGAGTATGAGCAGCAGTTGAAAAAACTATAAAAGGATTTTTGTTACTAATTTTGCTTAAATCTCATGTATTGAGATATAAGCGTTACGTCATCGCTTATTAGTTTTTTAATGCAATAGAATTTTAGTGAGTAATTACTAAAATTATGTCGTTTGCAAATTAAAAATTTATTTCAATTATTATAACTTCTTTAAACATATCTAATTATTTATAGAAGTTGTAAGAATATTTAATATTTACCGAATTATACGGTGGGCAGTGATTATGCCTGTACTTCGTTGTGTATTGTCGAAATCTAAGCCGCGACTTTCGGAATGTAAACCAATTGATGAGGTTGCGCTGGACTGTAAAATATCTAAATTGTTTAGCGAACAATTTTGAGATCGCAAAAGTGGTAAATCTTTTCTTTGATTAATCAAAAATGTTTCCAGCTTTGCATCTTTTATATTCTGTAAAGCATTTTATGCTGTCTATGTCAAATAACCGATGTAAAGATTTTGTAAATTCCTTTACTAGTTCCCTATCATTTTTTCTGATTAAACATTTACTATGCTTACTAGAACTAAATTACTTGTCGTACTTTTTATGTGCTTTATAATATAATGTTGGTTTTGTAAAGGGATGCCTAAATGCTTCCAATTTAAAATTATTTCTTTAGCGGTAAATATGGCTAAAGGTTTAAATGGGATTTTGATAACTCGCTGCAGTCAGATTCATCTGATTCAGAAGGACTGGATTCTATTTGTACAGCAAATTACAAATCGTACGTACATTAAGCTTATCTTAACCAAAAATATTTCATCCGCCATTTTTCAAAAACCCCCCAAAAATTTTTTTCTATTAGTAGAAGTATAATCATGGTATTACAATTTTGTAATTTCCCGCAATACTTCACAACAAATTGAAGTGACTGTCCCACTTAAATTAAATCTATTATTCTACTATTCTCAATACAATTAATTCAAAAACCACGAATATAACAACACACGAATAAAATAAAAACATGAAACAAATGATCCGATAAGAAAAATAAAATTCAACTCTCAATTATTTCAAGAGTGGCAACTTATAAAAGTAAAATCATTTTATATATTTAGTCTGGAGGTGAATAATTGAACTATGTACAAGAATAATATAATTATTCCTAAACCTACTTGTAGTTGGAACCCAATTTTTCATTCTGGCATCAGCTTTTATTTCAGAAATCCACTGTTCCGGCGCTGGTAGCTAATTATTTAATTATCATTGAATAATTGAATTTTTGAAAAAATAGAATTTTGAATTTTTCTTTTTCTCAAATGATCATGTGGTATATCATCTGGGAGGCCTTGGAAAAAGTAACAATTTTTTTTAACGGCGCTTCAGTTGTTCAGTTGATAAACCCGCCGTTTCGGCACTGGTAGCTAGTTTTTGATTTATTATAGAATAGATAAGGGTGAAAAGGATGATTGAAAAGGTTATTGAAAAGGTTATTTAATTCAAATTGAACATTATAAAGCAGATCCGAAAAACTTGTGGTTTCAACAGGATGGTGCAACGTGCCACACAGTAGGCCAAACCATCGATTTATTGAAAGGAAATTTTAATGAGAACATCATATCAAGAAACGGACCCGTGAGTTGGCCTCCAAGATCTTGCGATCTAACGCCGTTAGATTACTTTTTATGGAGGTATCTGAAATCACTTGTTTATATCGATAAACCAAAATCGATTCCTGCATGAAAAGCGAACCTAACACGCGTAATTAACGAAATATCGGCCGAATTGCTCGAAAATTGGATTCATAGAATGGATCATCTAAGAGTCAGCGGACAACATTTAAAAGAAATTATTTTCAAACATTAAATGTCATAAACCGAACTTACGTGACAAATTCAATTTTTGATTATTAAACTGATTTTAATGCGTTTTATTTCAAAAAAACTTCCGGAAGCTCTTATTGGATCACCTTTTATTTCACATTTCTTAAAGAAATATTTGAAAATACATATCACAAATGAAAATAATATAATCATCAATTATAATTCAAAATAATATATAATTTTCTTATAAAATAAAATAAATTATAATTCAACTATTATTAATAGGAACTTAATTAGGTACGAATTGCATTTGGCTTATATTTTTGGTCCATCTTAAGTATGAAATTTAAAAAGGCAGTTGTTGCTCTTACCAAAACAGAGGTGCACTTTACATTTAGAACACAAAACTCTACCTTTTCCCTTGCATTTTTCATATTTACACCGGTTTGCTGCGTCACTGTGGAGTGGAAGATGCCGTATATCGTCGTAACGAATTTTATCTATTGGGCGAGTTTCCGCTTTGGCTTTCTTTACAGGTATCTTATTGCACGAATCGGAGTTTGCTTGAGGTAATGTTCTTCTACGTATAATATTCTGATTCATGGTGGTCAGACAATGCCCTTAATATAGGCGGAAATTTAATAAATCCATAATATCGTTTGCCGAAGTTCCAAGTTTTTTGTGAATCACTTTGTTTTCAATCCAGCTCGATACAGCCGCAAAATCAATGAAATGTGCTATTACTCATAGTGTTCACTTTCGAGATTTGTGGAAAAAGCGAAAGTAGCTTAAAAGTTGATCGATTAAATTCACCTCTCCCATTCCCATATTGTACATTTGTACAATTTGAGGTGGTCTTATTTGAACATGTTTTGCGTTAATTTTGTCGTACCGGCGAGCCATTAACTCTTCACCAATTCCAACAAAGTTTGACGCTAAATAAACTACTTTGTTGGCTTGTGACTTGACAACACACATTTGGCCATCCTTACTTGTAACTTCATCTGAAGCACCATGGACTTGCTTTTTCATTATTTTATCTGGGATATGGGGCGAGTTTCGAAATCGATTTATTCGAATGGTTCCAATCGCATTAATTTAGAGTTGGGTCAGGCATTCGAATAACTGATATGAACTGAAATAGTTGTCGAAATATAAAATATGTCCGGTTGTATTAATACGCTCACAGAGTCGCAAGTCGATTGCTGATCCGAATCCCAGTTGTTTTGCAGTAAATTTATTTATTTCGGTAGACGAGCCCTGATAAACTACAAAATCATATAGTAATCCGCCTTTGCCGCAATACCTAAAACAAGAATCTTATAGATTATGAATTACATGGAACTAATAATATACCTTTATACCCCATGGACAAGGTTTCCCTTTAATGTACTGTTTGGTGCTCAATTGACCTTTAAAGGGGATGATTTGTTCATCAATTGATAGGTATTTTTCAACGGTATGGTCTAAATATCTTCTGCGAATACTATCTAATAAAGGTCGAACTTTGTACAGCTTATCCTGGTTATATCTTGACTTTTCTAAATTATTTACGAAATGTAACGTATTCCGTAATTGAGAAAACCTCTCATGCGGCATAGCTTCCGTAACCGTCTGAATCGAGATGTATTTATTAAACTACATTCGAATTCTAGGCATTTTCAGGGACCCCATTAAAAAATTGTAGTCGGTCGGTAGTTTGTAGTGTTTTGCTGGGCGGCATATTGATTTGTGAAGAAAACCATACTAGTAAATCATTCCGGCGGGATATATCTCGCGAAAATAGAATTTGGAGATGTATTCAATGCCTCTTCATATTGGGCATCCTCAAATAGCATACGGTTCAAATTCATGTGGCGTCTCCTAAATTAAACTTTCGATTTATCAGTAGTTTTAAATTTTTGGTTTTCATCGATAAATTCAAACTCGACGTTATCCTCAACTACAATCTCATTGTAATCTTCGCTAATAGTTGCTGCGTTTTTTTGAAAAAGCTGCTCCAGACCGCGATACATTATATTTTGATTTTTTAAACAATTCACATATTATTAGAATATTTGTGCTTCAGATTTACTCAATTGAATCCTAAAGAGCTTATACTAAATCAATATCTTGCATTATATTATCGAATAAAGTGTATTTATGCTTGTTCTCAACAACTCTAAACAACTCTTGATATTATGTAGAGTACAACAGAGTTCAGCAAAAAACGTAATAATTCCTGTACTGACGAAACAGGGAAATTTTTTTACTACAGCATTTTTTGATTGTTCCTTACTTCATTTACAACTGGAAATTTGAAAGAATGAAAATGAAATGACTGGATTGTATTTTTAATAAGAAAAAATGGATATCTTAATGTTTGCTGGTGAAATTAATTAATTTATTTTAATATTGGATATTATTGTGTTTAATTATAAACCAAAAATTCAATGTCAAAATGATTGACTTGAAGTTAGTTAAAGTTGTTGTTCTAAATTTTTTTGTTTAAATTTCCCTGTATTTTCCCTATATTTTATCGCGGTCCCGAACACCATATTTCAAAAAATCGCAGCTAGTGTAGCTTTCGCGTCGACCAACTTTTCTGCATCATCTATGGTTTCCTCTATCATTACACCAAGTATCATTCGTCAAATAAGTCAGTGGCTTTTGCTTTACTAACGGTCACAATATCATTCCTAATTTTCAATAATAAGGTGTTTAAAATTGTTTGTTTGAACTGAAGGGTCAATTTCATCATCAGGTAAATCTATTTCTGAATCATCTGCGTCAATTAACAATGCAGCTTCCTCCAATGTCAATTTGGCTTGTCTATTTTTAGCCAAAATACGTTTAATGGCCTCTTTATCACTCAATCACATAACTAAAATATATTTCCGTAATTTACAACCATACAGTCCACATGCCCGTTTGAAGACACAAGCTTTGGATTGAAATGTGCCCATTTTAGGATACATATTTAAATTACATTTTAATTACAAATAATTTTAAATTTACTTACGTTTGAGTTGTTTCATGAAAATTAAACACTTTGCACATACAAAAATTTTTTTTTGCCTAATTTTAACAATTTGTTAGTGTTAAAAATGCTTATTTATTTGGAGCCAAATAGCACTAGAAAACATAACGGATATTATTCTATTTATACACATTTCAAATCAGTGCGATGTTGCCAATTTTAAAAACAATACACTGTTTTGAAGCCGTTGTATACAAATGAGCACACCATGACTGAAAAGGTTAAGGAATATCACAAATTTATCACCTTAGCACTCCTATTTTCTTCATCAGATTACGATCTGTGATGAAAAGGAACACAAATGTGACCCCCTGTCGGAATACGGAACTCATGGGCCGACCCATCTTCCGTACCAGTAGTAGGCTGGTATGGAGCTTCGTAATATGCAGATGATTCTTTTAAAAACAGACATATAGCCGTACGTCCTCGAATTGGCTGGCAACGGCGTATAAGTAATGACGAAAAAGTAAAGAGTTGGGAGAGTATCGGCCCCAGAACAGATTGCAAAGATAAAAAAAGTTAACATTTTAAAATTTTATTGTTTTGAATGTCTGGTACTGGCTGTTTTGAATGTCTGGTCTTCCCTGTTGTTGTAAAAGATACAGGGTACCAATCTTTGGGAAAATGAATTTTCATTATTATGAGAAAACTAGAGGAGCAAAATTATCTGTTTTTTTGCAATAAATCAAACTGTAATATGGTCTTTACAATTTTCAACAAATTTATTGCAAACGACCTCATACAATAACTGTTTTTAATTGTTTAACCGAACTTTACTTTTACTCTCCTTAAAAATTACATTTATTAAATATCTGGTTGAAGTACAAATACAATACTATCTTCATTAGATACCAGAGTGACAAAAAACGCAAATCCGGTGTAATATCACTTAAGTAAAGATACTCCATTGCAAAATGCCATGGGCTTATGCCAATTACAATGGCAAAGTAGTGGGTTGTTCGACGGGCCACGTATCGAGGTGGTTTTCCAAATCTTTCTCCAAACATTAAAACAACCTACTACCAAACAAATGGATAAGGTGCAATACTATCTGATATTGATAGTAGAAACCAGCTAGCATAGTAGAAAGTAGCTTCACCTGTGTAATACAAGTTTCACTTAGACCATACCTAGAAGTACGCTTTGTAGTGTTTACATAAAACTGTTTCGAGTACTGTACTCGTGTATTGGGGGAAAAGTGTTGCGAAAGGAGTTGAATAGGCTAAACAAGTTTTAAATAGTATATTTTGTCTTTAGGTGTAACGTGATTGTTATACAATATTATGTTTCTAACCTCTGACTGCGCGTT
The DNA here is from genome assembly GCA_963691935.1 of Nephrotoma guestfalica. Classification (NCBI taxonomy): domain Eukaryota; kingdom Metazoa; phylum Arthropoda; class Insecta; order Diptera; family Tipulidae; genus Nephrotoma; species Nephrotoma guestfalica. Next base: position 131,098,984 of record OY829915.1, on the reverse strand, counting down.
AAGTGTACACAGATTTTATTGTTTTTCACTTGATGTCATTAACAAGTAGAGGTATAAGTTTCTTATATGAATATTATATGTCTTGTTTTTTTTTACAGATTTTTGATTCATTAATAAAAACGACAGCACACGTTTTTTATTATTTATAAAATCGTGAAAATTTTAAAATAGATTTGATTTTCCTGAACAAAAAGAAAAACACTTGTCATAGAATCAAAGAAAAAAATTTATTTTTATCCTCAAGTTGAAAACCCAGACTCTAATCTTTAGAAAATCTATAATATGTAATTTTCTTTAGTTTAATCTTAAAAAATGTTATAAATATTTAACATAATTTGTACTCCCATTTTATAAGGCGAAGTTATCAATTATAAATGAATGAACATGTGCGCAAAAGTATCGCTATACTTGTAAATATAACCTCCAGTTAAAACAAAAACCGCGGGCACAATTTATATGTCTCAGATTTGATAATTGGAAAAGCCTGTTTAAACAATAATTTTTTTATTTTTTATGTACGTAGGTATTTGCAATACTGTCTGCTAAACATATGGTACACCACGACATGTGGAACGAACAAAAACATGTGCGCTATAAAAAATCGAGATTTTTTTTCCATATCGATAGCACGCGTTAAATCAAATGAATCAGTCTTCTGATGACATAGTTTACTATAAACGTCACTATAAAATTGTTATGGCATTGGGGGTGGTGTACAATGATGAAAGAATGTAAAAGTTAAAAGATTAATTATGCAGTGTATTTCATAATTTAGGAATAATACAGATACAAAACTAAATTACAATTAAAACACCTGTGGATCCACGAGCATTATGTACGTATAATAAATGGATACGGGTACGAGTACAGAATATGTACGAGTCAAAAGATAAATATTACAGCAGCAAATAAATCAAACTGTTCTTATTTGAGTTTGTAGCTAGAGCTATGTATGTAAGTGATGAAGGTGGTTTTAGCCTGGCGGAAAGCCAAAGCGGGACAGAATATTGGTAAAGTATTTTGAATTTTATTCAAGCGGAAAACTTTTAATTGAATATATATATATATATATATATATATATATATATATATATATATATATATATATATATATATATATATATATATATATATATATATATATGTATATATATATATATATATATATATATATATATATATATATATATATATATATATATATTCACGAATTCTTCTCTGTTCACGTATGACACTCGGTGGTCGATTAGTTAAGGTATACACGACCAAGTGGTACCAACCCAAAGGTTTCGGGTTTGAATCTAGCCAAAGCTCATAAAGCAATATTCTAAAAGACATTCCCATAACATATAACGCATCATTTATATTAAAAAATGCAATGAAGCAAGCTTATATTTCAGATTTTGACAATGAAGCCTATTACGAAGAAGATTATCTAAATGATTCATTTGATGAACTACCTATGAATGTGGTTCCTTTGGTTAATGTGATTTGATGTGGTCCCTTTGGTTAATGTGATTTGATTTTGTGAACTACATCCTCTGATAATGTTTTTTTTAAATTTCTGAAACATCAAATAAAAGAAAATGTACTTGTTAATGAGTAGAAATTCGGAGCTCACAATAATAATTGCTTCTGTACTGGCAAATGCTAATAACAGTATGGACGTATGGTATCCAACTTTAGGGTTGAGACAAAAGACCAATATACAAATGATGCGAGGGATTGTGAACGCCCCATGGTACATTAGGAACGATAACCTTCTTAGGGATTTAAACATGGAGTGTATCACAGGAGAAATCAAGAAACAAGCAAGGAAACATGTATAGCAATTACCTCGGCATGAAAATACAGACATACGTCTTATGTTGGACACCACCAATGTAGTGAGAAGACTCCAAAGGCAGAAATCGCTGGACCTGGGCTGTTCTAATTAGAATCAGAAATAATTTTAAAATGAGTAACCAATAGGTTATTCATCATCAACCGAGAAACTAAATAAGAAAAATAAATATCTGCGATTTATTTTATCCTAATGATTACACTGAATTTTTAAGTTCCTACTCGTACATATAAAAACGAAATAAAAGCAAATATGTTTGATGCTTGATTATTGATGCTTGATTTTAAATTTTGCTCACTTTTTGGTATTTCGGCTGCAGATTGAGAAACAGCTTCAAGCACATCGGGTACAAAAGTGGAATTTGTTTTTCTAGACACCTTCAACATACATTCTAAAGAAGCGTAAAAATCCCCGCTTGCGATGTAACTTAATGTGATACCTAATCGTATCCGAGTGCTAATTGAATTTCTAATCGATGCATCATGTTTATGAATTATTTAGATGCTGTAACCAGCAACAAAATGGTATGGATATCTAAAAAGTACATTTACACCATCATCAATATCTCATTAAACTGTTCGAAAGTAAGCCTTGTAACACCTTTTCACTCCAAGATGGTCATTGGCGCAAGTTGTCTTCCGACCAAAATGGGTTGACTCAATCTCATTTTACATTTTCCGACCGTTCTTTTTCTTCTAAATTTCCCAATTTCTGAAGGGTTAATATTTATTAATTGACTTAATTTGATCTTCGTCAAGGTCAATACTCAGATTAACTATTATTTAAAATTAGTAAATATGATAATTTATTAGTTGCGACACCGAACCTATTAATACATTTTTATTAATTTACGTGAGAACGAAACAATTAATTATAAACAATTGTTTGAAACAAATTTATATATTTGACATTTGAAGAAATTTTCATGAAAGTTAAAATACTCTTTGTGAAAGTTTTAAAGCAACATTTTTTAAAATTATACACACAAACAAAAATCTTCATGACATAAAATATCAGCAAATTTGCATATATGGTTGGAACAGATGTGTAAAATTTCGCATGTGGCGAGTTAAGAAGCCATTACTTTATTTGAAATGAAGCACACTTATTTCGCAAGTTGTGTAAACAAAGGTTGTGCCACTCGACACACTGCGGCGCTTACATCATCGCCTATAAAAATAATTAAATTGTGGTTCTTTTCAATGCAACTAGCGTACCAGTATTACGTCATACCTCATACCTCTTTCTTGTTTGTTTGTTTCCAATTTTTTTTATTAATATGGCATGTTTATCACAATAAAAAAATTAAAACAATCTTTTAATTTTAGTGCTGCCTAAAATCAAAGATTGAAACCGTCGATATAAAATGACGTCATATGACAACATTCATTTTTTAATGACTTAACTTAATGTCGAAGACTTCTCTTTTATTCTTATTTTTAGTACAACAACACAATTGTTCGTTGAAAAGTAAGCCCCTTAAAACAGAAGAAAAAATAAAATTCATGTCTGAGGATGTTTTCCAAACACCGACTTATTAGAGACTTATTGACTTATTTAGCCCCATCTGACATAAGCTGATCAAGTCATTCCGATTCAATGTACCTACTGGCTTATTTGTGACGTAATAATAAAAAAAACGCAATTTCTATTATTAGGCCACTAGAATTGAAAATAAGAACTGCGTGTTTTACATTTAGTCAAGACACATTTTTGGATACATTTCTGTGTAGACGTACTTATTCAAATAAGTCGGTGTTCACCAATAAGTCGGTGTTTGGATAACAACCTAAAGCAAATACCATGAAAATGAACAAACTGCTACTTCGATCGATAAAGAGAGACTGATTGTTTTTTAACCGTCGACACAGCGTTACGTCATCGTTTTAGCTAATAGGCCAGTAATAAAGATGGTTTTGGCTGCACGTATGCAGCAATAATTTTATGTGTGGCTCGTGTTGTATACTAACCAACACAGACGAAAAAACCCAAAAAATTTATGGTTAGTTTTTTTGTTTGCTATTACGGGATTAGTATGAAATTTAATTTTAACAGTCTTAATGCCTGCTAGGTCGTTGCGCTCATTCATCCAATATCAAATGAAAATAATTTTACACTTAGACACGTGCCGCACTTGAGTTTTACGTGGAGAGGCATGTGATGCTTGAGTTTTGTTTGAAAATTGCAGTGTGTGGACCGGTTAGTTGTCTCTATTTCTAAAAAAACGTACCACAGCAAGATGCGGAACAAAACAATGAAAATAATGAATTAATTCCAAATTCTCGATGAAATTTTAGATTTTATTCAAGTTCTTTCAGTTGTTGGTTTGGTATGGTTTCGCAATTACGCATATGCTTCTGCATCTGCACGTTATTTTTCAATAAATTGCACACAATTTTAGATTTCTTTACTTTTATCAAACAACTTTGATCTGAAAATAAATGTCTTTTCCCGTAGCTTTATTAGACAGATATTAAATGGTTGTAGCTGTTTCCAAAACCTTTCAAATGATATGCTACATGATTATATGGGAATGGGAAAAACCGTAATTGCTTCCAGCGCTACAACGGAACTTTTAAATATTCCCAAAATCTTTTCAATGATATACGACACGCACATATTGTATGGTAATTGAATAATTAGCTAATAGCGCCAAAACGACGGATTTGTAGACTAAAGCATTGTTTACAAAACTGCTGCCTTTTCCAAGACCTTGGATGTACCACAACGGTAGAATTGAATAATGAGGTGTTCAGAAAAATTAACAGAATTCTTCAAAACCTTTTCAATGGTATACGCCAAGTATATGTAATACGGTGGGGAAAAAATTCTTTATTTATTTCTCCAAATATATTTCGTCCCCCTCAAAGTAATCCCCCCCCCCTGCCTCAATACACTTGTGCCAACGTTTTTTCCAATCCTCGAAACAGTTGTAAAAGTCAATTTCCGGAATAGCCTCCAATGCGCGTAGCGATTCACGTTTAATGTCTTCAACTGACTCAAAGCTCTCTTGTTTCCCCGGAGCGGTCGTTTGAGTTTGCTGAACAGCCAGAAGTCACACGGAGTCAGGCGAATACGGTGGTTGCGGAACGATATGGGTGGAATTTTTGGCGAAAAAATTACGTAAAACCAATGCAGTATGAGAAGGTGCATTATCGTGGTGTAAAAACCAAGAGTTTGTCGACCCATCATTCCGGATTCTTTTTACGAATAGCTTCACGCAAACGACGCATAACACTCAAACAGTATTCCTTGTTGACAGTTTGGTCGGTCGGAAGAAATTCGGAGTACACCACACCTCGATAATCGAAGAAAACTGTCAACATCACCTTGATTTTTGACTTGCTTTGACGTGGTTTTTTCGGCTTCGGCTCACCTTTGGCACGATATTCGGCTGATTGATCGTCTGTTTTCGGGTCATAAGCATAAATCCAAGACTCATCGCCAGTTATAATACGTTTCATGACATCCTGGTAGTCGGAAAGCATTGTTTCACAGACGTCAACGCGACGCTGTTTTTCCAAAAAATTGAGTGATTTTGGAACCAATCGCGCTTTCACTTTTCTTAGGCCCAAATGATCTTTCAAAATGGTTTTCACTGATCCTTCCGATATTTCAATGGCACCAATTCCTTGATTTTATTAACGCGTTGATCATCAGTTGATGTTAGTAGCCGTCCTAGACGTGGTTCGTCGTCAACACGTTCTCGACTCTCATTGAACAATTTGTACCAATCAAAAACACTTGCTCGCCGCGCCAATTATCACCGACGGCCTTTTGCAACATTCTGAACGTTTCGGCACCACAAAATTGATTCCGCACACAAAATTTAATGGAACTTCTTTGTTGAATAATTTCACTCATTGTAAAAATCGCCGAATGCACTTTTTGTACTTCAGAAAGACAAGCGTATACTAAACACTAATGATTATTTTGATGTGACATTTGTCACAGATGTCACTGACTGTCATACCAACATACAAAAAAAAATATTTCGACGAATGGTTTTCCGCGCGGAATTTAAATTACAAAGTCCTACTACTTTTTGCCCACAGTAGTATATTCTATAATAAACTAAAAATTAGATACCATTCGTCAGCGCCAAATAGGTGGATTTATGAACTAAAATGATGACCGATATCAACATATCCAAATGTCTATTTCCATGATGATTTTCAGAATTATTTCACAGTTTTGACATGGGCAAATATAACCCCGAAACGTGTGAGTCGTGATTTACAACATTTTTAGAATTCAAATAATTGCTACTCAAAATTTTGCTAGGTTCTCATCAATCCCGTTACGTTTATCAAATGTCAATTTCACTGATGATTTGCAAAATTTTGTCGTAGTTGGCATGGACAAACATAGCTCTGAAAAGTGTGAGTTTGATTTACAATATTTTTGCAATTCAAACGATTACTAATCAAGATCCTCAGTTCTTATCAATCCCGCTATATCTTACAGTTAGGCCTATCAAATGCCGATGTCATTGCGATGGCTCCGAAACGTGTGAGTTGTGATTCATAATATTTTTATAATTCATAAAGCAAATCTAGGTCACATTTAAATATTTCACAACTATAACAGCTCTCTGAAACTTCTAAATGAAATTGGTATTTGATAGGGCTAATCGAGAAAGATACGATGTTGGTTAAAATATATTTTCGCCTGAATGTTTGTGATGCAATTAACTCTATCATACATTCGGTTTCCTTAGGAAATATTTCGCAGCTGCATAGAGTAGTGTGAAATTTTTTTTAAACCTTTTCTAAAAATTTTTACGCTTAGGATAGGTGTAGCAAATATTAGCGAATACTAACACACTACAGATTTTTTTCTCGAGATCATTCTCGTATAAAATAAATTTAAAATAACCAATCACAGGAAATTATGTATTTTTGGACCACCAGCTATTCTTATAACGGTTTTTGGAAACCACAAAACTATGTGTGAATTTTAATTTTGCATCTATCATTTTTCGAATAAATAGGGCGGTTTCAGAACCGCTAACTGTTGGCAAGGCAGTATATGTAGAAACAGCAAGTCTTGTTTTAGATGCGTATGTTTATTTTGAAAATTTCACGATAATATGATAGATCGAATGTCATTTATTTCCAGCCATTAATTTTACTGTACATTCGCAAAAATCAAGGCACTCTCGAACAATAAAATGTTATTAAAATAAATCCAAATTTCGAGGCCTACGTTGATATTGTATAATTCAGAAGAAAAAGAAGAAGAAGCCGTGGGTAGCTATTACTATTGTTTAAATTTAATTGTTTAGTTTATTTTCTTATTTTATGGAAAAATTGGTTATATTTAATGCATAATACATAAATTAGAAATTACAAGTAAAAATTGAAATAAATAATTATTTCATACGTTCTAGTATAATATACGAGTATATTTTGTTGATATGAAGCCCGACAAAGAAAATGTTTTAAGATTTTTTTTACAAATGTTATTGGTATATTTTCTTAAGTACGTTATTATGAAATATTGCAATAACGAAGCTCGAGCAATAGTTCAAATAAACTGTTTCTTTCAATACGAACGAATGTGATTTATTGATTTATAGCTATAGTTGAAGAGCACAGATGCCTTGTTGGTAGAAATATTTGCTCTTGGTATACAAGATATCGCAAGAACTGATGTAATGTGTTATGTCCCATTTTAAAGATTAAAATTGCTTTTCGCACTTGTGTGTAGTGATTAATAAAATTTCGCTCACATTTGTTTTCTTCTAACCTGTAAGATTAAAATAAATGGTAGAGGTAATATAAACTATATTTTTAATTTCTATAATTTGGTTAAAATATTAAATATGCTTAGTAGGACGTACAAAACAAACCACTTCCTCGCCGATACTCTAATTTCGATTTCCGTTGCAATTACCTTAAGCTCATGTCAAATTTAATTTCGAATTTTAAGTACAAATTAAATGTATGTGTCATTTATTGCGTTATGTCCACCGTGGTCGTTTTGTTGGCTTTCTGAACTTAAGATCTTCTTTTCGATTCAAGGTATTCATGAATTAGTAGATCGATATACACTAACTTTTTTTGTCCCTATACAAAAGACTAATCGTGATAGGTGGATCACCGTGTAAATTAAATTTTTATGAAAAATATACTCTGGTAGATCTCAGTATACTCTGGCAAATCATCATGAATAGACTCACGCTTGAACAACGCTACGAAATTATAAAAATTTTTCTTTGAAAATCAGGCCGGGGATCGTGTTACGATAAATGGAGATCGTTGCCGCATCGTCATCAATGATTTTTTGTTTCAAAATATGCATGAAATTGATCCGGACGAGATGTGGTGTCAACAGGATGGCGCTACGTGCCATACGGCGACCGCAACCATCGACTTATTAAAATCAAAATTTGACGATAAGTTGATTTCGAGAAATGGACCTGTCAATTGGCCTCCAAAGTCGTGCGATTTGGCATCTCTCGATTATATCCTGTGCAGCTACGTGAAGTCATTTATGCTGATAAACCAGCAACAATTAACGCCTTTGAGGCCAGCATTGTTTGTGTTATTCGTGACATACGGCCAAAATTGCACGTCCAGAATGCGTTTCGTGAAGAACAGCCGCGGTGCCCATATGCTCGAAATTATTTTCAAATATTAATGCCATGTATTGATCTTTCGAATAAAAAAAAATTTTTTTAATTACAATTTAATTTTTTGTACTATTTTTTACAATTTCAAGTTCTATCGGGCTTAAAAAAACACACTTTTTAAATGAGGGTTCGTTCCCAGCAACCAATACATTTTTTGAGTTTTAATTCTAATTCTTCCCTTTTATTTTTGACTTGAGTTTCCAGCGACATTAGCATGTGGTATTTCTTGATTGTTCATCTTTCTATGTGTTAATTTTTTGTTTGTAAAATCAATGTGTACATTTGGGTTTTGTCAACTGCCATTATGGCCGTTACTATAGTGCGGTATTGTAAGATCACTGGTATATAATAGGCAGAGAACAGGATCGAGTACATTACTTGTGGAATTCCTGCGTTGATTTCTTCGTCTGAAGTATTCGTTGGTTGTTTCGCTCAGGGTTAACCTGAGTATAGTATCAGCCACCCTGTATATAGTGAGCCATACTTGTTTCGTAATAGAAATAGAATTAGTATTCCGGAACCTTTTAAAGAGCATTTCAAGAATTTCTTTTCTTACACTGCACCTAAGTTTTATAGCCAGCTACCAACCTATATTGCAACCGCGGGTACTTTTAGTGTATTTATAAAATTGCTGAAAGAATGGTTATTCTCAGTAAATGACATTGAGGTCTTGTTTCGAACACTATCCTAAATAGTATATTATGCTACTTTTGTTTATAAGGAAAGCAAGTGTAAAAATATGTGGCGAATATTCAAACCATGCGCAAATATTGCTTAAAAATTTGTAATTTTTTTTATTTTTTAAATTTGTTAAATTATACTTATATGAATTTTGTCCTAGTTGTTAAATTATATTTATATACTTTTAATTTTAATGTTACATTTTTCTAATTTGTATTATATCCTGTTTTTTATAAGTTATGAATCGTGACTCCGTGACATTTTTAAATCAGGAGTTCGCTAGTTTTATTTTACTATTCTTACAATTGTTTGGTTTAATTTAATTGAATATTATTTTCTAAAATAAAACTATGTAAAAAAAATCTTAAATGTGTCAGGCACCGACCAAATGGCATAGTGGTTAAAGCTTTGGCGTTTGGATCGGGAGGTACCGGGTGCGAATCCCGATAGGGGCAGGATGCAAAGGGAATTTTCATCATCAAATTACGATTTGTGATGAGAAGGAACACATCTATGACCCCCTGTCGGAGTGCAGAACTCATGGGCCGACCCATCTTCCATGCCAGTATAGGCTGGCATGGAGCTATGCAATGTGCAGATGGTAACAAATCGGACCTATATCCGTACGTCCTCGATTTGGCAGAACTGCGTAAGGTAAGCACGTAAATAAGCGAACTGCAAAAGAGTTAGGAGTGCTTCGGCCGGCCCCAGGAAAGATTGCAAAGAATAAAAACAAAAAAAAAACAAAAAATGTGTCAGGCGTTTTTTCTAGCGATATTTTCGACCTTACACAATAACTGCCAATATCAATGAAATTAATTTTGGTTGTTCAGTCACTTTTAATTGGCCATAATATAATTTTATAAGATTTAAGAAATTGTTCAAATCTTTGTGATTACCCGATTGTTTCTCAGTATAGCAACAGCATGAACAGAAACATTTGAGAGTATAACAACACAAAAAAAAATAAATCTAAAATTATTTACGTATCTTAGTTAAGGTGACCAAACGTATCATTGTTCATAACTTTTAGTTTAAAATTTTATATTTTCATTTATGTTTTGCTATTAACACGACACTACTATTAAATATGACTCTGATTCACAACCTACCACAACTATATACTTATTGTGTATTTACTTCTCTACTTATTCTATTAATTAGGTTTTGTTTCAACTTTTCATAAATTTTTTTAGACTATAAATTAATAATAGAATTACAATAACCATAATTCCTACCTCTATATTGCCGTTCAGCTACATTGTCATCTTTTCCGATGTTTCAGTGGTTTAAAAGTTTTCTTGTGTTCTTTACGTTTCGTTTACGATTCGTTTCCTGATTTTAAGTGGAGGGTCCACTCTCGTCTATTATATTTCTTTGTTGTTTTAATGTAGCAAAATTGTTGATGCGACGGACATCCAACGTTTTAACTGTCCACCTTACACATTAATTTCTTACACTATTTTATTATATATTTTTGTATTCCACTTATTTATTGCATCAACTTATTTTTTTATAATTAACTTATTTATTATGTGTCTGTGGACAAATCTGGTAAGATCGCCATGTAATTATTGTTCTACGAGTATATATGAATTTATTTAGACGTGACACAAAACTTTTAGAAATAAAAAAACCTTTACATTTTTCATGAAAATGGGTCATGTTCCGCAGAAATATTTTTTCTTAAAAATGACCCGCAAAGTAATTTAATAGCCCGCAAGTCCCGCATTCGTGAACTGCAGAAGCTCCAGAACATGTTGGTTAGTACCGACAATAGAACGTGTATTACAAATGTTCGAACCTCTGAAATCCTCTGTTTTGTCGCTTGATAACTGCTCAAAAATATTTAGAACGTTTTTCAATGACGAAACATCTGAAATGTATCTTAAATTTATGCATAACCTGGCCGCAATATTCTATTTTACGGTGAAATCTATCGAAGGCTTGTCGTACTTTATACCAATTTGAGTAAGATCCCATTTAAACATAATAATTGAAAATGGAAGCTGTAATAAAAGTAATTTTAAATCCGAGATACAGCAATTATATATGAGTATCCCACAGTTCGTTAGCAACAATGGATGACGTTAAAAGAGAAGTTTGCATGGGAAAATGTGGAGAAGTCATTTGAATATATCATCAAAAAGTTTACAAAAATTAAAATGGAAAATAATGAATTATTCGACGAAACGGTTTTATGCAAAAAGTACGCAACTGCTGAGAAAATTGAAAATTGGAATGACAATGGAGTCACCATCCATCGCTTAGGGATCGAAATGTTTCAACATTTTAAAATAAAAATGCGCCGTTTTCTAATTTAAAAAAATAATAGAATTTGGTTTGTGTCTACCAGGAACAAATGCGTTTACAGAACAAACATTTTCCTTGGTTAACAATTTATAGACAGCTGAAAAAAAACAAATGCAAATAGAAACCATCAAAGCTATGCTATTGATTAAAGGAAACCGCGAAAGTTGCGAAAACTTTTACGAAGACATTTCGAAAAATGATAAAATGTTGAAAAGTATTCTTAGCTCCGAGAAATACAACTAGAAGAACTAGTAAAATTGCTGGTAACTCAATTATACTGATTTGAGTTTTATTTATATTTTTTTTTTATAATATTTATTTACGTTTTTATTATTTAACATGATTCTGTATTACTAGGTATGCCAAAACACTTGTGAATTTATTTATTTTATTTTATTTTTTCTTAAATAAAAACCGCCGAGTACAGGAATAATTTTAATATTTTTTTTTACTAATTTATCCTTATATTTTAATTTTATGTATTTTTTTTATTTTTTATTATTTAATCTTTGCAATCTGTTCTGGGGTCGAAGCACTCCCAACTCTTTCGCAGTTCGCTTTTCACGTCCTTACCTTACGCAGTCGCCTGCCAGCCTATACTGGCATGGAAGATGGGTTAGTCCATGAGTTTTGTACACCGTCAGGGAGTTATAGTTGTGTTCCATTTCATCACAGATCATAATCTGTTGATGAAAATTCCTTTTTGCATCCTGCTCCTATCGGAATTCGAACCCGGTACCTCCCGACCCAAACGCAAATCTTTAACCATTATGCTGTTTGGTCGGCAAAATAATAATTGTATGTATGATTTCGTGCTATAATTGGCAGACAATCGAAGGCATGAAAGAGATGCATTTAGTTTTGAATAACATAAAAATGTGCAGAAAAAATTTTGTTTTCTCTTTTATATTTTTTACCTGTCCCGTATTTGCATCAGACAATTAATAACACGACACATAATAAATGTGGGTAACTGCAGCAGGGAAAATTTCGAATTTCAAAATGAAAATTTGCATACCGATTAAACCCAATTTGTGCTAATTATTGGTCACGGGAAAAAATTAGTGCTAGTCCAGTGGCACTATTCTGGTAATTCCCCAGGAATAGAGAACTGGGGAAAGAGATGTAATTTCTGTTCAAATATTATTTTTCCAGCCTACTGAGGAAAAATTTTGATGTAAATATTTAGAAATTGGGAATAATTTTTCCATATCTAAATTTGCAGAGCACATTATTCCTCATTTAATTTTGTTTTCAAAATAATTAACACTAACTAGTTACTTCAGCATGCCAGAACAAAAATTTTTAAATAAAAATTTGATATAAAATCTTTCCCCAGTTTCCTATTCCCGGGGAATTACCAGAATAGTGCCACAGGAGCCGAAAAAACGGGAAAAGAAAATTTCAAATGTCGCCTTTCAAATAAAACCCGATTTCTAGAAAAAAAATCAGAAATAATTGAAGCCTAAATTTAAAACTTTCTATAAAGGCCGCTAAACTGACGAAATTTGTGCTTATCATAGAAATATGATTTTCATAAATTTTCATTCATAAATCGAGGAAAACCAAACTAGCCCCTGAAGGAATTTATCTCGGGTATTTGCTCCACAGAATTTTAAAGTTTGCTAGAAATTCTCGCTCGAGTCTTTACCCACACAAATTCACATCAACATTTACATCATTTTTCCATCTGATATGAAAATGAGATTCGCAGGGTTTATTAGCACAGCCAAGACGTAAATAGCCGTATATACCGCTAGTGCAATTTATCTCTGGTATTTGCTCCGCAGAATTGTAAAGTTTGCTAGAAATTCTCGCTCGAGTCTTTACCCACACAAATTCACATCAACATTTACATCATTTTTCCATCTGATATGAAAATGAGATTCGCAGGGTTTATTAGCACAGCCAAGACCTAAATAGCCGTATATACCGCTAGTGCAATTTATCTCTGGCATTATGGTTTGCTTATTTTATTGTCATGAACTGCCAAAACACTTATCGTTTAGCTTAATTTTCTAATATTAATTTTTTTTGTATGTTTTATTCCAATAGGCCTCGAGCTTTTTAATATTTTAAGAATGTTTTTTATAAAATTATAAAATTGCACGGTTAGTCCACAATAAGAGGTTGCCACAATTTTTGACAGTTTTCAAAATTTTTTTTATTAAAAATGTGTAAATTGAAATTAACCGATTTTGCTTCGTTTAGGCTAATGCGCCATTTCTTTGTCCAGCTGCTCACTGAGTTGGTTGCTTGTTGAAGTTTTGTCGTTGCTTCTGATATAATCTTTCTATAGTTGCCAGAATAGTTGTATCGTCTGCAAATGTTGCTATGGTAACACCTTCTGTATTTGGCATATCTCTCTTTAGTTTAGAGTACTCTCCGTTATATTTTACACCTAAATGCCGATCTGCAATGTAAGATTGAGAAATTTGATAGAACTGCTTAGGTAGATCTCGATGCAAGTTAAATTCAAGTCCTTGGTGCCAAACTTTGTCGAAAGCTTATGCTAAATCTAAGAAGATACTGAAGCATATTTTTGTTTTTATCAAGTGCGTCTTCTATTATGTGCGTTATTCGGTGAACTTGTTCTATCGTAGAGTGATTTTCCCTAAATCCAAATTGGTGTGGTGGAATTAAATTTCGTTCTTCTATTATTGGCTTGAGCCTTTCGAGTAGTAATTTTTCAAATAGTTTTGAAATGACAGGAAGTAGTGAAATCGGCCTGTACGACTTTTTGTCGTTTGCTGGTTATGATTAGGAATCATAATTACTTCAGCAACCTTGCACTGCCGTGGAACATATTTTATTCTGAAGGTTGAACCAACTTTTGTAATCCATTCTCGGGAATGGCTTTTACGACTTGGCCAGTAATTAAATCATAACCTAGAGTTTTTCTCGCATTTAAATTGTGATCTCATCTTGCAATACCTGTTTTGTTCAGATCGTATATTATGGTCATTGGCAGATCTTTCATGCCTTCCGTTTTTCTCTAACTAATTCCCTGACTTCAAGAAGATAATTTTTATTCCTACGGAATTCGGTATGATTAGTAGGATAACTTTCCCATGCTGCTTGTTGAATAGTACTGTTAAGTACATCCAGTTCGTCTTGCAATTGTACCGATGTTTTAATTGGCGCTTGAAGGTTTATTTTCTCTTCAATTAGTTCTTGGAATAGGTCCCCATCAGTTTTATTATTTGTTAGCTTAGGCTCGGTATTTTTATTAATTATCATTGTACTGAGTGTCATGATAACAGGTGAATGGTCAGAACATATCTACACGCTATTTTCGAGACACATGTAGTCCTCGAAAATCTCTTTCGTTACATAAAAATCAATGAGATCTGGTATTTTATTTATATCAACAAGCCAATATGTTGGTTTATCTCCAGAATGGAACGCGTAGTTGTTTACCCGACCTGCTTCGAAAAGCTCTTTTCTTTTACGGGTTGTAAGTCTTAATCCCCAATAGATGTGTTTTGCATTAAAATCACCACCAATAATAAAATTGGATCCTAGTGATCTAGAGACTCTGCTATAATCTTCTTTGTTTATATTAGAGCGTGAAGGACAATAGATAGAAGAAATACTGCATTCATTATTATTATTAGTTTCAACTTTTATGGTTTTAACTTGCATACTTTCTTCTTCGATACCAGGTTCTTCATAGTGTTTGACATTCTTTTTCACTATGACGGATGATCCTCCCCGCGCTTCTCCTCCTGGCTGAACAGCATGCTGCGCTAGTCCATTCGCGTTCCAGATGATAATTCTTAATGTTCTGCCCATTTTAATATAAGAGGGATGTTGTCCTGTTCGTGGTTTATTGCTTTTCTAGACGCTTATATAAAGCTTCTAATCCACGTTCCTGCTTTGCTAGCCAATCATTTATGGGTTCTATGTTTCTACATATCCTTTCAAGAGGGTCATCATTAATAGCATTAGATGATTGTTGTACAATTTGCGAGTAGGTTTTCCGCCCTGTACCTTTAACTGACCTTTAAATTTTACTTGATTTCTCTCCGGTAACCTTAGAGTTTTGAGGAAATTGATACATTTTGTTTCTTAGCCTTTGGAGTTCTTTGGCTACTTCGCATCCTCTGTAATTCGCAGGATGATGCCCGTTACAGTTTATGCCTTTTGCAGGGTTGTTCCTACTTTCCTTACACTCTCTTGCGTTGTGTTGGATCAATGAGTGTCATGATACCTCGGCACATATTGTTTAACAGCAAGGCAAAACTTTACAAACGTCTGAAGGATTATGTTAAATTTGTGTTATACTCGTATTGAGTGCGTTTGATGCCGTTTGAACTATATATTGTGTGAGATTTCATATACAGATACATTAGTTTTCAACATTGACGTTTTTGGGTTTGAGGGCGCGATTATATTACATTATATTTTAATATATTATAGTAACCATTTATGCCGATGTGTCACTGATTCGTACACGATTTAAAGTTACACTCAGCGGTTTGAAGTTACAAACCTTATTCTCCAACCCCTTTAATTTCTACAGTAATTCACTAGTTCGTTTGTTTACTGTTCACTAATTCACTTTTACTGATCACTACTATTTTACACTGTGTACCTTTTAACTTGCACTGTACACTGGGTTAAGTTACAACTGTGTCTGCGTCCCAAATTGATCGCACTCATATACTTGTCGATCTCTGTTCGAGAATATTCTTTTTATTGCATCTGACGATGTACGTGTGTTGCAATTGTAAATCACTTTCATGTAGTTGTGTTCGCCAATATTTCACGTCATCATTTCCCCTGTTTTAACTATCAATGCACGTTTTTAATCCAGTATTTTCCATAATGATTATCGCCGCAGTTTACAATTGTTTTCGTTATCTGCATATTCCCGTCCACTTGGAATGCCATTCTAAAACCCAATTCTCAATCGGTATTGCTCGAATAAAATCGAATCCAATGTTTGATCTGACAACATCGATCCGTGCTAGGAATAATAATCGACTCAATAAAATTATGAACTCTGGCAAGATTTGAACTCGCGTACTTTGGGGCGGTAACACTTTGTGATCTATGCCTTAACCACTCGACCACTGAGTGCAATACGTGGAAAGAGTAGAATTGGTAAGACCATTTGGTTAATAAGACACGGGCTCTTCCGGTTCCGTAAGAAATATTAATAAATCCTATTGTAGTGGCGAAATTGAGATTGCATTCGTCAGTTTCCGATTCATCGTGGCGTTTCAGCCGTCTTTTGCGAGCTGTGGAGTATTATTGATCCTTTTCGCTATTTCTCTGTTATATAATACTACAAATTATATTTTTATTACTGACACCCCAATCAATCTTATTTGTATTAATGATATTTATTTTCTCTTTCAGGTACGTACAAAATCAACATATTTCGTGTTCAACAAAATTGGACATCCAGTAGAAGCATTAAGTTAACCCAAAAACAAAAGATAATGTATGTTTATAAACCATCTATAAACGGGTGAGGAAAACTAATAACCCAATTTTAATTAAATCGTGTTAAAAATCAATTATTCTGGTATTCTAGTTGGTTTAACTATTAGCCCCATTAAGTTTTATATATTATACCATTTATTTCACAACACCCATACAAGGGGGAACACAAAATCTAATTTAAACGTTTTTCTTATTTTATAGCTACTTTTATAGTTATATATTATTATAGTAAAACAAATCAACATTTTTTAATAAAAATTAAAATGTAATTAAACTATAAAACAGTTGGATTTTATAACAACAAAATAAAAATACATTTTCAAAAATACTCCCGTAGTTGTAGTGTAATATAATAAAGATGAAATTTAATTAAAATAGAATGGAGAAGCAAATTTATAAAATGAAAACTACTTGCTATTTTATCTACTATGTAGAGCAGTATAGTAAATATTTATCTTATATTTAACTGTTGATAGACTTTTTTTTTAAATATTCCACTAATTTGTACTGAAATATCCGACTTCATCGTTCCTTCATTCTTGCTTGTTCTGTATAACTAATTAAAAATCCAAATCTTAGTAAAAAATTGTTTCTCAATAAAAAATAAACGTAATTATTCGTGCTCACTGGATAAGATGCCAGTCTCTTCTAAATACATATAGATTATAATCCACATGGAATTTAATTTTCTTTGTGTTTCAGTTGAAGTCGACATAAAATAGGCACCTAATATGGTACGCCTTACAGTACAGTTCATATTCCAAACGTAAACGTTATATTGAAGCTGGACCCAAATTGGGAAACACAATGCGATCGTGCTCAAGGCGAGCAATTCATTCGATTGTGAAACCATTTGAGTGACATAATCTAATATGTATATAAGATTCATTCCCATTCATAACTCTATGAAATCACCTTTAATAAACAGAAACTTTAAAAATCACTCGATCGATTTCGACTTGTTAGGTCATCATCTGGAGTATCTACTCTAGGTAAAAAAATGTGTTTATTAAGTGTTAGTGTGCTTCGCCAAGTGCCGTCGGCAGATAGTGTTAAAAATAAAGTTTCCTTTGACAAAATATGCTTTTGAAAATTTCACATTAATCCCCATTTCAAAATCCAGTATCGGAAAATTCTCATAATTAAGGTTTTATTTAGAATTTTTAGAAAATAAAATCAATTTTATTTAACAAATAATGAATAAATTTAGAAATATTTTCTAATATACTTAAAAACTTACATTTGTATAAAATATATTTGGTTAGTTTTGATCAATAGTAATTTGAAATTTCGTTATTTAAATTTTTTCTTTATATAGATAAATTTATTTATTATTTGGTCTTACTTTTAGATTGTACCTTACCTTGTGCCGATTTACGCCAAGACCATTCTGTTCCTTTGGTCAATTTGAGAATCTCTTCCCAGTTTAGCGGTCTTTATGTAATCCCTAGTTATAAGCCGCATGATTCCACAGCTTAACTTTTTTTCGGAGATTTTGATTGGTTCGATAAGAAACCCCATTAAATTTTAACTATTTATTTCAAATTCATTTTTCTAAACTTATCGCGGAACTGGGCTGGGCTCAGTCGCGTTCAGAAATATGCTTATAAAGTTAGCCCGAAAAAACTTAACACTCAACTATCACCATAGAAAAATAAGTTTCCCATACATTTCTCTTTTTTATAAATCGAGAGAAAAAAATAAGTTGAGTAAAAAACTTCTGATAATTCCAATGTAATGGTTGTATTTGTGATTTTACATTGCGCGCAATGTAAAGTCACAAATACAATCATGACGTTGGAATTATCAGAAGTTTTTTACTTAACTCATTTATATCTTTCGATTATTTTTCTATGGTATCACAATCGGTATTGATATGGTATCTAAATTTTACTATACCAGCACACAAATTGTCACTATCGCGACAGTAAACATGTCACGATACTCAGTTACATTCAGCCTGAAATTTTAAAAATACTGTTACATATTTTTTATCCTTCAATTGCTGAGAAGCCTAGACAACCTGCTTATCGTTGAATTGCTGAGAAGCTCAGGCAGGCCTAACCACAGCTGAAAAAACAATGTGGAAACTCAATTATCACTTTGTAATTCACTACCATAAAACTAGCATAAACTTTCAAGTTCGAAAATTTAAAATTTTGGTATACGTATATGAGGCTAGCCCGATTCTCAGCCCGCAAAAATGCGCCGACAACAATAAACTATCACTATAGTGAGAGTTTACTAGCCCATCCTGTAATAATTGGCGTTTTCGTGGCAGTAAATAGTGGCACGATAGCCTGTCATTTACAACATTCAGCCTGAAAGTTTAAAAATAGTTTTATGTTTTTTATGTTAACCTTCTATATTGCTTGGTAGCTAAGACAGACCTAAACTCAGCATTTTTATGAAGCTACCCCGGTATTCAGGAAAAAAACCTGATGTCAACACTAAATTGTCGTTATCGAGGGAGTTTTCTGTCCCATCAGTATCGTGACAGTAAAAGTGTCATGCAACATGGGAAGCCTAAACAGCCCCAACCACAGCTGAAATAGACAATGCGGAAACACACTTATTACTATGTGATTAGCCTGGCCATGAACCTAGCATAAATTTTCTGCCCGAAACTTTATTTTTGTTTTATGGACATACGAGATCGTTTGACGATTTACAACAAAGTGGGACATTTTCAGAAAAGGTTAGGTTATGTTATGATAAGGTGGTTGTTCTAAATGACTTCTTGCATAGACCCAATCAGGTCTGTAGCCGTGCCACATTGTTATCTCTCCTTACCATCTCATCGAACCATCTTGAGCTATAAACCAAGCGTAGGATATCCTTGACGTCCACTTTACTGAGATACTTGAAGTCATTTATGAGAGGAGTTCCTAGGAATTTTAGCCTGCTAGGGACTAGACAGGTGCAACGCAAATGGAGGACAGTTTCTTCCTCCTTTTTATCTTTGCAACTACAACATACAGTAATCATGTGACGAGACTTCCATTCTGCTTGTATGCTTTCCAATGAGACAGTGCCCCGTAATAGCGCCCATCATCATACTGACATGCCGCCGTCGCAACGATACCAGCTGCCTGGATCTTGACAGATCTAGTTTTGGAGAGATCTGCGTGGTTATTACACATGAGGTACTGTATGATGATGTTGGTTGTTCTTCTTGCTTTCTCTAGAAAAAGTAATTTGTACGTAGCGAGCGGTATATCAATGAAAAATTTGTGTTGTCGAGTGAGTTTATTCACCTTTCTATTCCCCATAATATTTAAATGCCCTGACATCAGGAGGATTTTGAACTCATCTGCCATCTTGTTAAGAGATGAACGATAATTCTGGGGTACTTTCGGTGTAAGGAAATATGATTTGAGCTTCTTAATTGAAGCCTGAATGTGCGTAAAATGCGAATATTCCTTGCAGATATTACAGTATACTTTGTCATTATACGAAAAGCGAGGTTTATATTTAGTTCTTCTCAGAAAATCCCACCTTAACCTTTCCATCCATTTTTGAACCATCAGTGAAGAAATTTACACCTTCAGTATTTAGAAGTGCTTCTCTCAACCAGTCCTCTTTGGTGGGAATATCAGTCCGAAACGTCTGATCAAAAGATGGTGATGGGATTGCATAGTCGGTAATATGTGAGATGATCCTGTTGTTTAGAATAGATTAATGGCCTGTATTGTTACAGGGGTGTGAGATAAAAGAGAATCCCATTGCATGAGTGGATTGGCATATAAGAGAACCACTAATACACAAGGCATCTGTTCGTTGTACTTTCACAAGGATTTTAGGTTGAGCAGAATATTTAAAGCTGGCCACCAAATAATAACCGCATTTAATAAAATGGGCCTGACAGTAGAATTATAGAGCCAATGTTCAATGTGCGCCTCCAAATCCCATCTCTTTCCAATGATTTTACAAGAGTAAAGCGCTATTCTAGTTTTCTTTACTCTTTCTAATATGCTAAGTTTCCCTCTTATTTTGCTGTCTAAATGAGACCCAGATACTTCGCTTTATCAGTGAAAATCAATCAAATGCCATTTCAGCTACTGGTGTCGATGTGAGGAAAGTAGAGGGAATAATACCCCATTTTATGACGTGCGTCTACTCACAAATGTACTACTGCATTACTCACCCAGGCTGACCGTCAGGACCCTATTTTTAAGCATTTGACCTACCCAACTCCTGAGTGACTCGTCCACGGATATAAAGGAGAATGCCTGTGTGATTGGTCCTGGTTTGCAATCGTTAAAGGCTTCTTTATGTCCAGTAAAGCTATCATAAGAGAGTGGACAGCAGTTTTCTCAGATTTCCTCTTGCAATATGCATATTGGGCTTTCGATAACTTATTAGGCTCAATTGAACTCCTAATTAGCCTTTTCAGACACTGCGTTTTGTAACAAAACTCAAGCTACACTTACCTTTCCACGCAAAACTCAAGTGCGGCTCGTGTCTATGTATGTGTAAAATTATTTTCATTTTATATTGAATACCTGAGCGAAATGGACAGAAAAACAAAAAATAATATTTAAACAATTTAGTAGGTATTGAATGCAAATTTAAAACTCTTCACATTTCCTCGCAGGCGTTTATTTTCTACCAAGATTCATTTTCATACCAATCGCGTAAAAACAAAAAAAATGCTGACCATAATTTTTATTTTTTCGATTGTTTTAGTGAGTATACAACCGGAGCCGCACATAAAATAATTGCTGCAAAAGTGTTGCGAAATACTCCACTTTAAAATTTAGTTTATAGGTGAAGAGGTAAGAGATGAAGAAAAACTCCTCGTGTTGCCGCACTGGATGGGAGGCTAAATGTGGGTTTCTATCTGTCTATCTCAAATCCCGCTTTAGGTATAAATATTACATTTACTTTAGTTCATTTAAGAGAACTTCCAGCCAGGGTACGGTTAAATGAGTCGTTTGTTGGACATCCGCCGGTATCTTGCCATCTGGTCTTGTCGACCCACAGAAGATGACTTTGTGGGCTCCACAGGAGCTATCCTTTCTAATTTTGTGTTGGCCAGCTTCGCGGGTTATGATGTGACAATTTAACGCTGTTTTCAATGATTATGGGCGCATTTTGGACTTGGTTTTTTCATCGTTACATTTTATTGCGTACATCTTGCCCAGATTTAGCTGGACACTCTAGTATATACCACACACCATTTTTAATTAAATTTTATTTTTTAGATTGTATTTAATTTGGTCGATTTTGTTATAGATGATTCTAGATATGACTTTGGGAAAGCGGATCTTCCTTTGTTAAACAACTTTCTCGAAAATATCAATTGGATAGCATTATTTAACGGGCTGAACATTTCGTTAGTTGCCTCTGAGTTTTATAGAATTATTAGGAGTGGTTTCCAATTATTTATTCCGATGAAAAGGGCGCGCTCAACTTTTGGCGAGACTTGGTTCAATCGTTGCTTCAAAAATGATTACAAACCGTAAATCTAGAGCTTACAAAATATTCAAGCGTTCTGAGAGCAAAATTGACGAACTTTAACATCGCGAATTATGTAGAGAGTTTAAATTTCTTAATTATTTTCTTTATAAAGCGTATATTTTAGAAATTGAAACTGAAATTTCGCTTAACTCGAGCGTATATGTAACGCATTCGCAAATTTTCCTTAACTCTTTTGATCTTTTGATAATAATACAGTTATTCAATTCGATGCCTCAGAAATTATTATTGGCTTCGAAGCCCACAAACACGACAAGTGGGACAAGCTCCGACGGTATCGCATCCTTGATCTTGAATAAATGTGTTCGCTCTTTGCGGGAATCTCTATTGTATATGTTTAACGTTAGTCAATCGAGCGAAGTGTTTCCTGATATTTGGAAAACATCGTATATTATTGCCATATTTAAATCGGGTAGAAGAAGCAATATTACCTGAGGCATTTCGATTTTTTCCGTGATACGAGTACCTAAGCTTTTTGAAACATTAGTTAAATCTAGAATAGAAGTGCACATGCAAAATAGATAAAGTTCGTGTCAACATGGTTTTATCACGGGTAAACTGACAATTACCAACGATTTTTCAACGATGTATTTGACACTGTTCGAAATCGTGATCAACATTTTTTGTGATTGACCACGCGTAATACAAATAAGTGTAAAATTATTTCGGTCACGATTTTCTTGCGTAGGGCGCCGTATTTTTTATTAGGTGCACAAATTAGCAGAGAATGTGATATTCGTTATTTATTCAAATAAGCTCACATTTAATAAACACATCGATCATATAATAATCAAAGGGTGCTCTCTATTGGGTTTTATTAACCGTAATGGAAGAGAATTTTGCGGTCCCCTCACTTTAAAAACCTTGTATGTCACTTACGTTAGATCAGTACTTAAATATGCCTGTTTATGCATTACGACGTTTATCAAATCTGTGATAAATTTTGCATTTACGATCCTCAGAGTCCTTAGATTGCGACCTGGCATTTTGCGAATTCCTTTTTGTGCAAATACGGAACCACTTATAATGTTTTTATTACGTTAAATGTGTAAATTACTTAGTTTTTTTATTTTTTTTTACTTAATCTAAGCAATCTGTTCTGGGGCAGAAGCACTCCCAACTCTATCGCAGTCCGCTTGTTACGTAGTCGCCTACTCCTTACGCAGTCGCCTGCCAAATCGAGGATGTACGCTTATGGTCCGATTTTATCACCATCTGTACATTGCATAGCTCCGAGCCAGTCTATACTGGCATGGGATATCGCTCATGAGTTTTGCACTCCGACAGGAGGTCTTAGTTGTGTTCCACTTCATCACAGATCGTAATCAGATGATGAAAATTCCAGTATGCATCCTACCCCTATCGGGGTTTGAACCCAGTACCTCCCGATCCGGAGGTTTGATTGGGTTTTGATTTTAATATTTCGAGGGGGTTCTTTAAACAACGAATGTTAATGCTTGTTTAATTGCTTATTTCATTTAATTTTTTGTTTTATAAATTTTTATTTTGTTATTGTTAATTTTTTCTTGCGTGCGTAAACTCACATTTTATAACATAAATATTTCCTCACATTGTTATCTCTTGTTTTGACAATTATTGACGTTCAGAAATACCATTTTTTCGTCAAAACGAATTCTACAACAATAATCGTAATTGGGGTGAATGTTTTCTTGGTATTTAGTCCGTAGACCATTAGCCCTTTGCACTCCAACGGTGAGTCTCACTCACCATCTTAATTTACATGAACAGTTTACATTAATTTCAACTCTCTCTTGCTCTCTACAAAAATAAAACTGGCACTCAGTGACATTAGAACGTAGTGATAATAAATTTTGCTTAAAGAAAAAACACGTGGACACATATTTTTGAAATGCATTATTGCTTTCATTTGAAGGTATGGAAAAAAGTGTTAGGTACAAAATTTTTTCACAAATATTTACTGATCTATTGATTTTACGTTACTTGAAGACAACCTTGATAATGTTATGGAAGACAGGCATGATAATAATCAACGTAGCAGAAGTGTGGAGATAGTGTTGAAAACATTAGTGTGAGAAAACGCAAAATTAGAGTGATTGAAAGTGACACTGATTCTGATTCTAAGGCTGTTGAAAACTAAGATAAATCTGAATGAGAAAATGTGACAGAATCTAAAAGTTTACCAAGCAGAATAACAGTTACAACGGGGCCACACGTTCCTGCAAATGTGACGGAACCACATCATTTTTTCAAACTATTTTTTACCGACAGCCTGATCAATAGAATTATAACTTAATCAAATAATTATGTTCGCACTAAACTGGCAAACAAAGTATTATCGCAGCATTCAATTTGGAAAACATGGAAAGAAGTAACTAGGGAAGAGTTCTTAGCATTCAGAGCTGCGATTTTTAATATAGGGCCAATATCAGTTGCAATTTGCAAACATCCAAGAATATTGGTCAAAGCAAGATAATAGTCGAATTATTTTTTTTTTCCAACACATTAAAAGAAAAGGTTCAGCCAAAGTTTTTGTCAAAAGTACTGACATAAGAAATCATGTACAACGAGTTAGTTCCTTCTTGGAAGACATAAACTTGACTTTTTTGGAATATTTTATCTCCGAAGAGAATATTTGTGTAGATGAGTCGGCTGTAAAATTCAAAGGGAAAATTGCATTTATCACTTACAATCCTAAAAAACCGACTAAATGGGAAATAAGGATTTATATGCTTTGTGATTCTGAAACTGGATATATTTGTGCTATTCTTTCATATTATGGGAGTGTAACAACAGAGATGTTGGTAAGGCCAGGACTTCCCATGTCACACATGTTCACAAACAGATATTACACAAGTTTAAACTTAGCTGAGGAATTATTAAAAATGAAATGCCATTTAACCGAAACTATCCAAATACGAAAAGGGGGCCACTTTTGTAAAATACCATACCCAACAAAACTATAGACCATAAAATTTAAATATGATATTTATAACATGTAAACACATTTAAAACATTCAAATAAAAAAGTTACTTTTACTTTGACTATTATGTATGATCGAATATATTTTATTTTGCTTTAAAAACGGCGCGGAGATGCTGGTCTCCCTTGGGAAAAAAATTTAGAGTGCAGAAGGTTAAATACTATGTATGGCGGTGCAGTACCTACTAATATTATCAAATTTCAAAATATCTGGCACTGAAATTTCAATTGTTTGGAATTGAAAATATGCCAGTGGTCCATATATAAATTATCTAAGATTTTGTCTGTTTTAACTCTAAGGATAGAAATTTTTGTTCGCCAGTGTAAGGTTCCTGCATGTATACTCAGTTTTTCACACTTCATTTAAAAACTAAAAGCATTTTGTGCACAAAGTTTTTTTTAACCGATTATTTTACTCAACAATAAGAAAATTATTTTTCTTTTTAAAGAAAATCACTTAACAATATTGTCATTGATTTTCTATCGTACACACCAAAACGAAAATTGTGTTCGATAATTTAAGTTAATTTATTATACACGTTCTCTGCATTATGTACGTATGTAGCTAGGTAGTGCCATTTGATGTAACTGTATTTAAAATAATACTATAGAGACAATAACTTAATTTAATTTAAAAAAGAAGTTTAAACAAAAATAAACTTCTTAAGTAGCGTCATTAAATTTCAGGTCAAGGTTGAACCGAATGTTTAATGAAAATAAAATTTCATTTTATTTTACCTCGATATTATTTATTCACCTTGTATTGATCAATCATTTCCTAAATAAAAAACAAACGAAAAACTGTTATTTATTATGCGTACGTAAAGATATGTTTAAGTTCAATAACATAAATACATAATTTTGAATAATGAAAAGTGAATTTATATTTACTTTATACGTCATGCAAAATGGCGTAATGAATGTTAGAAAATCTCTTAATTAGTGGGCAAAAATAACGGTAGTGCCAAATTACGTTGATAAAACAAACGAAAAAATAAAAATAATAGAAATTGGCGCCTCATTAAATAGAATTACATGGTGGGTAACCTTGGAAATTTGCGTTATATCCTAGAGACAAATAATTATAATTCGTTTTTTGTTTGTTTGTTTATTTTTAATTAATTATTCGGTTACACTTGAATTAATTTGGTCAATGTTGCTACTATAAAACTAGGGTACTATGTTAGGCAAATAAAATATTTTTCATTCTCGATGAAAATTTTTATAACGCATGTGAACGAATTCTGTTTGCAATTTAGTGACGCATTTGCCAAAACAGTTCAATAATATGTAGGTTAATAGAAAATATTTTCGATAATATGATGCTTGTAACGGTTCGTCATGCTCGTGTGTAAACCAAAGAAAAATCACGAGTTTGAACCGTTAACAGACTCTTGGTACTGTTCAGGTGGTGCAGCTTATTGCCGGCTAGGTGGCAGTCGTCGGGTATGGGATCTTTCCACCTGTATCAAGAGCTTGATAATGCTGCTTTTAAACCGTAAAATGTATTTAGGAACACACGTTCCGTGAAGGATCTCTAGGGGTAAGGTAACAATACAGTTTTTACTATTGTTTTATGCAAAATACAACCAATATGACCGTTGTTGTTGTTTTTTTTTTAGGTCTCGATGTCATAACCCACACCTCCATAATGTTTGATTCCGTTATTATGGAATCCCCTTTATGTGTGTTTTAAACTTACCTCATCATACAGTACTAAAATTATTGATTAGGCATTTTGATTCACTTAATTCACTACAAAAATTGTTCACAAAATAACACACATAAACATAATAACACCCGCAAATCACGGATTTTACTTCCCAACAACTGATTTCGAAATAACAAAAAATATTATGTAAGGATTAGTTTCCTTTGAGAAATGAAAACCGTAATAGATTCCGATTCTACAGTCTTAAAAAAAAATTTAATTAAGTCAATTTACATCGAGAAATATGCAGTATAATTTAATAAACAATTAACATTATAAATAACAATATAATTTAAGACAACCAATATTAATCTAGAACGTCTACCATTTTATAATAATTTTTCTATATTATGTATGCATTTGAACCATGGCTCTTATTAGGTTAGATTATAAATAATGACGGTTTAGTAATAAATGTAACTCTAACTAATAACTTACGACGGTAAACAAAATTTAGATAAATTTTATTATATAAATTAAACTTAACTTTTTTATAATTAATTGGTAACAAGAAACAGTTTTATAGTGTTTTTTTGTATTTTAGTTTTTTTTTTTTTTACTGCACTTCAATTCGTCAGATTATTCTCATCAACCTGATATATTAATTGATGTTTATTATTGATTTTCAGTTGAATTGAAGTTTAATCTATTTAATTAAATTTTTGATTCGCATCCATACATTTATTTTTGGAATCTTACAATAAAAGGAGTAAACCAAGAAAAAAAATCGCTTACCAAGTAAACGGTCGTACCACAGTACCGGCGTCCGTATCTAATGACCAATCCGACTCGTTTCTTGGTAAGCAGTAAATTAAATAAATATTCCGATCTGCGCTTCAGTATGATTTACCACCGGAACTCACTTTCTTAGCCAGATAATCTGGCTTATCTTAACAGTTAGTGTAGTATCACGAAGGCTTATCTTAACAGTTAGTGTAGTATCACGAAATTTACACGTCCGTTCCAATAGAAAATTCTATTTCACTTTTAATTTTTATTTATTTTTTGTTACACTGCACTACACTACACAACTTGCAGATGTGATCTTAACTGTGGCAAACGAGATAATGATCGAGTCAACCAAATTATTTAATAACTTTTTTTTTTGTTCTAGAGAAAATTAATAAAACATGTTTCACAATTCATAACCGGACAATTAATCGCTATACAACCACTTATTATTATTTAGAAACGGTTCGTTGTTGAGATGTATCTCGTACAGTACGCGACTAAAGCAATTCGGTATATAATTTACGTGTGTTTTCTGTGGCCAGGTAGTAGTAACAACCAAATTAAGGTAACAACCTGTTACATGCTGACACGGTACTTCTAGACATATAATCACAAATTCTTCAAATTAAGATACGAATTATTTTTCGAAAACGCCTAAAACTATACTATAAGTCACACATTTAGAGCTAATATTGTATAAATAATAAATTATAGGATTTGCTTTCATGTAGATTAGCAACGAAAGGAATTGATCAATTAACGTCACACGAGCCGACTATAAAATAAAGTAGGATTAATCGCTGATAAAAATAAAGCGATAATTAGAAACATTCGAAACATATTTTCGGTCCAAAGTAAAAATCGAGAAGCCAAAATGGTCATTACCGCAATAAATTTGTAATCTGTTATACGTTAGACGAAGATCTGGTAGCAGAATACAATGCTTAATTTGGTTTTGTGGTTGTTTGATAGAAAAGTTAGAGTTTCTCAATTTGCATTCAAAAACTTGTTCTCAATGAATCATCGGTATATTATATTCGTATCTGTGGATTAGCGCAGTACCATTAATCACACTACAGATTGCAGGGTAATAACTGTTAGAAGTTTTAGTAGTCTAATTGTGTTTAGAAGAAACAAAAATTAACAAGGATGTAAAGGAATATATTTTCAAAATTGAAATTGTTTTTATTTTTTTAATAATCGTTTGTCTGCAATTTCAAAATTCAAATTAACAAACTAATTGTTTAATATAAGTCCCACACAAGAAAAAATAAATTGTTAATTATTATTATAAATATTTATTAGTTTAAACTCTTCCGCACCACTGAAATTTTAAATAAATATTAAGAAATGCTAAGAACCTGGAAGATACCAAAATTAACTAGTGCTACAAGATATTTCTAGACTCCAATTTTAGTTAGCAAATTCACCGCAAAACGCAAATACAAAAATTTGAACGTTACCTCAATAAATTTACACGATCGTACACCATCACTCTTTTAGGAAATCATTTCCATTGCAATAAAAATGATTTAAAATGATTTTGTAACTTTGAAGCCATCGAGTCAAATGCAAAATGCACAAAATTTGTTACCTTCGCTTTTTGGCGGGTTTTCACATTTTAAACAAAATCTGGGTAAAACCCAGATTTAACAATTTTTTGTGGTTTGGTAAGCACAAAAACAATTCCATTTTTAATCGGTTGCCACATAAAATTAATTGTGGATACACCTTTGCCTTATCATTTAATTGACAATGGTGCCATCTATGATGTAATAGCAATTCTACCGTATTAAATGTTCTGTAATTGCAGACCCATCATTAATATCGCATTCAGTGATTTTGTTTTGATAATAAATTTTATTAATTTTTGTCAAATTATTTGTGTATCTAGTAGTTTTTGTTGGATTTTGTTTGTTCAGCTATGTTGTGCTTAAAAGTAATTTGTTGTTGTACATTATTTTTGCAATAATAATTATTACGGAGAATTGTCCGCTGAGGAATAATTAAATTGTGCGGTGTTTCTTGTAACTGAAGAAACCATTCGCTACAAGACGAAACGCTACAAGTCGGAAATGATTTAAATTAGTGTGATTAAATAAAAATTGAATTTTAATATCGATTTCGATTCCTAGGCATCATCTTCAGTAAAATTTACTTTGAAAAATTACTAGAAGTTCGAGCGTCTTTTATTCCATAACTCCAGCTTACATAGCTTTTAGTTTTTCCAGAAAATCCTTTGGTCATCGCCAACGTAGTTTCTAGAATTAATTCGTAAATTTTGTTAATAGTTGTATTGATTTTATTATTTCAACTCCTCCAAAGGATTCATAATGTCTCCTTTATTGATTCGAAGCAATATACTCCCAATTATTGTTCATACCTGTCTTGTGTTGCGTGATATTTACATGTAGGGCAAATCTGGATTCGGATTTGATTTTACTAATTTCTTTCATGAGTTCTTTGAACCTAACCTCGAATGACCTTCCGGTTTCACCTATATAGAAACACGGACAATCTGAACATTTTAACTTATACACATCTGTTTCGGTAATAATGGTTCCAGACATTTTCAAATGTTGTTCTAAATTTGGTTTGATTCGTAAAACCGGCTGTCTATCCGAACTTTTGTAGTGTTGTTTGAATGTGACTAAAAGTGCTTTATACTTGTAATGGTTAGTCTTAGAATGAATGGTATGGTGAACTTATGGACACTGCCATTAACGAAGTCAGTCATCGTGCCTGAACTGCAATTTCTGTGAGCTATACTCATGATTCACGGCATCAATGGGGTTAATAAAGTCTTGCAATGAAGAAAGCAGTTATTTATAACGCGCTTGTCGGTTTCCGCATTATCATCTTCTGAATTTCGTCTTAAAGCCCGTAGGAAATCGTCTTAAAAAACGATGTTTTAATACGAAACGCAGTTTCGTATTAGTATTGATCACAGTGAAGTGCATGATATGTTCTAGATGCCGTGTGGAACGTAGGGTACGTTACGTCATTGACTGTGTTTAAAAACGTTTCCTGACCAGGTGTAGCAACGGACGCAAATACTAGTATTCACTAATGTTAGGATGCACTGTAAACCCCTAGCGCGACCAGATTGGTATTCACTTCGTCTTCGATAATCTGTCCATGCATATTCACTTTGCAAGTGAATACACTCTCAGCCGGTATGATGGGTATCCATCTTCATCTATCAAAGTCTAAAAAAATTTTTTTTGGAAAGCAGCACTGTAGCTATGCAAATGGATTTTCATTCAAACGAAGCTGAATTGAATAACTATAAAATTGCATAGAAGGTATTTTCTTATTATGATTTGATACACTTCTAGCAGAATCAATACTGTACATTGCGAAACTATAGCCATCTTCTCCGCAACATAATATGAGTGGGTATTGTAGGGCATCGTAAGAACGATGTGTCTCGGTAATTCTTTGAAGACGATCATCATGCAAGCGCCAGACAATATCGGTCGACCAGTAACACAGCTTCCTCGTTGGTGGTTGGTACATTGAAGAAATTTGATATTAAATATGAATATTGTGATAACTTTTATTGGAGATACAGAGCAAGCGTTTAAGGATTAAACAATTTGTTTTGCTAAGAAAGATAGTTTACATTTAAATCTTAATATTGCGAGATCTTCCATTCTGTTTTGCTGCACGTGACTTCTTATTATTTGGTAAGGACCTTGTGTTTCTACGCGGCGGCACCATAATTGTCCAGCGGTATATTGTGGACTGTCTATAATGGGTGTGCTTCCGTACGCCCATTTATTGGACAACAATTTAAATAAATGCTTGACAACGCCAGACCACATGTCGCAAACGTTGTCAATGATTATTTGGATGAGGTGGGAATTGATCGGATTGTTTGTATCACTCGCAGCCCTGACCTTAATCCCATTGAGCACGTGTGTGATATGTTAGGACGTCGTTTAAGGCAAAGGGAAGTCGTTCTAGAAACCTTAGATCATTTCATTTGTTTTGATCCTGTGGTTACTTTTATTAAACAAAAACTTGTTCCGCAAGTGCCTTTTGGCGCATATTATATTATTTCGTACGACCGTAACTCGAATAATGCGAATAGTTATCGTAAACACAAATATTTACTGAAAAAATGTAGGATCCGGTAATGGCTGAATATTGGAATAATGATTGTCTAACTAAGGTTTTAAAATGATACATTAATTATTGTATTTTTATAACATTACGCTTTGATTTAATTTGAAGGAATTCATCCATATATCAAGAAACTATCTTTAGACATTATTATTTTAAGTTACTGAATAGTAGAAGTAAAATTCCTAATTAAAAATTAAATTTCGGGAAATTCATATCTGGCTTTATATAAAACTAATATAAAATATAATTTTATTTTAAAATTTTATTACTAAATGTGGGGGTCGGTCATGAGAGGAGATACATTTTTAATCGCTGATTTAGTAGATTAGAATTGTGTTGTCATCCACTAATTACCGGCCATATAGGTGTCTGTAACCGTGCCGATTCTGTCCCACCTAATTAACCTATCCAATCCTTTGGTTTTGTTATGTGCAAAACGAGTGTACGATGGGCTCCATCCGGGTGTACAAATTTGGTCGTACATTCAGAATCAAACAATCAATCAATCAACACCACTATTTCCACTTAACACCATTTGTTATTTTCCCACTCCTCACTTTCGCTTTTAATCTTTCGCGTATCGAATCTCCCAAATGACTTGCGCATTGTACTCTATGCTCTCTTATTTATATACCGATCGAATTTTATATATCGCCTAGATTTATACAGAAACAAATTGTCGACGGTTATGTTCTCTGCTATTATAGTCTGCTATATAGCAAAACTTTTATAAAACTATATATCTAACGCAACTACTTTAACCTAGATGCCACTAATCTCACAAAAAGTAAAAACAGTCGAAATCTTAACAATATGAATTAAAGTACTTACTTTCAATAGTTTATTTTAAATTTCATAAAATTTAATTTTCGTAATGCTTGTGTTTCATGGGTCATTAACCCAATACTAATAGACCGCCTGATTTTTCTTATCTGTATTGCCACCTCGGGTAGGATATAGCATTTGCGTGCATGACTTTAACAGAAACCATGTGCGGGAAAAAGTATCGTGAGTACACGTCGTAAACTCTTTGGAGTGAGTATTATCACTCTCAAATCAAATATTGATCTCTCATTATATAAGAGTTCTTCATCAAAGTGAGCCATGCATTCGTCATTAACCTATACTCGTATATAGAGTCTACACTATGCAAATCCACTGATATTTTATATCATGGTATCAATGTATGTGTGAGTATTTTATAAAAAATTTGACACTATCAACAAAGTATCAGGAGGCTATTTCACGATAAATTATCATGAAATTATTTCGAAATGTCATCCGTTTGAGGTTATGTTTCATCATTATAAATTGGGGACATAAATCGGGGAATCCAAAAATGTATATTCTCTGAAAATTAAATTTATAATGATGAAACATAACATAATGCGCTGTGTACATAAAAATTTGCCATTTTTCATCTCGTTGACTCAAAAACTGACAGCTCTTTTAAACAATTGCGGGTGCGTTTAAGAAATATTTTTCATTTAAATTGTGTGCGTTCCCAAACACCTTTATTTCCATAAGCCTTTTGTAAAATGTCCTGTGATATTATCACTGGTTACTTTTAATGGTGTGTTTTAGGCTAGAATTTATTTTACAACATGAATAGTTATCATTTTATAAATTAATGAATATTTTAGTAAACGAGGACGCCAATTGAAAATCTCCGAGGACAGCTGGGGATGATCGAAAAACTAGGACTTGTCCTCGGAAACGAGGCCCCTATAATAGTGTCAACATTTATATCAATGAAGAAGAAAATAGAAGAAAATAATCTAATTTGCATAGTGTAGACTCTGATAATGAATAAACATCCAAAATCGGAACACTCTTTATACGAATAATAAGGTACTCTCGATCGATTTACAAATACAAAAAATTATTTATTATTTGTCTAATTTTAATTTTTATTATATTTTAATACACACTTTGTTTTCTCTCGTTTGATTATGGAAATTTATTTATTTTTTTGTTTTGTTGTTCTGTTTGTTATTATTATTCCTTTTAATAATTCAAGAAATGTATAAATAAATAAATAAATAAATAAATATGAAGAAGCTTACACGTGAAAAAATAGCTGGATGCTTGTGTATTGTAAATTCAAATATAACTTAGTTTAAATAAAGTAACGCAACATCTTCCCCCTCCCATTTATATACGTAATATTTTTATTTTTATCCACAATACACCTCTATTTCTACCTTATCACACAAAAATACCCATTCCTAACTTCTAGAAGCATCCTTATATCGCCATCATTGTCATATTTGATAAACGAAAATAAATAATTATTTATTTAAAGGTAAATATTGATTGTATTAAATATTTAGGTATTCCATTCATTCATTGATTTGATATAAAATACTCATAAGATATGATTTTTATCAGTTGTGTTGTTTTATTGTTGTTGCTACTATAATAAAGTTAAAAACTATGTATAATACTTTTATACATATTTAAAAAATAACATTGTTTAAATATTGATAAAAAACGAAAATCGGGTCTTCATATTTGAGAACCATGTGGAGAGGAGTGTGTAGCTATAAAAAATTGAGCTACTTATTTTTCGTTAGTAAAAAAATGAAATAAAATTGTCTGCTATAAAAATAATGTGTTGTGTTGTTTGTCTCTTGTCAATATTTGATTATTATAAGAGTATGTAAATGGATAAAAGCGTATTTTTGCGCTATAAAAATAGATTAGATCATTACGGGGCCAATATGATAATGATTTCCATAAAAATTTATCTTTTGTCGTCTCTGTAAAAGGAAAATCTTGATGGCATAATATAGCGCAACGTTGACGATTTGAATTTTTTTTTAAAATTTGTTTCTAGCTGTTTGAAGCAGTAGCAGAACAATTTGATTGGAATATAGTTCACATCTTCGAATTGTAAGAAATTTTTTATATACAAACATTGTTTCCATTAAACTCAGAGGTTTAGTTTCGTTGTCGATTGCGATTATTCAGCTAAGACGTCCAGTGTGAAGAAGTGATGAAATTGTCATTACGAAAATAATAAATCAATAATTTCAGAGATAGAAAATCATGATTTGCAAAGAAAACTAACACTCAATGGGAAAAACTAATTTTCTTATTTTTTTATGTATGAATATCTTAGATACTGTGCTACCTAGAATATTCAAAAAAAAAACTAAATTCCAGACCAATAAAATTTCTTACAGAAAATATAGAAACTGCCTCGTTATGCGGTTGAGATTTCTTGCCTTTTAAAAAGCATGACGACTATCAAGTTTCAAATCTGAATTCAAGATGCTAATAAAATATGTTTTAACTATGTCCTAGATGACGTTATATTTAGGACAATTTTAGTACTAACTTCATTTGCCTATATAAGGGAATGA
This sequence comes from Nephrotoma guestfalica, assembly GCA_963691935.1. Classification (NCBI taxonomy): domain Eukaryota; kingdom Metazoa; phylum Arthropoda; class Insecta; order Diptera; family Tipulidae; genus Nephrotoma; species Nephrotoma guestfalica. The sequence continues at coordinate 131,063,671 of OY829915.1, read as the reverse complement.
AGCGTTTACTAAAATTGTACGTAGTTTTAAATTATTAACATCCTATTGGTAAAAATATAACATATAAAGCATACATTTGGACGAAATTATTTGTTGTGTTGGTACCCTGTTAAAGTTAGCCGATACTTTCCAGCCGTAAGTAAAAAAATCGATAATGCAGATAGTGTCTTTGCTATCTCAGCCGAAAATACAATATGTTATGTCAAATATTAATATGCATCAGCCGATATTTTTCAGCCGACATTTCTCAGCCGACATTTCTCAGCCGATATTTCTCAGCCGATATTTTTCAGCCGAAAGTGTTTTTTTTACCAAAAATAATTGTTTTCTACAACAAAAAAAATCAACTGAAACCATTTAAAAAATTAAAAAATTGCAGGTCAATTTTCTTGTGGGGAGTTCGGGTAAATTCGATTGAATATATCGCACACATAAAATTTGAAAATTTCTAAATATTTGAATTTTCAAAATTTGAAAATTTCTAAATATTTTTCAGCCGAAAGTGTTTTTTTTACCAAAAATAATTGTTTTCTACAACAAAAAAAATCAACTGAAACCATTTAAAAAATTAAAAAATTGCAGGTCAATTTTCTTGTGGGGAGTTCGGGTAAATTCGATTGAATATATCGCACACACAAAATTTGAAAATTTCTAAATATTGACCGTTTAAAGTGCCATGGTTGGATATAAATGCAAATGAAAGGTCTTAATGTTGCTCGCACCTGGAAAAAATTTCAGGCCAATTTTCATGTGGGAAGTCCGGGAAAACTCGATTGAATATATCGCACACACAAAATTTGAAAATTTCTTAATATTGACCGTTTAAAGTGTCATGGTTGGAAATAGATTCCCCACATGACACGGACTCCCCACATGAAAATTGACCTGCAATTTTTTCCAGGTGCGAGCATCATTAAGACCTTTCATTTGAATCTATTTCCAACCATGACACTTTATACGGGTTATATTTAGAAATTTTCAAATTTTGTATTTTTATGTTTATTTGTAATAACTATAAATGCTATTAAAAATATTGATTAGTGTTTTATAATATTGATAATTTTTTTTATATTTGTTGTATAAAAAACACTTTCGGCTGAAAAATATCGGCTGAGAAATATCGGCTGAAAAATGTCGGCTGAGAAATGTCGGCTGAGAAATATCGGCTGATGCATATTAATATTTGACATAACATATTGTATTTTCGGCTGAGATAGCAAAGACACTATCTGCATTATCGATTTTTTTACTTACGGCTGGAAACTATCGGCTAACTTTAATAGTATTGTGTTGGTAACGTTTAGTATTAACCGTTTTCACAGGTTTTAACAGCTCATAATAGACCATGCCCCTCTAGAAAAAGTTCAATTTGGTCTTCGAAATTTAGTTGTTTTTTATCATCTCCTTTCTACAATGACACTTCAAGCTACGGATTACCCCTTGGCTCATCGGTTGAATTAGAGATGTGCAATTCGATGGTAAATACGGAAACGTCATTATAAATCAGTAAATTTGCAGCTGGATGTGCTGGACAGTTGTCCAAAATCAAAGCTATTTCAAAGTCGAGAGGAAGGCCTACTTTATTATAATGAAGGCGTGCTTCCTTAACGAAATTATTTTTGAACCAGTCAATAAATAAAGATTGGGTAACCCAGCTACGTTCATTTATAAATTACTGGATATTCCAGCTGCATTTGAACAAACTAAGACTGTAAGTCGCTCTTTGCTTTGTTTCGACCCACTGTCTACAGATTCATCAGGGCCAGCCAAAGTTGTATGCGGCAAACATTTCCAAAATATTCCGGTCTCGTCTGCGTTATAAACTTGTTGGGGTGTTAAGTTCTGCTCGTCAATAAGAGAAGACAGCTCATCGACAAATAAAACGGCACTTACGTCATCTGCAGATAGTTTTTCACCAGACACTTTTAGTTGTCGAATCCCATATCTTTTAAATTTATGGATCGATCCATTGGAATAATAACAATTCGTTTTTATTTGCATTTCCGTATTAAATTGTTTTGCTTTTTCTATCAATATTATACGGAAAATTGGTACACCCCGTCTTCTGTGTTGTTTGAACCACATATATAGGGCTTTATCTACCTGAGGATTATCTGCCGTTCGTATAATTTTTCTTTGTACCATACCAGTTCTCCAGCACTAGATCATAAATTGTTGATCTTCCTATTTTGCATTTTCTTGGATCAAGCGCACGCTTTTACCTTTCTCCACATCTAATATAATGCTAACTTTATCTGTAATCGATAGTACAATCCACTGTTTTTTGTTCGAATCCTTATCGAGTCTCATTTTTAATTTTTTATTATAGGTAAAATAAAACGTCACAAATTAAACAGAATCGCTCCAAATATAAAATTAAACTAACAAAAAAAAACCTAAAAAGTAGAAAAGTGCAATACATACATATTTTTTATTTAAATTCCGTTATATGAGTTGTTTTTTTCATTTTGTTCTAATTTGGTGCATTTTCTGCGCAACAAGTAAACAAAATTTAAAATATGAAATGAAATTATTAAGGATAACTGGAAATATAACGAAAAATGTATGAATAATTTGTTCGGATATTAGATGTCCCGGATAATCGGTCTCCGGATAAAAGAGTTTTGTCTGTATATATAAGGCACGCTGCTATGTGTTTGCCACATACCAAAGACGAAAAAAGTTTGGTTAAATTTTGAAGTCGTAGTTCGTAAGAAGTGGACAACACCAATGATGCTCGAATTACATAGCCGATAATTAAATTATTGCTTGATGTAGCTTATGGAACGCTAATGCTGTGACCCAACCGGCAATGATGAACTCTTATCCCGCATGGATAGATCTTTTATTACAATACATTCGCCAAAATAAGACACGATGCAGAGAAATGAAATTGTTATTATGGTATCATCGCTTGTTTCTGGATTCATTTTTGAATACACATTGTTGTTACCGTGTACGCTGATATGTTGCTCAATATTTTATATACAAATATATTTACAAATCATAAAAATTTGGAAATTACTTACCTAACTAACATATGCATGTATGCGATTCGACTTCCTCCATGCTACACTGACAACTATGATAAATGTCATAATGGATGTACATTTTGTTTTTTTTATTTCCGGAAGAGGCGCTTTGCCTACTTTTACAATCGCCAATTCTAGGCTTTATGTTTTAAAGCAAAATGTTTTCAGGTGTATACTCGTCCAAGTTGGCTAAGATTTTCAAAGAACAAAAACTATTTCTTAATCAGACGAGCAAGATAAACTTCATAAACTAAAACAAATTTGGGTAAATGAGAAACACGCAACGAATTGTTTTATTTCACTACTATGACCCATCATCCATATCAGTACTATAGACTGGCATTTAGCTATACAATGCGCAGATGGTTCTACGTAAACTAACCGGAGATGATTTTGTTGTATTTTCTTTTATTTTTCTTATTCAAATAAAATATTCATAAGAGAATCTAACTCGTTTTGAAACGTGATGCATCGAACACCAGCCTGATCTTTGTACCAACATTAAAATTATACATAAAACGCACTTTTGCAAAAAACAAATCTAAATAAATTTAAATACAACATTGATTATTGTTACAATATTAAACTAGTTCGTAAAAATCATTCCCGGAACTACATATTTGAAAATGATCAAAGAATTTTTAAAAATAATTTGTAGTTTCAGTTTTATCGTTTTTTATTAGGCAACCATGTGGTTGACTAAATCGCGAATTAAAAAAAACACTTTGGGCGTTTTCTGGTCTTCGATAATAAATAGTTTTAGTAATTTCGGATGGAAAATATAAAATATGTTTCTTCAATTTTTATTTATTGTCAATATAGTTTGTGCAAGTTTCGGTTTTGAAAATTGTGTGTTTTACTATTTCCAAAACTTCGAATGGATTTTTAAATTGCTATTTTCGTACCGTTCATAATTCCGTAATGAACGATTTTAGCTAGAATTGAAATCTACACCTGTAACTTAAAATAATTTTGTGTGACGGCCGAAATATAATTTGAATTTTTCTATGGAATTAAATTCAAAAATGTTCTACAGTAACCTGAAATTGTTTGGTACGATAACAAAATGTTTATGTCAACCAATTATGTTACGCCTTCCAACATTCTTCCAACGCTCAATATTATATTTCGTCCTATAATATGACTCGACTATTTAAATGTTTGTGTAATTTTTACTGTCGAATAATTAATTGAAAATTTAAAATTTTTCATATTCCTTTTGTAAATGGGACAAGTGAAATGAAAAATTTCATTCGCAATCTACTCGTATTATTAGCTTTAACAATTTAATATTACCTGTATTTCTATGGCTTAGGAGTATCGACTGCCGTTTTCTAAAGTCATTCATTGTTATTCAAAAATAACTTTTTTTTAGGTTTTGTAAATTATGGCTTTTGGTATGTAGTAATTTTGTTCAAACCGCTCATCTCGTCGCTTAACAACTGCCCGACGTATCTTATTATTTAGAATAACATGCACGCACTAATAGTTGTGACATTTTATCAGAATTCTTAATGATACATGAGTTGTACTAATTCAAGATAAATGTACAATTGGCAATGTACAGTGGTTAATTTTGTTCAATACGAGGTGTGTTAAAAATTAACGGGTATTATGTAATTTCGAGCTTCATCGATCATCAATGGTGTCAGATGAACTATTCCTATAATACTAGTAACAAGTAAAAGTGCAAAGTAGTGAACAGTAAAAGTGGACAGTGAAAGTGAACAGTAAAAGAGAAAAAAGAAATCAGTAAACGAATGAAACAGTGAATTGCTGCAGATATTAAAGGAGTTTGGAAAATAAAGTTTGTAGCTCAAATCGCTGAGTGTTTTATTTGCAAAATCGAACGCCCGAAACTCGTAACATTATTATATAAATCTGAAATATAAAAAAAAATTATCGCTATAAGGAAGACTTAATAAATATTGCTAAATATAAAAAAAATAAAAATTGTTTTTTTTTTATTTTTAGCAATATTTATTAAGTCTTGAACGAAAGCTGCCATCTCATAGCGTTGGTATAAAGATTTATTCTGAATAGCGAATCCGCCTGGTCTGTGTAAATGCCAAATTTTAGTGAACTAAAATTTTTCCATCAAAACTCGTCATTTGCGGCAACATTTAAAATATGATCTGAACTAATATTGTTTCAAACTTAATTTACAATCATTTTAGTTTAATCGTTTTTCCATAAATGCGGTAAGCTTTTGAAATTATTTGCAAAAAACGAAAAAGCTCGTGTGGAAGCTGCCACTTCACGTAGACCGATTTCAGTCAAAAATCATTAGGATCTTGCGATTAATGGACAAAACTTAAGTATTAAGTTTCGCCAAGATCAGTGAATCCGTCCATGAGCTGCGGAGAGGGCACAGACATTTAATCAAAAAAATCGAGGTGCACAATTTTCATGATTACTATACAAAAAACAGTTTTTGTCATAAAGGGACCTTTCTGCTTAAAGTTTTAGTGCATAGTCGATTTTCTCATAATTGAGATACTTTTATAAATATTTGCAGAAAACGAAAATGCTCCTTTGACAGGTGCCACTTCTGGTGGATCGATTTTGGCCAAATATCTCTAAATTTATGGAAAACGCATAAAACGTATGAAGTTTCATTCCGATCAATCAATCCGTCTGGGTTGTATAGGGGCCAAATGTTTTACGTATGTTTCAAAATATTTTGCAAAAACCGAAAATGCTTATACGGAAGCTATACCGTAAAAGCTTCTATGGAAGTTGTCATTTCCCGTGGACCGATTTCGGCCAAAATTCACTGGCCAAAATTCACAATCTCTCAATTTTTGGAAAAGCTTATGTATGAAGTTTCATCCGAATCAATCAATCCACCTGGTCTGTACAGGGCCGCATTTTTGTTCAAAAATAGAGTTTGGTCAAAAAACGTCATTCCCACTTAAATTTTTGAAAAATGATCAGAACCGATATTGTTGCAAATTTAGAATATTTTAGATCATAATCGCTCTTCTTGTAATTTTTTTTCTTTATTAATTACAACTGAGACTGTGCTCATCTAGCAATTTATCTTTCACATTTACAAATCTTACATTTCTTGAATAATTCTGATTTGTTGGGGTGAAACCCAATGGTTAGTCCCAAAATTAATTAAACCTATTTAAAATATAATTTTAATTTGGTATGTTTACTAAGTCAAGTGGCCTCGTTCTTTGAAGTCTTCTTTCAACGACAGGGTTATCTATCATATGGCGAATATAGGGGTTTTCATGTTCCTGGAGCCTTATTTCGTGTTTGGCGGCATGCTTTTTTATTTCATCATTGATGTATTCCATCTGTAAGTCCCTGTGAAGGTCTTCATTTCTTGTGTACCACGGAGCATTTACGATGCTACGGAGAACCTTATTTTGAAACGTCTGTATCATTTTGGCGTTTGTTTGCTTAGTACATCCCCAGAGTTGAATACCGTAGGTCCATATCGGCTTCAGTATTTGCCGATATAGCAGCAGCTTCTTGTAAATGCTATACTTTCTAAAATATTTACAAAAAACGAAAAAGCACAGTCTTCTTTTTCACATCCGGCGGATTGATTTCGGCCAAAAATCAGTGGAATCTCCGATCGGATAAACCGTCTGGGCTGTGGAGAGGGCCCAGACATTTAGTATGCACGGAACCACACACATCCACACTTAGATTTTTCTAAAAACTACAAATTGGCAAAAATTTCGAGGTCGAAAAGTTTCATGATTACTATACTTTGGTTTACTACGTAAAAGAAAGTAACATTAACCCGCTATAAAAATCTAATCTTTACGAATATTAAAAGAAATTTATTTAACCCGTCAGTTCCCATTGATTCGAATTTAAAAATTTTTTTTTATTTTATTTGTTTACTTTGTTACAGATAGAAAAAATATATCCTGAGTTCTTTTCTTTGGTTTGTAATGTCTTTTGAGAGATAAGATGGTGTCATCTACAGGGCAATATTTAAAATTATTTACATTTCATTTTATTATTTATTTAGTTTTATCATTGTGGTAACTATAAAAGCAGTGAACATGTACCCCAACCTTGCATTGCATGCACATCTTACGGGTCCTCTTATGGCAATGGTGGCATCTTCTCTGTGAGCAGTCCTGAAGTTCATGGTCATTTTTATTTTCCTGTGGTGATTTACGTTTTGCTTGTATTTGTAGCAATAGGATTGCGCAATTGCCCTTCGAAAACCCTTTGACTGCTAGCCCGCTTTTTTAATAGCCATGCATTATGGCATGCTGCGTCCAATCCAAATGCAAAAAGTTGGTATCACCATTTTCGACGTCTTAGAGAAACTCGCAACGAGTGTACGCTTTTGTCAAATCTGTCGATGATTTTTATAATGTTGAGACAATCAATTTGAATTTTTTGTTTATATAGTTCCAACTCTATCTACTTTTGAAACTGGACTGACACCATGGTAGTTTGATACGGCGTAACAACACTATTATCATGCCATTTGACTATACTATTAAGTCTTGTGTATTTTTAAAAACGTAGGAGAAACTTAGTATCCAACAATGGGAATTTTTCAGTTCTATTTTCCAAAATAGTTCCGGTTCCTCCCGTGTTTAATGATGTTAATTTATCAATTAATTTCAAGGAATAAAAAAATCCATTAAATTATACAATAGGTTGTAAGGCCCAAGGAAAGGGGAGTCTTGAATGTAGCTCTAAAATTTCAGTTCCTCCGAGGCCTACTTCACTTTGATTAGGCAACTGAGAGGTTTGTAACCCCTGATATGGCTCAAATGGTATTAAATAACCTGATCGTATAGCTGCAGACCAAAGGTTGTAACCAAATTTTATAGGTTTGCCATGTATATGCTGTTTAGTACTGTGCTTGCCGTAGTATGGCACCATAGTCTCGTCAATCGATATGTGAGATGATGCAACTTTATCGAAATTTGTTCTGTAATTCTAATCTATAAGTTTTACATTTGCTGTTTTACATTTGTTATTAAACTTATAATTAGTTGGAAGTATTGCATTTTCTTCGAGATGTAAATATTGTGGTATCTCTAAAAATCGGGATCCGCTCGAAACGCGATATTTCAAAACGCGATATAGTACAAAACGCGATATGGTACAGAATGTGAATTCCGAAGCAACGGGAGCACAGCGACCCGCCTGATTTATCCTGGTCCTATACTCCTGTTCATATCGATTTTTAAATTCCTATAAACTGGAAAAATAAATTTAACTAGGGAGCGAAGCGACGGGGCGTAGTCACGGGAGCATAGCGACCCGCCTGATATAACCCGATCCTATATACTCTCGCTCCTATCGATTTTTAAATTCCTATAAACTGAAATTAAATGTTCCCTTTTCTAGAATGTACATTGCAAAACAACGGGAGCGCAGCGATCCGCCTGATACAATCCGGTCCTATACTCCCGCTCTTATCGATTTTTAAATTCCTATAAACTAAAATTAAATTTCCTCTATGTGGATTATAAATAAAAATTGAAATAACTATAAATTTTTTTATTTTTATAAAAGCCGGGGTTTGAGGCAGCAGCCCCCAATCTTAAGGTATAATCATATCGCGTTTTGTACCGTATCGCGTTTTGAAATATCGCGTTTTGATAATTCGTGTTTTAAAATATCGCGTTTCAAATGGGACCCCTAAAAATCTGGTTCTCCGAATGCTTGACGTCTCATATCGCGTTGTGTGTGTGTCAAATTGGGATTCCCATAGCATTCTATTGTATTTTGGCGTTAAGTATCCAGTGAGGAGTAGCACACTAAGAAATACTCTTATTTCGGCATCGTTGACATTTATATTGTGCTTTTTGATTGGAGTATAGGTTAGTCTCGCCATTATTAACTGTATAATTTCATCGGAACTAAAGGGTGGTTAAATTTTAAGGGCCGACGTTGAATATGAACCACACCTAAACGTCAAGTTTTTTCTGCATTTAATTTGACATTTCTCAATTTCAGACTAACTCAATTTGAACCATGGAAAGATACACAATCGAGCAACGCGTTAAAGCTATTCAGGCATATTATGAAAATGGGCGTTCAAATCAAAATGCATATAGTGCACTTCGTGATTTTTTCGGTCAATTTAATCGTCCAAATGTGCGTACAATCGGAAAATCGTGCAAAAATTTGAGCAAACCGGGTCTGTAGGAGATTATAAAACACCAGTGCATGCTCGTACAGCTCGTACAGCAGAAAATATTGCTGCTGTTCGCGATAGTGTGGCTGAAGAGCCGTCCACCTCAACTCGTCGTCGTGCCCAACAATTGCACCTCTCACGCTCGTCGTTTATGAACATTATGCATAAAGACTTGCATTTACACGCTTATAAGGTGCAATTAACTCAAGAACTAAAGCCTCTTGACCATTCCAAACGTCGTCAATGGTCAGAATGGTGGCAAGAAATGGCAACAGTGGATGATCAATTTTCGAAGAAAATCATCTTCAGTGATGAGGCACATTTTCACCTCAGTGGATTCGTCAATAAGCAGAATTGCCGCATTTGGGCGAATCATAATCCAAGAGTGATTGTCGAAAAACCAATGCACCCACAAAGAGTGACTGTTTGGTGCGGTTTATGGGCTGGCGGCATCATTGGGCCGTATTTTTTCCAAAATGAGGCCGGTCAGGCAGTTACTGTGAATGGCTATCGTGAGATGATAACGAACTTTTTATGGCCCGAATTGGAAGATATGGATGTGGACGATATGTGGTTTCAACAGGACGGTGCCACTTGCCACACAGCTAACGAAACAATGGCTCTTTTGCGCGACAAATTCAATGGCCGTGTTATCTCACGTGGTGGCGATGTCAATTGGCCGCCAAGATCATGTGATTTGACACCGTTGGACTTCTTTCTTTGGGGTTATTTGAAAGAAAAGGTGTACGTCGATAAGCCAAGAGCTAAAGGATGAGATAATTCGGCACATGAACGGCATAGAACCCCAATTATGCCTAAGCGTCATCGAAAATTTGGACCATCGGGTGGAGGTGTGCCGCCGAGGTCGCGGCGGCCATTTGGCCGATATTTTGTTCCATACATAATTGAACCATACCATATTATCATAATAAAAGAATTGGCAATAATTTCCTAAATAATTTGTGTTTTATTCAAAATCAACATCGGCCCTTAAAATTTAACCACCCTTTACAAATCTCAAACCATTCCTCACAAGAAAGATCTGGTCCACCATAAAGAGAAATATTTTCCGATAAATCGTCCTTCATCTTCAAGCCAGTTTCGAATCCTTAAATTTTTCATTTTTATGGTTCTTTCAAATATCGATTTTTCTTTTGTTATCCTTCTAGAGTCGATCTCGGTGGTCTAATTTCTTCTATTATTGCATGCTGCTTATTTTTACACAGAATACCTTGTTAAAGTTAGCCGAAAGTTGCCAGCCGAAAGTGAACAAATCGATAATGCAGATAGTGTCTTGACTACTTTAGCCGAAATTTAAATAAACTATATATTAAATTGAAATATCCTAGCCGAAAGTGACTAACCTACAAAATCAGCCGAAAACATATGTATCATAACAAATTGACTTTAAAGAAGTTTAAAAATTATCAAGCTTTAAATGGTTCATAATTGTCGTTAAAGTGGTTTGCCATTCAAGACTATACCGACCTGACTACGTCAATTCGATGGGCCGTGACTATAGGCAGATTTTAAATATAGGTTTTAATAATGTTTTATAATGAGATTGTGGGTGAAATTGTGATGTTTCCCTTGTTTCGTCGATAGAAACGTTCATCATTCGAGATTTTGTCAGATAGACACCAATCTGAATGTGTTAATTCGATGGCACTTGATCATAGGTAAATTGTAATCATAAGTTAGGAATGGGTCGAATTAGGTTATAGGTGTGAAATGCCATATCTGTTTCATACAGCCGAAAAATGTCGATAAATAAGTTTAATAATTATCAAGCAGAGTCGTCCATCATTCGAGATTTTGCAACATGGACGCCCATGACCAGATGTAGATTTTGATTGTAGTTTAGGGGTCAGTCTGATGTGGTTATAGGGGTGAATTTTTTATTTTTCCCATCTTCTGACGATAAAATCGTTCATCATTCCAAATTTTGCAACCTGGACACCAATCTGACTATGCAAATGCGATAGCCCATAATCATAGGTAAATTTTAATCATAGGTTAGGGGTAAGTCTGATGGGATTAAGGGGGTGCAATTTTTATTTTTCCCATCTTCTGACGGTAAAATCGTGCATCATTCGAGATTTTGAAACATGAGTTTTTGATTACCTGTCCGATTTCTCATATTTCTCCATATTTACAATAAAATTATAGTTCATCTATTAAAAAAAGTGAATTCTTGTTAACTGACTGTATCTTTATTTTAATAAATACCCGGTATATTCGTACGATGTTACAGTCGCGAGGCCGAAGGACTGACGACTGGTAGCAAGAAACACGTGCATGAGCGAGAATAAATACAATCTTCAATCATTTTCAGTTCATCTGGAGAATTGTCACCGCTTAGCAGAAACTGAAATTGTAATTTACTTAATTTTAGAAACGCCTTCCAGATTCGGTTTGTCAATAAATCACTGCTAAATTTGCTAAATGCAAAATTTTGGAAAACTAAAAAATAACTCGTTATTCTAGTATAAAGAAATCGTAAAATTAAACTGGTTAATTGGTTCATCGGTTTACGCTTTGTATAGCATAGTCATTATTTATCCATTTATCAGACAACTCAGCTTTTCAATAATAATTAATTAAAATTAAAATAAATAATCTGTCAATGGTAAGTTTTACTTGTTATGAAAAAACTTTTTAAAATAAACAATGAAATTGAGAGAAAACCAAATCGTTTGAAATGAAAATCAATAATGAAATAATGTGGATATAGAAAGCAGTTGAAGATTGGTAACAGACAATTATGTTCGATAATGAAGCATCTTACAAAATCTCAGTAATTAGAAAACAGTTTGGCAAACTCTCAAGAACATCATAACTTGCTTACCATGAAATGATGTTTGAAAAATAGGCAAGGAAAATGTATATCGATGGATACGACTTTAATGTTAAATTAAGTATATAGTTTCTATCAAAAAAAAATCTGTTATACACTCGCGAGCAACTAAATCGATTGAAACCTCCGCGCGTACAGGCGTATTTTTTAAAATGGCTTAACCGAATAAAACAACTTTTTTACAGTTTATTCTTTAATTTTTACAAGGACAACTTTATGATTAAAATCTGTGCAGTACTTTTCAAATTAAAGTAGTCGTAGCAAAATGCGATGTTTCGGGGAAAACAATTGGTGTGCTGCAATCTCCTTTATAATACCACGTTGACCGATATTTGCCATCAGCCACTTATCAGAAGTTGACCTAAACAAATCTCTACCAGTTTCATTCATTCTTTCCTCAAAATCATGGACACCACTCAAGAAAAAGCCGCACAATTTGTTGTTTTATTGCAAGACGGACGCAATCAAGGAGAACTCGTTCGCCACCTAAACGTAAGCTAATCTGCTATTTCAAGAGTATCCAGAAGGTTACAGGTAACCGGCACTTTCGATCGGAGACTACATACCAGCCGGTATCAAAAAACAATCTACAGGCTGCCGAAATAGAATGATCTGACGATAGCCCTTCTTCATTTTCGACTGGTAAGTAATTTTCGGAGATACCTCTTGATATATAGAAATCCAGAAGGTCAGGCATTTTATTTGGGTCGTAAGCCAGTACGCGTTCTATTGGAGTGAAACTTACATTTTATGTTGTGCCAGTAGATCCCCAGAATATGTTTTTCGCGTTAAAGTCACGTTAAAGTTTGATGTAGTTTTCTTTTTTGGGGTTATATCTGGGTTGACAGTAGATTAATGATATACCATAGTCCTTGTTATTTTGGTTTCAATAAATACAGTAGCTACTTGCATAGCTTCCTCCTCTATTTTTAATTCCTCCTGGTGTCTAATATTATCCTTAATACAAATTGCTGTCCCACCTATAGCTCTTTCTACTGGATGTAGAGCTTGATAGTAGTATCGTATCTACGTATTTTGGCATACGAGGTTCTGGTAAAATGACTTTCTGTTATTAGGCATATATCGATTTTTTGGTGTTTAAAAATACTTCTAATTCTGGAATGCGTTGCGCAAGGGCATTTGCATTCTAGATAGCTATTCTTAAATAGTGTGCCATTATTTTTTCTTGTTAAGTTTGTATGGACTAGAATGAAAGTAGTCAACGGCTTCCCTAGTTTTACTTGACGCATCTGTTATTCTTTCATCCTGACTTATCGTTGTATTTTCCAGTGTTCCTAGTCTCTGTTCTTGCCTATTGCCTATGATTCTAATCTTTGGTCCTGTGCAGTCAGTGAATTGATAGCGTTTAGCTTCTGAAGTATTTCTTGCAGGGCATGGTTTTCCTATTTTTTTTTTTTTTTTTTAAAACTCAGTGATAAAAGTGCACAAATATGGATATTCTCCAAAATAATAATGGTTTTCCTGACTCGGTGCTTTCCATGTTGTGCCTTCTCTTGCATCCTAGGTTGAAAACTCTTGCTTGTTTGATCTCTCTTATTGTCTCTCATTCTTTGCAGCTCTTCGCAGTCTCTGTAATTTGCTGAGTGATGATTACCCAATTTTATTGCATTCTTTTGATTGATGTTTCCCAGCGAACTTTATGCATCTAGGCTCCCTATTACAGTATTTGCGTACCCCTGGGTGGTTCTACGCCTGTCAGTTGTACCATTATGGCATTCTACTAGTATTCTTTAATGTCTCAATCTTAACTTCTATATTAAGGATTGCTTTGATTCCATATACCCTATCAATGCTCTCAGTGTTGTCAAATGTTAGTATGAAAAGGGGGAGGACAACTTTGGATGTTTCTCTTCACCGTTTGCATTTTTAGCGACCTTTTTCTTTAGTATGTTCACAGCATTTAGGATTTTGAATCGTTTCTGGCTAAGTTCCTCAATTATTTTTTCGTTTGGGCATGTATGATGTAGCCCTCTGGCCATGACTTTAATTGGTTGCTCAGCTTTGTTTTCATAGATGAACCAACCGTTTGGAACTTGCTTCACTATTTTTTAATTGTTTCGTATTCACTAACATTAATGCCCCTATCATGGTTATCACCTACGTGTTACTTGGCGACGTCAAGTCAAGTCACCGCATTAACATTTTGGTATTATGATTTTCGCAGTGAAAACGAAGTGAGCGAGATGATATCACGTAATGCGAAATTTTTTGGAATTTAATAGTACAAATAAAAATGGCTCGCAATGATAATGTAAGTTTTATTTTTAAATTATTTTATACTAAAAATAATTTGTTTGTGTAATTTAACACTAATAATTATGATTATAATTTTTTTTCCTTCAAAATATTGTATTATAAATCCATAATATGTCAAAACTGCTAAAAACAATGTAGCCAGCTACAGCGCACACTCTCCTTCGCCAAAATAAAGGCGAGAACCATGATACCAAAGTACTGCGTCACGGCGAAAGAGTGGTGAAGCGATGGTGAGGCGAGAACCATAATAGGGGTATAAGTATGTTAATGGGCGGGGGTGGTATCTCATTATGTATTGGTTGATTTTCCTGCATTTTTCCTTAGTTGATTACGTTGGGTGTATTAACTGATGGCAGTGGTCTCTCTTTCGGTAGCTATGATACGTTCTTATGTAACTTCACTAGGTCCGTGGGTGACTGGTCAAGCCGTTGGGGTTGTGGTTTTCCTACGCTCTGTGATTGTTTCACCTCTGACGAAGGTTTTGCTTTTCTTTTCTTGTTTTGACGTTTAGTTTTAATTTGCCTTCATATAAAACTCGTTTTATACACCAACTCATCATCATCTGTTTCATAAGCTATAGCATTTTCTTTGACTTTTCTTCATAAAGCTGTTGGATTTTTTTGAATAGGCGTGCATTAAGTTTTCTAACGATTTCTTTAAATCAGCGTTTTCTCTAGCGATTTTCTTGGTTCACGTTCCCCCTGCGTTCAGCATTTTCGTTTTTCTGCTGAGTAACGGGATGCATTTGTCTAGGTGGTGATCTAGACATTATTGAGCTTTGTATGAATGGGTTTCGCAATGGTTGGCTCACCCCAGAATCCGTTGTGCCTGCCTCGTGTGAGGGTGGATCGGCCAACTTTGCAGTTGGCGTACCACCTGTGGTATAGATTCCGTTTTGTTGTACACTCATTGCTTTAACGACTGGTTATTGCAGCAGCTACCAATCTAACCCGAAAGATTGGTAGTGGGGCAGTGAAGAGAACATCATTTGCTAGGTTCTCGGTGTTCGGCTATCCCGCCCTTCCTCGTTCATCAGAGAATCGTTGGTTGATTCTAATTGCAAAAGAAAATTATTAATAATTCCATGTAAAAATAGTGTGAATGAAATTAGTATTTAGACATTTATATGGAAGAACCCCGCCGAAATTCCATCATATTTCCAATTTGATATTTTCTTTTTATATTCAGGATTCACATCCACACCGGAATTTTTGAGGCACTTTCTTTGGAGTATAGGTATTCCGTGAAATTTTCGTATTATTTACCACCAATATCAATATCTATATAGGGACATCATTTTTCCTGAAACTAAATCTACACATAAGCAATTAGAATACCACCTTTACGTGTTGAGTTTACTTTTTCTTTCATTTGCATTGAGTGCATTTGCATTTAAGTGAGTGGTGTGATCGAAACTCGCTTTACTTAAATATTAAGAAATGCAAAATCATGTATTTACGTTGTAAACGAAATCCGTTGATTACGTCATACAAAAGTCTACAACGGAGTTTTGCAAAGAGTCAATGAGATCATTGATTTAGGTGTTACATTTGTCGAGTTGAAAGTTTCAATAGACATATTGAAAATTGTATTGCGAAAGCGAATACCATGTTTGGATTTGTTAAAAGACCGACAGGTGAATTTAAAGATATTCAAACCTCGTGTTCACTCAATTTCGCTTACGTTCGATCTCAACTGGAATACGGTATACCGGTCTGGAATCCATACACATTAAATGTACACATTAAAAGAATTGAAAGCATTCAAAAGAAGTTTCTGATTTTCTTGTTAAAGAAAAGTGATTGGGATTACGACCACAATTTACCATTCCATGAAAATGTGGCTCGGTTACCTCCGTACTCAACAAGATGCACGGAATACAAAGTATGCACGCTTGAAAATAGACGACTTTCCTTAGGCGCGGTTTTTATTGGTAACGTTTTGCTTGGCCACATGTGCAATTCATGTGTCTTGCAGAACATTTCGAAACCATGAGTTTTTAGCACTACAACACCATTCCACAAACTATGGAGAAAATAACGCCATTAATAGGTTGTCTAAATCATTCAACATCGCGTCCTATTTGACTTTAATATATCAAAGGACAACTTCAAAAATATCCAGAAGAATAATTTTTTAAATTTTTAATTGTTAAATCAAAATTTGATTTATATTTTTGTGTTTTAAAGTTCTGAATTTTTATTTTTTAATAGTTTTATTTTAAATTAAATTATTTGAAATCATACATGTAAATTACAGAATAGATTTCTTGAAATAAATAAATTAAATTAAATTAAAAGTATAAAAATAACAGCAATGTGTACGAAAAACTCCTTATTTGACCGAATCCATTGTTGCAACTACTAATTTTTTGGAGGATTTTAAAACAGGATTTAACGCAAATTGCATAAATTGCAATCGCAATCAACATTTATTATCGTACTCGAAGGTTATCGCAGAGCTTTTCTGTAAATTCGATGATTTTAGCTGCATTCTTAGTGATGGATTTAAAAAACAATCATCTACCTCCTATTTAGAATGAACTTAAAACTACGAAGGATACCTGTAACGAGTTGACGAATTGCGAGTTAACTAACCAAACTACAGCAACAGAAGCTCCAAAAGTCATCTACCTTCAGCACGTACTCTTATCAACGAATATTCAGTCAATAATCACCAATCTTACACCTACAACATCAGTAGTTCCTATAATAACTCTGTTAACCCTGATAATATCAGTAACATTAAATCCCCTGCCGGCTCAGAATAGCTCCTAACCATAAGAACATATTCGTCTCCAAGCTCAATATATCGACGACAAACGCAAATATTCTTGCACACGTTAATTCCATTTTAAATCTGCCTAGTATTAGAAATGACTCGAACCAAGTTCAGTGTAGAAATATATCTCGCTGTAATGGTCATGCTTCCTTCCTTTCCGTGACGCTCTCGGAAACTATGTTTGACTTACTCATGTAAAGGGACTATGAACCAAATCCCGCGAAGTATTTTTTGCAAACTCAAGCCCTTTTTTATGACATTTTTGCACTCACCGAAACAAAGTTAACTAATGATTTTAACAGTAATGAATATTTTACGTCAGATTATAAGGTTTTCCACAAAGATGGTTCAGTTTCTCATGTTGTACTAAACGATAGAGACGTTCTTATTCCGGTGCTTGTTAACTTTGACTGCTCAGTAGTGATAATACCAAATACCAATAATATTGAGCGGGTTTGTGTTAAAACCAACACGGGTTAGACGAATAGTTATGTGGACAACTACCAGCTAGACGCTGTCGATTTACTTTTTGATAGCACTGATATTTCGGATGACCTTTGTTGTTGGAGATTTTAACCTACCGGATCTTATATGGACACAATCTGGAGATAATACCCATCTGCAATTGAAACTTTGATTACTGATAACATTTCAAATTCTGGTGTGATCGAGATCAGTAACGTCAAGAACAATCTAAACAGGCAGCTTGACTTAGTATTCTCTTCTGGCGCCAACAACTGCAGAGTTTCGGAAACAAATTTGGCTCTCCGTACAATTGACTTGTGTCATCCATCTTTTTTAATTACATTTTCCAGCGAACAATGCAGAGATAATATTAACTGCGAAACTTCACCTAGTTTTAATTTCCGTAAGGCCGATTGAAAAGCTTAAAGAATTATTAGCTAACACAGATTTTAAAACCATTCTCGACAATAATCACAACCTGGAAACCCAAACTCTCAAGTTTTATACCGTCAAGTCTTATACTGTACGAAGAAATAAACTGGCAGTTCCACCATGGTACAACAGGCAAGTGCGTTCACTGCGTAATCAAAGAAATAAAAACTGGGAAAAATTCTTAGACGACTCGATTAGACTCGGATTACTTAAATTATGTGAACGTTTACAAAGCGTTTTTGGTAATTCATAAACTCTAAGAAGAAATCGGATGAATATCCCTCTACGATGAAATTCAGTGATCACTGTTCTGGTGACCCTAAAACCATTGGTAATTTTTTCGCAAATTCTTTTAATACGGCCTATTCCAACCTCGATATTGGGGCCGATACCGACTGCTTCAGTTACATGAATAGCAGCCCTCTAGCATCTCTAGTCTCTATTCAAATTGATCTAGGTACTGTGGTAAGGAAAATAAGCTAAAGGATGATTGGATGGATCCGATGGCTTGTCTTCTATTGTTTTAAAAAATCGTGTTGATAACTTGCCACTTACAACGCTGTTCCAAAAATCGATCTAGCACGGAATAGTTCATTTTTCGTACGCATTAAAAACAACAGAAAACATTTCTAATTCCAGCAGGTCGATTCTGGCTTTCCATAGGAAAATGGAATTAGAAAAAATATTTACACAGCGTGTTTGTCAAAATTATCATTTTCTGGCCTACTGAGGAATCATGTTTGATTTAAATGTTAATATAAAATTATTGCTTAGTTAGCAACCACATCATAAGACATAAATACATTTTTTTTTTCAAAAGTTGTCAAGTTTGTGTACCTATTTGATTTATGAAAAACGTGTGAACGAAATTTAAGGGATATGGACAGTGAAAGTGAATGCTTATCTTGTACCCAGCCGGGAAGTAGCTAATTCAGCAATTAAACAATTAAACAATTATTAAACAATTAAAAATCCATACGGGAATATATTCCCGGCCTAATCCAGAAAAATATTCTCGTACTATTATTACTTGTTGCTTAGCAACAAATACAACATACTGGAATCATGAGCTTTTCGTTTCGAAAAAACAGCGGAAAGATATATTTTCTCCGATCGTAGGAATCCGAATTGTTTAGAAAAAATAAAAGTACACTTATAAGGTCAAACGCATTTATTTATTTTAATTTAGGTATAGCATTTTCGTATTTTTCCTTCGATTTTTGCGGGAGTAAATCACATGGAGCTGAATTAGCTGCTTCCACTATATCCGGCGGGGTACATGATAAGGATAATTCGCGTTCACTGTCCATATCCCTTAAATTTCGTTCACACGTGTTTTATAAATCAAATAGATACACAAACTTGACAGCTTTTGAAAAAAAGAACAAAATGTATTTATGTCTTATGATGTCATGGCTAACTAAGCAATAATTTTATATTGTTTTCGATTTTTTACTTTGTTTTGATTTATATTCGTTTATATATTTGTTTTAAAGTCCGAGTTTCCGGAGAAAAAATAGTATGTACAATTCGGAGGAAAAGTGCATTCCCGGACTCCCGGACTCCTCGGCTATCGCCTCGTCCGTCAATTTCCACTATCGTCCGGGAATGCAGTACTTTTCCTCCTAATTATACAATATACTATTTTTTCCTACGATCGGAGAAAAATATTCTTTCCGTATCGAAATTGGATTGGGGACATTCCCAATTTAATTTTGTTTTTGAAAAAATTTACACCAACTGTTTACCATAGTAAGTCAGAAAAAGAAATTTACGACAAAAATGCTATGTACATATTTTTCCTAATTCCGTTTTCCTAGAGAAAGCCAGAATCGACCTGCAGTTGGAAAAAAGAAAGCAAAACAGAGGGGAATTGAATAATATAATTTTAACAGCCATTAAAATAGTTGAGAATGTTTTAACCAACACTGTACACCAAAGTCAAATTGTTAAGTTATTAGTAATAAATAATTCTTCTGAGAAGAAACAATTTTAGAAATCTGAGACATTTTCGGAATGCGATTTTGGAGGATGTTATGGTTTATTTTCCCTAAAGCTCGAATATAAGAGAAAAAAACATTGTTATTGTCATATGAGCTTCTAAGTGAGTTCCAAATGATGGGAATCATCAAATTGTTTGTTGCCTTTTATCCTAATCAAGCGGTGAATTTTGTCACACACATACACATATTGTGATATGTGAAAAATGAAAATAACAAACATTTGGTTTTCTTGATAGAACTTGCTGAAGATCCACATTTTTAATTGATTCGACCAATGGTTTCTTCATTAATAGGGAAGTCCATATACATCTTTAACATGCTAGTCAATAATTAATTGCAGCATTAAAATAAAACATTATAATTTCACTAATAAATTTATAGTCAGTAAAAAGGCGTTTTACCACTTTTCTAAAGAAGTAATTAGTGTCGATTTTCGAATAAAGCCTAGCGATTTTTCAATCGCCGATAGACCAACGTTGCGCGGAAACTTCATATGTTATCTGATAAATCATCTGCTCTAGTTTCTTTAATCCTTAACACACAATAAAACAATTTTCTATTTTAGGTTCGCTTTTGGGTTGATGCTTTGTAATTTATACAAAATTGTTCAAATTCTCAAAAAAAAATGAAAATTGGTAAGCAGCTGTTTTTTTTTGCATATACCGAATTTTCACACGCAACATGTTACTAATTGTCATCCAAAACCAATATAAAATTTAAATATTTCTATATGTTATACAAGCATTAATATTAGGCATCAACAAAAATTATAGCAATGACACCTTAACAACAGTTTACTTTGAAAAATAAAGATAATCCTGCACAGCGTGTTTAAGAATCTTTGAAACACCTAAAAGCAATAATATTTTTCATGTTTAAGAACGTTAAGCGCCCATAGAATACTCAGTATCAGAGTTGACACTTAGACGCCCAACAAACAATACGTGAACACCGTTGTATTTTAAATCGACGCCCTGTATGAATCATGTATGTGTACATAACGAAAATAGTGTCCACCCTTCCCAACTAGAATATTAAAATTCAATTATTTTTGTACAAATCCCTAAATATTTAGATTTTAGATTAGTCAGAAATACAAAAACTACAAAATATGAAATACATTTCTGCAGTATCATTCTAATCTATAACTAATTAACTAATAAGTTAAACCAATTGAATAACTAAACAAACATTCAAATGACATGAAATGACATAGAAATCTCTTAGGATAAAACTAATAAAATTTATACGAACTTTATAAAATTTATGTATGTTTGTGAAAGAGCTATGTATAGTGGCACACGCATAATAAATACGGCTTAAAGCATTTTTATAGTCGGCCTCAAAATCTTGGCAGCTATGCAATTCTTTATTTACAGATAACCTACTTAAAATGATTTTGTCTTATGTACAGCTTTGCGTTCGTGAAATATGGCATTTTTCAAAATTATTTTTCTGCTTGGTGTTTAAAGCGCGACTTAGATGATGAAAAATGTTGGCCCAGCAAAATTTTTGCTGTGTGTTTAGAGCTTCAGTTGAAGCTTCAGTTGAAGTGTGAAAGAATATAAATAAAATTGGACGCTATAATTTTTGACATTAGATTGGTTTGTGACGAAAAAACATTTTAAAATTGATTTAAAATTTAAAAATTAAAAACTAAAATACTAATAATAATAATCAGTTATTACAAATTATATTTAGTGATAGTGAAATTGATGAAGATAATTTATTAATTCAAATAATTTTCAAAAGTGACAATGAAGAAGATTTATTATCCAAAAAGAACAAATAATATTGGGTTCGGCCTTATTTTCTAGAACGGGACCAATCTGGATCATTTCCAAACATTTTTCTGTTATTAAAACAAAATGATCCAGAGTTGTTTTACAACTACATGAGAATGACATCATCTCAGTTCGACGAACTTTTAAATTTAATTGGGCCAGCAATTAAAAAACAAGATTTGATTCGGAAAAGCAAAGAACCAAGTGCAAGATTGGCTATTACACTCAGGTAAGAATGAGAATTTACATTTGGCATATAACATTTCATTAATTTAATTTATGTGCTATTCAGATAGTTGGCAACCGGCGAATTATAAAAAAGTTTATCAACCGCCTACAAATGTTCGCCGGCTAGCGTTCATTTTATAGTTAAGGAAACCACGCTGGTCATCATAAATGCACTAAAATCAAATATGTGTTTCCAAAAATATATGAGAACTACTTTCTCGAAGTGGCAAAAGGATTTGAAGAGCGCTGGAATTTTCCACATTGTATTGGAGCTATAAATGACAATCACATTTGTATACAGGTATTTAACTTTTCGCGCATATATGTATATAAAAACAAGCAAGAAGCTAAATTTTAATTTACCTAAAAAATTCCACTTAATTGTATTGTTAGTGATATGCGATCATAACTACAATTTTATAATGTGTGATATAAGGGCCGCTGGAAGACAGAGTGATGGGGGTATTTTCCGAAATAGCAAGTTTGGAAAACCGTAACTATAAATAAATTCAGCAGGTAAAATAAATTATTAATAACTTTGTATCATTTCGTTTACGATACCACGGCCGTCGGATTTGACAACTACAATAAAAAATGTCCCATATGCTTTCGTTGCGGATGACGCGTTTGGTCTGCACGAGCATATGTTAAAGCCTTATGCGAAAACTCCATTAACAATAGCCCAGAAAATTTTCAATTATAGACTGTCAAGGGCTCGTCGAATCGTTCAAAATTCATTTGGAATATTCGTAACTCGATGGAGAATATTTAGACAGCCCATAATAGCAAACGTAAGTGTTTTATATTCTGTATTTTACTTAATTACTTTATTAAAATTAAATTTTACAGATTGATACAGCAGAACAAATAGTTTGCGCTTGTGTCTGCCTTCATAACTGGCTGAGACAAGAATCCAGTCCCACGCCATATATTTCGGCTGATTTAGTTGATGTGGAAAACGCGGATGGAAGGGTTAATAATGGAACTTGGCGAAGCGACATTCCATCCAAACAAGCTAAGGAAAGCCGCGATAAATTTGCAGAATATGTTAATTCTGATGGAGCTGTACCTTCGCAAATGGACAACATTTGGTTAGCGCGCCAATATTGTTTGACCTTACATTTAAAAATAGAATGACATCATAATCAGAAGCTATATACATATAGAAGGGAATTTATATCGGCAATAAACTGACATACAGTAGATTTCGCCCATAACGGCCATCCAGGGACCGATCAAAATTGGTTGTTATATTCGAATTTCGTTATAAATGAATTTGTTTTATGTGAAGAAACAAACTCCAATACTAAACAAAGGGATTATTAAGCCAATAATTGATTTTTTTGTGGTAAATTAATGCATTTGTATTCACGTGATTTCAAATTATCTACATATGTATTTAGAGAGAGCATTACACAAAGAATAATTAGAGTAAGAACAACAAAAATTACTTAAACTGAATTAAAAAAATCAGTAATCGCAGTTTGTTTCAAGTTTCTATTTGCTATGTAAGTCCTTTGGACATGTCTTTCTATTGCTAAAAGAGACTTAATTGAAATTGACGAACAGTCTATTTCAGCTTAACCAAAATATAAATAATTTTTTACAGTGGAAATTACAGATATGGTCTCATTAATAGATGGAGGCTGAAATTCATCACTAACATTTTTCACAGCTTCAGCATCATCATCGTCATCAATTGTGGTATCATCGACTGTGCCTAGTATACGTTCTATAATTCCCTCATCAGTTGGTTTGGCGGCGATCATAACAGCATTATCGACATTTATATATTCGTTCCAAGTAGCATTATCATTTCCGCTATTTACAACTTTCATCCAATGCGCCAATGGCATATTATCCATTTCGTCAAACTCATCTATGTCTGGTGGTGCTTCTGTTGAGCTAGTAAGCCAGCCGGCATGTCTAAAACAATTTTTGATTGTAACTAGTTTAACTTCTCTCCAAGCTATTGCTACCGTTTCAATCGCGTTGATTAGATTTACGGTGATTGTCATTCATTTCCAGACTTTGCATTATTTTCAAAACCAATAATTTTCTGTAATGACTCTTAATGTTTTTGATAATGCCCTGATCAACAGGCTGAAGAAGGGATGTCGTTTTCGGCGGTAAGAAAGCCAATTTAGTTGATGACAAATTCTCGATTTGAGGATGAGCTGGACAATTGTCCACTAGCAATAGAATTTTTTTCTTGACTTGTTAAGTTCTAAATCCCAGCAAATCAAATATTTTTTTAAAATTTCCGAGGTCATCCAACCTCTAGCATTACTTTATTTATTTATTTACAATAAAAAGAAAATGTGTAGGTTACACACACTAATTTTTGAGCTATAAGCTCATTCGTGTAGATGTGTGTAAGCCGTTTATGTTATTACAAAATGACGTTTTGTTTAGCTTCGTAAATCACAGGTAAGGATGTTATATTTTTGAAACACCTAGATTTTTTCGATTTATCAATCACCAATAATTTACGCTTGTCCGTTCCATCCATATCTGGTTATTACTAACCAGAAGAGTTATTCTATCTTTATAAAGTTTACCCCCAGTACACTTTTCACCCTTAAATTTAAGTGTGTTTGTGGTGTAATTTTTAAAAATAAACCGGTCTCATCAGCGTTAAATATTTCTGAATCTTGGTATCCTTCGCGTAATTTAGGAAACACATTTTTAAGCCAATTTTCACAATCATTTTTCGAAACAGTAGCCGCTTCTCTCGAAATCTTTCCAACCACTATATTGTGTTTTTGCCGAAAACGGTAAACCCAGCTGTCGCTACAAGTAAAATTTGACTTACCAATTTTTTGAGCGTCGCTTTTGCCTGTAAAATTGACCCGGAAATTGGAATTTGATTTCGTGAATTAATAAACCAGTCGAGCAATAGTTTATCAATATCGTCGTGTTCTGGTTTCCAGGTGGTTGATAAAGTAGAATGTGATAAATTGAATTCCTTAATTAAATCTTATTTGATTCACCATTTTCCAAAAGCAATACCATGTTGGCTTTTTCTTCAATGGAATAAGATTTGCGTTTTGGACATTTTAATTATGGAGCCAAATAATAAACCGTAACCGTAAATTATAAACAGTCACAGATAATTTATTAATTTCTTTTAAAACATTAAAACGAATGTGAAGTTTTCGACAAAATTAAAAAATAACAAAACATGGCGGACTACAAAATTTGTCGAAATAACAAAAATGCACATGGATTAGTAAAACAGTTGACAAAAGCAATGTTAGGATTATTTAAAATTTTTGCTATGCAAATCAACTGCTCGTTAATATGCATTTAGTAAACTAGCGAATTCCGCAATCAAAATTAATACAAAATTCGAAATGTTCAAACAAATAAAAATTATCCCCATTTTAATACGATCACGTAGACCCATTTGTTATTGACACCGAACTTGATCAATTTTTGCAAAACTAAAATAAATATGATTTAGACGTTCACTGTGAACATCTAAACAGAGTCACAATGAACGTCTAAATCCCACTTATTATAGTTTTGCAAAAATTGATCAAGTTCGGTGTCAATAACAAATGGGTCTACGTCATCGTATTAAAATGGGGATAACTATTGTTTGTTTAGAATGTCATAAGCTAACTAAGCATGCATACCATGTTCGTGGGACATCTCTGGGAGCTGGCCAATTCTCGATACAGTGAACGTCTAAATCCCATTTATTTTAGTTTTGCAAAAATTGATCAAGTTCGGTGTCAATAACAAATGGGTCTACGTGATCGTATTAAAATGGGGATAATTTTTATTTGTTTGAACATTTCGAATTTTGTATTAATTTTGATTGCGGAATTCGCTAGTTTACTAAATGCATATTAACGAGCAGTTGATTTGCATAGCAAAAATTTTAAATAATCCTAACATTGCTTTTGTCAACTGTTTTACTAATCCATGTGCATTTTTGTTATTTCGACAAATTTTGTAGTCCGCCATGTTTTGTTATTTTTTAATTTTGTCGAAAACATCACATTCGTACATTAAAGCGTTCTCAAATAAATGCACTTATTAACTGAAACTAAATCACAAACAATAAAAATAAAATGTGATTCCCCGAAAATAGTAAGGAAAAACGAATATTTGGTCGCTAAAACCAATTTTTTTTGAAAAAAATAGAAAAAATTGGACGTTATATCCGAAATCGTTGTTATAGCCGGGTCGTTATAAACGAAACTTTTTATATTAAAATAATGCTTTGATGCTTGGGACCAAAATTTTGCGTCGTTATAACCGGAATGTCGTTATATCCGTAGTCGCTATAAACGAAATCTATGTACTGTACTTACATTCAGAAGAGGTTTTGGGATGTATAATTAAGAGTCTGTATAATCTACTAGTCTGGTTAAATGTGATTTTTTTAAAATAAACAAATACAACATCCTTAAATGAAAAATATTTGTTATTTCTTCTTTTAATGTTTAGAGGAAATAGAAAGGAAAACAAAAAACAAATCAAAAAATTCGTCGAATTATGTGAGTCATTTAGTTAAAGTTCTTCATCTGATTGGAGGATCATTAAATTAAAATTAAATTATTTAAATCGTTTTTTATATATTTATAGTACCTAATTGCTTTTGTTTGAGCTCTGCCATTAGCTGAACAATTTTCAGTTGAGCTTGGATGTTGTAGGCTTTCGTTAATTGTTTCAGCTCCATGGCAATATACTCACCGAAAACATCCTCGGCCGTTCGCTCTTTAATAGGTTGAGCGGTCTTATTGCCATAAATTTCAACAGCTCTTTCTTTGAGTTTGAAATTATCGCGGGCCAGGTCTGTTTCATGTTTTTCTAAAAATATACACATAAACAAATAAACATACTAAAAATATATTATTCTACAAAGAGTTTAATGTTATCATTTACGGTCTTGGTTGAAATTGGTCATCCAAGATGGAAAGGGCCCTACTATATTTATATTGCTTCGAATCCCGTGAACTGCCGCTTGGAGTCCCTTTCTTTGATCGAGCGTAGCTCGTCTTTATTGTTTCCCATTTCTTCTTTAGTTTTAGGACATCTTCCGCTGTCATATCTGTATAAAAATAGATTTAGGTTAAAAAAAAGTTGGTACATTTTTAAATGACGGCACTTACTTAAGGAATGGGCAATTTCCTCCCAAATCCGCGCACGCACCGTATTAATTTTGTAGTCCGGGGACGTGAGGTCCCATAAACACAGATACAGCCGAACCACTTCTATAAGATCTTCTAAAATTTTAAAAATTGTAAGAATACTCGTATATAACAAATTGGAGATTTCGTACTCACCTATAATTACTTATTTTTTTGGAATAACTCAATTTCTAAAACAAGAATGTAACTGCATAACATAAATTAAATGTTTCAACAAAACTTATTAAACTACATTACCGTACTTAACCGGTGCATCCTCAGTTGGAGAATGCCCATCCAGATTACTTAAAAGATATTAAGTGTAAAATACGAATGTAGATGAATAAAATAATTTAATTTAATGTTTAAACACGATTTATTATAATAAATTACCATACTCAATCTGCGAATCCATACTTGAAGGAGTTTGAGCCGGTAAATCCTCACCTCGTTTAATAGATATTCGGTGTCTGCAAATACAAATTTTATATGCAAAATAAAAACTTAACCTAGAAACCATTTAATACCGGACAAGTGGTGCAGTGGTTAAAGCTTCGGCACTTGGACCGGGATGTGCTGGGTTCGAATCCCATCAGAGGCTAGATGCAAATCGAATTTTCATCATCGATTACGATCGGTGATGCTAATAAATACAACTAAGACCCTCTGATGGAGTGCAGAATTCCGTGTCACGCGCCGACCCACCTTCCATGTCAATGTACAGGTTGACATGGAGCTTGCAATGTGCAGGTGGTATACTGTAGTTGTGTGAGTAGGTGAAGTAGGTGGGTTAATGATGTGGAGTGAATGAGTGGTATCACAATGGGCCTAAAAATTGGCCTAAGTGTGCAGTAAGCAACACCACTGAAACCTAACCTAACCTAACCTAACCATTTAATGATTTATTACCATATCTCTCGGTGTCGGCAATATTTAATAATTAATTTTTTCAATTTGTGTAATAATCATTTTATTTGCTGAAATATAAAAAATTAAGAATCAATCTAATCAAAATTAAATATAATAATATTTAAATATGTATTTACCACTCATTGTGCTGCTTGTTGTTACAATTTTATTATTTTAACGTCTATTCGCTGATTTTTGAATAGTTTTTTTTGTTGCCATAAATAATATTTGCTGCCATAAAATATACTCGGGCCGAATATATTTTATGGTAGCATTTGCTCAAAAAAAAGACAAAAACACACAGCAAAATTTTGGCACGCTGGTATTTTTTTCTTGTCATACACACGAAAATTTTAATATACCAAACTCTTCTTTTTTGCTGGTCCAACATTTTCTCATCATCTAAATCGCGCTTAAAAAACTGCTGTTTTGACGATTAATACAGCGTAGAATAAGCGCCTCTGGAGAAAAGAAAAGTGAATATTACGCAACTGGTAAAATAAACTGTTTCTTTCGTAACGGAGAGCAATTATAATTAGCAATTGATTTTATAAGTTTAAATTCTTACTATTAACGTGAAAACATCTCCGAAGGTAAGAACTTAGCCAAGCAATTTTTTATATCTAAATTAATGTTCAAAATAATTCCGCATACTGCGCAAATCTCACTTTACCTGTCGTCAATCGTCCCCAAATCGTCCCCAATCGTCCATTACTAAGCTTATTATACAATTGAAGCTTGTACTACCCCTATGCTAAGAGTCTTTCTTCAGAGTTCTATGAAAGTAGTCTAGGTTTAATATTATTTTTATATTAAATTAAAATATAAACACTAAAAATTTATTGATAATTAATTTAAAAATGAAGAAAGTATCTATTCTTGACTGTATCCGAAGCGAGCTTCATTTGATGTCACCGGTAGTTATTGTTGTTTTATTTTTCATACATTTCTTTGTTTCTCAAATTGATCAATGGTGTGATTGAGACACCGTTGCTGAAGATCTAGGCAAGGTCTATCATCTCTGGCCAATAATTTAATGTGACTTTATAAACGACCAATTCTCTTAATTGTTTTATTATATTCAAATATACTTTAGTACATCTGGGTATTAAAGTTGTTATTACTAATATTCGTGATCCCAGCAAAGAGGCTGACCACTACTCGTCACAATATAACATTTTATTCTTATTAGATTATGGTTCGTTAAAAAACTGTTTCTAGAGTTGAGGGTGTACATTTTCAACGCGAGGGACAGAGTTATCTTGTAATTTTCAGAGAATTTTGCATATATCGGGAATGTAGTTGAATGTTTGATCAAATCTGTCTATACGAGTATATATAAAAATGAATATTCGTGAATACAGGTGACAGATTACTGAATACAGATTATAGGCTCGGAAACTATAGAACCGATTGAGCTCAATTTTTTTCCTTGGCTATCTTTTAATATACGGAATGGTATTAGGTTGAGGGACATGATTCAAACTTGGGTACAACATGCAAGGCGGTCGAAATTAAATTAAATTTTGTTCTATTGTTTATGTAAACGCATTTTACCGTTTTTGGTATAAACGATTTGGATAAATTATAACTCAGATGGGATATTATCCTCAATGATGGAGTTAAGTTATAGGACCACCAAATAGTGATAACCCTGTTTTGATGAAATAATGGTGTTTAGAGTCGTTACAATCCAATTTGATTTGTCTGAAGGAAGTTTTCTAGGCGGGAGTAATTCAGATGTATGGGAAGTTTTACGAATAATCTGCGACTTTTTTAATTGCTTATGTATTAGTGTTATTGCCTGTATAAAACGAAAACTAAGTAATAATCGGATATTTCAAATTTCAAATAATTTCTCAGTCATATTAACTATACATTTAAACCAAAAATACTCTTAGTAAGATGGTAAAACCAGAAAAAATGAATAAAAAATTGATGAAATAAACACCGGTGGGCCAAATAATAGGGATTTGGCCACATAGCCACCTACACTGTGCAATAGATGAAACTTGTCCAATTTCGAAAAAATACGATACACGTTTTTGCGCATCGTCAGAGTGCTCCACCTCGGTCTGTTCTCTTTTCATAATTATAATCCATAAGTCAGAAATAGGAAATTTAGTGAAGCGAATCCTGGAGATTTTGGTATTTAGTCATCTGCAAAGTGCAATAGCTGAAAACTAACCTATTTCGAAAAAATCCGCATATGGTTCGTTCATTTTATCATAACTATAAAGACAAAGACTGAAAATGGAAATTCTGTGGAGCACCTCATTTGAGCCTGTTCATTTTTCATGTTTATAACGAAAAGTTTTTTTTTTAACCCTGCTATCTGTCCTGGGACCAAGACTCTCTCAACTCTTTTGCGGTTTGCTTATTTACGTCCTTACTTTTACGCCTGTATCGGCCAATTCGAGGACGTACGGATATAGGTCCGATTTTATTACCATCTGCACATTGCATAGCTCCATGCCAGCCTATACTGGCATGGAAGATGGGTCGGCCCATGAGTTTTGCACTCCGACAGGGGGTCATAGCTGTGTTCCTTTTCATCACAAATCGTAATTTGTTGATGAAAATTCCCTTTGCATCCTGCCCCTATCGGGATTCGAGCCCGGTACTTCCCGATCCAAACGCCAAAGCTTTAACCACTATGCCATTTGGTCGGTGACGAAAAAGTTCGTAAATAAAATTTCTGTGTAGCGAATCCTGGAGATTTTAACTCATAGCCGCCTACATATGTACAAAATTCCATCTGCGAGAAAATTTACCAGATGTCTATGCGCATCGTCAGGGTTCCCCATTTTAACCGGAATATTTTGTCATAGGCATAATACAAAATTGGTAATGCAGATTTCAAAATATCAGCAGATATATCGACTTTGTATTTTTAGGTATAATATTATTTAAGTTAAAGTTATGCAATTTCTTTACTATCTTATCTTATGCTTATTTCAACCAGCTATACACTCGCACACATACACTCGCACACATACACTCGCATGTACGCACACACACACACACACACACACACACACACACACACACACACACACACACACACACACACACACACACACACACACACACACACACACACACACACACACTTGATAGTTTCAATTATTTAAAATTTGATAAGACTTATCATTCTAAAATGTCGACATTTTGGAGTCGACATTTTAAAAATCGGCATAACGTCCTCTACCTTACAAAAATTTCGTAAATTGAACTTCTGGGTAGCGAATCCTACATATTTTGGCATATTTTCGAATTTCGTAATATTCTAAGGTATCTAAACGTCTGCTTTTGGGTTGTATATGTAATATGTCTAAATTGTTTAAGCTAGCTGTATGATTTTCTAAAGTTAAATGATTATGGAACGTTGATTGATTGCAACCAGATAAGTGTTCTTTAGCTCTAATTCCAAAATTGCGCCCAGTCTGTACAATATAGGAGAAACTACAATCATTGCAATTAATCCTATAAACACCAGACTTGGAAAGGCGATCAACTCTAGGTTTATTGTTAAAAACCATTTTCTTTATTGTGTTATTATTATAAAAAGCAAAACTAATATTGGTATAATCTGACACGATGTTGCTAATCCGTTGGCTAGTTTTTCCTATATACTCTAAGCGACGCCAATTTTCCTGCGTTGGATTATCCGGTGGATAAATACCCGTTAGAGCTTTGCGCTTTAGCTTTTTATTTAATAACTTTAATATAGTCTTAGTTGCATATCCGTTATTCGTTGCTATTTGTAGAATTATATTAAGCTCTATGTCGTAATTTGAATCAAAATCATCATCTTTTATTTGGCGTAGGAGCAAAATTAACTCCATTACTCAGCATTTGAATCTCTGCATTACTGCTCGTCTGGTTTCCAATTTCATCCACGTTTTAAAAACTTGTCCTCAGTCGATTTCAGTAGCGCAGAGATTCAAATGCTGAGTAATGGAGTTAATTTTGCTCCTACGCCAAATAAAATCAGCCTTCAGTCATTCGAGAATCTTGCTGTAAATGCTGAAACTGCCTTATTTGACCAGCCGACCCAACTAAAATCAGTATGTGCACTACAAATAAAGAAAGGTATTGACAACTCTTCTTCTTAATGCTACATGGAACTTAATGGCCATAGTACAGAACTTCTTAAAATATCATTTAACATTTTTTATTTTGACAGAATTTTATCAAAATCGTGAGTACTATCTTACCTAGACAAAAATGGGTTAAATTCCAAAAATACAAAAAATCTAGTAAGAATCCAAATGGTTAGATTCAAAACAAATTTGTACAAAATCTGTTAAGAAATGACCGATTATAATCTAAACATCACTCTATGCGCCATATAGACATGTAGCGTATTTTTGGATGTGCCATATTCCTTAACCAAAATATCCTTAACGAACAGAGAGAAATCCGTTTCTCACCAATTACGGATCCCGCCCTGTTTTATTCTCACGCTCTTAATAATATGACTAATACGTCGGGTAATTAAATGTACTTCAATATACCTTGAATTTTGTTACTCAACCGATGACTAATCGCTTACCTGCTATTCCACCCCCCTTTTTTATTAGTAATTTTTCCGTGTAAACAACAGATGGTTGGAACGATCAATAGATTAATTTTTATTGCCTATTTTTTGTCCCTCCTTCTTTTATTTTCTTTTGCTTATTTCTACTATATATAACTAAAAATTTTTATTTTTACCAATCAGTAGATACTCCTGATGATGACCTAACAAGTCGAAATCGATCGAGTAATTTTTGAACATTTTGAACATTTTGAACAAATTTAAAAAAAAAATGTTATTTGCGAAATAATAAACAAGTGTTATAATGTGTTTATTAAATGACTTATTTAATCAATTATGCAACGTTTCGGGTTATCGGGTATTGAGATTCTGATGATTCTGAGACTCATGTTTTTGTTAAGCTATAAAACACAAGCAATATGAGATGGATAAGATATGTTCTTGGATGAAGATTCAATTCGAAACATGTTAAAATATGTTAAGTCGCCCTCTGTCATTTTGACGAATTCAAGAAACATTCATTCAAGAATCTTTGAATATGTGATGTTGTTTTTAGTTCCATTCAATATAGTAGCGCCATCAGAATATTTCCCATGCCCGGTGAGTTATTCTCGGAACTGGAAAATAAGTTTGACGATAACCGATTTGTCGTGATGTGGTCGGTGTTCGTTGACTGTTTAAGATTTTCAGTAGTGCAAATCCTTCAATTACTGTTACACTTCTCTATCGCTGACTTTAGTTTGTTAATAGCTCCTCTATTACACTGTATTATAAGGCGTCCTACTCTTCTCCTGGAATTTGTGCGATTTTTGAAATTTTTTGAAGAGAAACCTAATTTTCTGAAATTTACTAAAACACTCAAGAGTAATTACGATAGAACTCTAAAATTTACTTTTTGGGTTTTCCGGTTTTATAAGCTATTTAGTAAGCCATTAAGTACATTTTGTATCGTGGTTATGCGTTCCAACACAATCCAGATGGTTGGTCAACAAAATTGGTCAACCGGTAGTAGTAGCTTTATGAGCTTTTTCGTTTATTGAAAATATTTTGAAAGGTATAACATTTTCGAGAAACCCGACTATGAACTTAATAATTCTAAATTAATTTTGCAACAATACCGGTACAGGCGATCTGTTTTCCAAAATTTAAGCGGAAATTACGATTTTTAACAAAAAAAATCTCTTTTTTAACAAAAATTCGACCCTTGCAGGGGTCCCAGTTCTGGCTTTCCTATTTGAAAAAGGAATTAGGAAAAATATTTACATAGCATTTTTTACAAAAATATCATTTTCTGGCCTACTGAGAATTCATACTTGATCTACATTTTTATAATTTAGGAAATATTTTTTGCGTATCGAAAAGGAACAGGAAAAATATTCCCAATTTAATTTTGTTTTTGAAAAATGTACATCAACTGTTTATCCCAGTGATTTCGGCCAATCAATCCACAGGAAGCGACAGTTTTCATAGGAGGTTTTCGTTTTTAGCAAATATTTTAAAAAGTATATAACATTTGCGATATAACGAATAGGAGCCAAACGATTGTATTTACTCTTTATTTCCGAATCCAGGCGTATTGGCTATTTGGAATAAAACTTCATGATTACGCTTTTCCCATAAATTGGGAGATCCTGGCGGAATTTGGTGGAAATCTCTATGTCGGAAACGGCGGGTTTCATATTAGCTTTTACACTTTTTGCAATGATGTTGAAAACTACTATAACTTTACAAAAACGACCAAAAATTAAAAGTTTAAATTTTCTTTCAACCCCCCCCCCCACTGGAACTTGTTTGCAATCCAATATCGAACTAATGTATCATGTTATAGTAAATTTTGCATCGTGGTCGTTTTTCAAAATCCCTTATTTTAAATCTCCCTTGCTAAATTATACAAAACTAGCTCCTGTTTATGATACAAGCCTGCGGTGTCAAGAGAAGGCCGGCACAATCTAAGCGTATCTGGTAGCATACTGCTACTTCAATTTTTTTGTGATATTGGTTGAAAGTTGATAAATAAATAAATAATTAAGTTTTTGTCATTTTTATCATTTTTATAAAACTAGTGGGTTTTAATATAAGTGAATTTTTCTCTGGGATTGCGTAAGATGATTGAAAGTCTCCCTGGTAAAAACAATTATTGAAATATATCTTCTTTTAATAATATAAATTTGCGGTGCTCAGGGTGATGGATCGGCACAACCACCGCCTTTCTCATGTATACGGCACTTCAGGATTTATCTGTAGGATTGACGCCAGATAATTTAAAGTTTCCTTGGTTAAATCACAAAATCTCTTAAAAGGATTATAGAAAACTATACTGTTCATAACTTAATCCTGTGGTTATATAATTCAAAATTTGTATTATTTATCCTCATGATATGGAAATGGGATATATGCCACTAGTCCCATTCATCTATGGCTCCATTTCAGGTTTTTAATATTTTTATTTATAAATTTTTATATCCGCATTCCATGTTTTAATCCGTTTACTTATAAAAGTGAAACTATACGCTCCTGCAAATACCAAAAATTTCGGGCTAATATTTTGGGCCAACTTCAACAACTAACACGATGGTGGCTCGCAAAAGAAATTTTTTTCAAATAAATTAAAAATAAATCTCTTAAAGTATTTATTTTTTAATTACAAGCCAATTTTCAATATAAAATTCGTTTACCATACCAAGAATGATTATAGAACCTCTATATATATTGTCCTATACCAGACACACATTTAATATCAAAGTTACGGGATTTTAAAATACGGAGTTTAGATAACGGGATTTTGAAATACGGGATTTCAAACCCACCCCTCTGATGCAATACACTTCACAAAAAATGTTGTGTTACCAATACGTCCTTATTTTTAATTTTTTATTCAATTTCTTACTCATTAAAATAATTGTTTACTCTATATCTTCAAAACTAAAGAATAGCAAAAGTTTCAATAGCATTCCAGATCACGATTAGACATCGGCATTCAACCATTTTTCAGAATAAGTGTTTTTCGACGCCACTTTGTATATCATAAACTATAAAAGAGTTAATATACAACTTATTCGCTTACAGAAATCAAGCTTTCTAAATGTTTAAAGTGGTAAAAGCGTATATGTTTAAAAGCCTGGAAGATTTATTTTCCCTTACAATTTGTTTAACTATATAAATTTTTGGAAAATTAATTTTTAATATTTGTTAATCTGATAATTGCTTAATTTCATATTTATGTTATATTTATGCAAGAATGCTTCTAACCTTAATAACGTGTAATGCGTATAATGAAATTTACGTTTCATCAT
The DNA here is from genome assembly GCA_963691935.1 of Nephrotoma guestfalica. Lineage (NCBI taxonomy): Eukaryota > Metazoa > Arthropoda > Insecta > Diptera > Tipulidae > Nephrotoma > Nephrotoma guestfalica. Next base: position 131,027,787 of record OY829915.1, on the reverse strand, counting down.
AAACAATTCTAGTGGAAAATGTCTTATCAATTATCTCATCATAAATTCTACCTATCGTCCAATCTGTCTATTATTTCCAAGTAAACATGTCGAGAAATTTGTTTTTTTTTTCTAATCTTTCCCAAAAATAATAAAATTTTAAATCCTACCTTATAGCTCTGAGTTCGTTTAAAATACTGGAAATCGAGAAGCTGCGCCGCACGTAAATTAAAAATAACAAAACAAGGTACTTTGGATCCCGTAAACCACATAGCCCCATATAAAAAGTAAAATTGCATTAATAAAATTAATTTTAATACATAAATAAAAATTATAAAAGTTTATAATATGTTTCACATTTAATTATAACTGTTAAATTAAATTAATATACAAAATTCGCACTTCATAATGTTTTAATGGTGTGTGTGTGTCACCCCACATTACCTGTCGACTTTTAATATTTACATTTTGTATACACGAGTAAATAGCTAGTCAGGCGAAGTATAAAATTAGACGAAATTTTTTATTGCATATACTCGACTCGTGTACGAGCATAAGAAACTAAAAGCTGACATAAAAAAGGTCAAAGGTTATACCGAATTAAATAATTTTATTACATTACACTGTTATTATTTATTCGTCTTGTAGAAAAACTGTATAAATCTTTAATTTTTTATATGCATGCTATTTTATGTTGTGCTGTATGTATTATAAACTCAAGAATGTATAGGATTTATGTATAACGGTATGTATTATGCATATAATTTTATCCATCCATATAACACATATAGGTGGGTACCATTACTTAATAAAATGTAAAGTATTCGTTTCAATGCGTATATTTAAAAAAAATGTGGATTAAATTTTCATGTACCCCATATTACATTTTGGAAAATATGTGTGTAAAGGGGATATAGGGGATACAGTATTGGAAAATTTTACACGTTCAAAAAAACTTTCATATATTTTGGGGACTTCACTTCAATTTTATAGTAATAATTTAAATTTAAACCCACCGATAGACTCATATATTTCTGTAGATAATAACATATCGCATACGCTTAGACGGAAAAGTAGGCGTACACTACAGATAGTTTTAAGTCATTTGTTAGTTTAAAATTTGATGTAGTTAATTAATACTCTAAACGGGAATTCTCGGCGGTCGGTAATGGTATCTGTTGGTTATCTATTTTGAGTGCAGCGATCTATAAGGCCCAATGTTCAGGGGCAATTTTCTTGAAAATGGCGATGTTTACATGAACATTGAAATTATGATGAACACGAATATAATAGTGCACCAGTGTGATGAATATTAGTAGATTTCATAGCCATCTATTTTTCATTGAACACCAGCTCATGCTTCCGATTGACATCTATTAACTCTTAGCAAAAATAATAAATAAATTATTGAGTAATCATAGTATTGTTGTTAAATTGCACCATGATTCACGATGCCCACCGAGAACATTTTATTACTCTCAACAAGAGGTCGTATGCTTACTTTAAAAGTCTCCTTCAGACATTGTGTGTCTTTTTAGTTATTTTGCCTGCTGGTATGATGAGGTTTTCATCTCGGGTGATTTCAATTGTGATATTTCTGGAACTGGTTTTCAATCAATTGCCTCTTGGTGTTGGCTCTCATCATGATCTCCTTGTTTTTTCTGTTAATTGTTACTCTCGACCTAAACCTAAAAGTTTAAGCTTTAGAAATTTTTCGTAAATTTCACCTTTCATCAATTTGTGCATCTATTCATTGGGACAATATTTTTTCTCTTTGTTGGGCCTTGGTAGTTGCAAAGGTGCTGCTTCTATCGATTTCAAAGCTAATGATTTTAAGCATTACCTATAATTAACTCTAGTCCCACCCACGAAATTTCTGATATTGATTTAGTGTCCATAGATTCCCTAAATTCTTTTTCGTGTACAAATCGATTTGCATTCTGCAGTTTGGGAAGTTAAATCGCAATCCACTGGTCTAGATATGGTTAGATTAAAATTAGTAAGCGAATTTTCTCTATTGTATCAACGTACTTATTACAAATTTCCAATTTTATTTTAACAACATCTTTATATTCCGGTCAGTGGAACCTGACTAAAATTATTCATATTCCTAAAATTAGCAATTCTTCTGAGTTTTTCCAATTCCGCCACATCAGCATTTTAAGTTCTCTGTCCAAGATGTTTGGATTGGCAGTAAAACCCAAATTCTATCTCAATTGATAGCTTTAACTTACCTAGTCTTTTTCAATCGGGTTTTAGAAGGTTCCACGGTACCACTACAGCTTTACTACATTTTTTTAATGATATTCGTTGTAGTTTGTTTGACAAACGACTACCTTTACTCTGTTGGTTTTTTCTAAAGCATTGAATTCACTTAATCCAAAAATTCTGTTTAATAAGCTTATTTCGAAATTTTATTTTTCTCACTCTGCTGCTAAATTGATTTTAGACTATATTTCAGGATGATTTCAGGCAGTCTTTTATGACAATTCTTTTTTGACTTCTTACCTGTCTCTTCTGGCGTTCCTCAGGGGTCGGTTCTTAGTCCTTTATTATTCTCTATGTACATTAATGACGTTATATGTTCGATTCACCATTCTTCTATTCATATATTTGCTGATGCTGTGCAAATATATAGGAGTAGTCGCTTAGATAATGATTCTATTAGCTGTAATATTTCTCTTATCAATGATGATTTAAATTAATTGAATATAAAAATTTTGTTGAAAAAAGAATTACAAATTTCCCCGCCGCAAAATTAGTTTGTTGGTGAAGGGGAAGGAAACGAGGAAAGAATCACGACGAAAGAATCAAAGTGTGGAACGGCGGAGTCAAATTTTTTTGTTAAAATTACCTGTTAGGGGCAAAACCCCGAAAAATGCCAAAATATTCAAAATACGTTGATTGGAGTTAAAGTAATGGAATAAATTAAGCACCTATTTTTTAATTTTTGTTTTGTTTTTTATTGATTTATAGAAGTTCTATCTTTAGTATTAATATTTTGTTGCACCGCCATTTGCATTTATAACAGCGATACACCTTCGATTCATTGAATTTGATAAATTTTTCAAAATCGTAGAAGGTATGGATTCTGAAATCGTCATCAACAAACTTTTTAAAGCTTGAATCGATTATGGGGGCTTCTTGCTACTTCTAGCTTCAATATAGACCAAATATTTTCAATGGGATTTAAGTCTGGACTATACGGAGGCCAACACATCGATACTTCTTTCTTTGAAGTACTTTTTTACCTTTAAATGAAGAGATAAGAAAAAAAACAAATTTTTAACAGATTATTTATGTTTATCTGAAAGTCAATTTTTTTATCTACAATTCAAAATTAATAACTCACAACTTTGGCGGTATGGCACGGAGCGTTGTCCTGTTGAAAAATAAATTTGCAAGTCTCGCCTAAAAGCTTTAACACAGAAGGCTCAAATTCATTGTGTATGACCTGCAGATAAACAGCTGCTGCAATGCTGGAACTAAGGAAGCCCAATCGACCAGTTTCATTTCCAGAAAAGCATCCCCAGACCATAACTTCTTAATTTTTCGGTGGAAGTCTTAAAAACATTCGTTGCTAAGCCTCTCGTCCGATTTTCTTCTTATGAGAATTCTTCCATCTGCAACATGCAGCTTTAATTTTGATTCATCGGAGAAAATAACATCATTCCACATCTCTGGAGTCCAAGAAACATGCTCCTGGGCCGATAGCAAACGTTTTTTTTCACTAGTAATGTGAACTCAGGCTTCTGGACTGGTTTAAGTGCTCTCAAAACCGTTGCTCACTCAACATCCCGTCTTATGTCCGATGAAGTTTTAAAACGGTTCCGAAGACATTGTAATATTATGAAACGATTTTCCACTGGCGTTGTCTTTCTGGACATTCCAGAGCCTTTCTTTCTTCGTATACTGCCCATCTCTCGCATTTTTTTTAATATTCCACGCAACATTACTTACTTTTAGGAATGTTTAATCTTTCTGTTATTTCACGCGTGGTTAAATCAAAAGTTTTGTAATTTTAGCAAAAAAGACTCCAATTTGCAATAAAGTATGTTTGCGCAATTTTTTTCCCCAGTCCTTTAAATAGAAGTAGTCGCTTAGATAATGATTCCATTAGCTGTGATACTTCTCTTATCAATGATGATTTAGTAAGAATTTATATTCGTCATTATCTAACCGACTCTCTCCTAATGCTAATAAATCACAGTCCATTATAATTTATGAAAAATTTATAGATACTCCCTCCTTTCCTGGAATTTTTCCCTGTGATTCGTTAAAACCCTTTCTTGGGGGTGAACAGTTGATTAAGGTAAGCAAGACGGTATTTGGAATGCTTAGTTGTTTGTATAATGTTGTAGGGTTAACTGATAGTCATTTTAAAAAGCGGGGGTTCCTCTCACACATACTTCCATATTTTCTACATGGTGACGTTGTTTTGTTTGGGAGAATATCAGGAGAATATGAATTTGTAGATCTTTAAATACATTAGTTAGAGGTAATTATATTTGGAATTCCATTCCCTTAGATAATAAGAGATCAGCTCAGCGCCGCTTAAATCTTTCAAAGCGTGTTATTTAGCGTGGCGCGCTTGAATGACAATACTAGTTTTGTCATGTTTTATAATTTTTGTAATGTTATTATTGTATTCATTTATATTACTTTTGTATGTAGTCTGTAAGTATTCAATTCTTGGAGTGCCCTCTATAATAAATTAGCTTGCGTTCAACGTTGTTTGTGTTCATTTAAAATTGTAATGTCGATCGTTAAATAAATAAATAAATAATAACGGCAATCTTGTGTTTTGCTCACACAATACTAAACCAATAAACCTTAGTTTGTTTTTTGAAAGTACAGTAGTGCCATCTAAAGAGTAATAGAATAGTAATAATTACGCTAATCGAATTTTGTTACATTTACATATTACATTTTCTTTTGTTTTATATTATTGGTACAGAACCAAGTATGCGATTTATTTTTATGTGATAACAAGTAATTACGAAAAATGTAAAATACATTTTCAACATAAATAGTTCTTATTTGTGAATTTAAGGTATCGCTGAAGTCCTTCTTTGTATTATTTAGTTTATTTCATTTACTTCTTTGTGCAAAAAAAATAAAAAATCTGATAATTTGCAATGTTGACAAAATCAAAATTTACTTTTTTTGCCAACCCATAAAATTATAATTTAAGAACAAGTTGATCTAGTGGTCAGTAGGTTAAGTTTGCTTAGAACTTTATTACTATTCCTACAGAAACTTGGAATTGTTCTTGTAATTGCCAAAATAAGATGCTTATAGTGTGAAGGAGTCTGAAATAAAGATTGGAATAAAAAAAATATTTTAAATAAACAAAATGACCTTGAAATATTTCATCTTTATAGTAGTGCGGAAACCAGTAGAATCAAATAAAATTTTTGTTGAAAAAAGAATTACAAATTTCCCCGCCGCAAAATTAGTTTGTTGGTGAAGGGGAAGGAAACGAGGAAAGAATCACGACGAAATAATCAAAGTGTGGAATGGCAGAGTCAAATACTTTTTCAAAGAAGAATCGATCCATAACCGTTATGAAAGTACAGAAAGTTGATTATGAATTTCTGTTTAACCATTAAAACCGTCGTTGATAATTGTATTAAGGTATGCATACACCTTAATACAATTAGATACAGTAGCGAGCAAAACTGAGTATATAATTTAAAATTATGTGTATTATTAGTTTACTTTTTTATTGATAACGATAATAAATGCAATCTCTCTGTATTATAACTAAGTATACATTAACAAATTACGTTACAAAAAAAAAAGTGAGTGTGCTTTAGACCACACGACTGAAGTAAAACTTCTTTAGCTCCATCTATATGTATGTATATATATATATGTTTATATATGTATATATGTATAATATATACATGTATATACATATACATATATTAGTTTTCTACAAATATTTAAATTTATTATGGGTTTTCTTTGATAAATTAATATTTTGAATAGATTTTTATTTTATTTATTTTTATTCATTATTTTCATTATCAGATACATCAGTAATTACTGTGGTTGATTGTAAGACCGAGACAATAGGCTTATGGTATGAGAAATAAGATACATATGTTTTCGAATGAAAATTAGAAAGATATCTAGAGAAAACTGCATTGATTGTTGTTCCATGTCTTGTGGTAGGCTCATTTCGGTTATTATTCATTTGTAGTTCTAATTTATCTTGTAGAAAGTTTACCAATAGTTGTCTATCTTCGGACGCGAAATTAACATTGAAATCTCATGCTAAAATTAGTGCAATGTATGATTGTTTTCTACTAATTCTTCACAGCCTACTTGACCGTAAATCATAAGTCTTTTATATAAAAACTTTATAATATTATTAACTGTGTTATTGGGCGAAATGTAAGCAACTACCATTATAATGTTTGTTCCATCGTCCAAAACACAGTGAGTAGCACATATATCACCAATTGATGATTGACCAATATTAATTTCACGAATATGTCGTAATAAAATGTCCATTTTCGAAGTTACTATATTCGAGACACCATTTGATTTCTGATAAATTGAAACTCCTGCTGATCTAACATTTTTACGCTTAAATTTCGCAATACAATCAAAATTCGGGATGTCAACATTTTCATCGTCATTTGACCAGGTTTCTGACAGAAACAAAATATTGCTTGAATCAATTACGGGATCGCTCAAGTCCGACACGTGTTTTCTGAGACTTTGGCAATTTAAAGTAACCATGGAAAACTTTTTTCTGTCATTCGTTGATAATGTATTCAACGATAATCGGCGAAATTCATCTTGTAAAGAAATGATTGATGTATCATTTTTCCGACCGTACAGTCCTCCAATACTCGTAACTCGTGATAGAGCAACTTATAGTAATGGTAGAGAATGAGTTCTTTGATATTCATAAACAACTTCATTGAATGTTCCACCTTGGGATTTATGAATTGTCATGGCATATCGTGATACTAAAGAAAAATGATTTCGTTTTGCGGTTATTGTTTTGTTATTATACATGGCAATGGTAGATCGTTCACCTCGCCCGATCACACTTTTCATAACGCTCTCGTCACGCATTCACCGCTTACTCCCCAAGTCAAGTGTGCGTAAAGAAGTTTTACTTTAAAACCACGTTTAAATTAAAAAATATAATGTTATAATCATTTGTAGCATCACTAACTCAGATTTGCACGTGTTTCACATGTTTTGGTTTTAATGAAATTCCAAGTAGAAAAAATAAATATATACCGTGCTCGTGACGTAGGCGCAGTATAAAAGGATTATAGTTATTTGTTATTAGTAGTAAGCCGGAAAACAACATTGGTTTTGTTTTTTAACCCAGATATTGCCGTTGTCATTTATAACGCCACATAAAATAGTAAAAACTTCAAGCACAACTTGTGGACAATTTTTTTCTCGAAAGTCCCAGATATTGCCGTTGTCCTTTATAATGCCACATTGCCACTTGTGAAAAGTTTTTTTGTTCGAAAGTACCGTTAGGCCTAAGATTCATCCGTTGCAATGTTTTTTTAGTATTGAAGTGTTTCTGTTTTATGAAACAAGTAGAGTGAATTAAAATTAAGCAACATACGGCAACATCTGGATTACCAAAAGTTTAATAAATCGTCTTAAAAATAATTTGAAATGAGAAAATAAGCTTAGACGCGGAAAACAACACAGTTTTTGGTCAAACAATGACATTCATCAAGAAAAATTACAGAAATAATGAAAGTGTCGCAAAAACTGCACGTTTAGTACAGAAAATAAAAATGTGGTTGCAACAAAAAGTAATGGAGGTCGTCCAAGGCTTTTGTCAGATACTGATGCTCGCTTGATGTATCGTTTAATGAAAAATGAGTAGGCTAAAACACCCAAGGAGGCGAAAAGGAGAGTAAACAAAAGTGTAAATGAATGGACTGCATGAAGAGCGCTGCATAAATAAGAAGAAGCCGGTAATATCCGAAAAAAATAGAATCAAACGTTTCAAATTTTGCCAAGATCACAAAGATTGCACTGTTGAAGATTGAAAACGAGCAATTTGGTCCGACGAAACTAAAATTAATAGATACAAATCTGACGGAAGAGCTTATTATTGGCATCGCCCAACAGAAGAAAATCTACATTGGTTCCTTTAAAGAAACTTTCAAGCGTGGCGGAGGTAACCTAATGGTGTGGGGGTGTTTTACTTGGTGGCACTTGGGTCCATTAGTCAAGATTAATGGGATAATGAAGAAAGAAGACTACCTCCAAATATTGCAGGAAAATATATCGAATTTTGTAGAAGAATGTGCATATCCGATCGAAGAAATTATTTTCCAACACGATGGGGATCCGAAGCATACGGGCAAAATTGTGACAACATGGTTAGGATAACAGCAATTTACCACGTTAAAGTGGTCGGCTCAAACACCGATATCATCCCCCCCCCCCCCCCAGTAGTATGAATCAATCGACAATGAAATAATTCAAAATCTCGTTGAAATTATGCCTAGGCGAATGAAAGCAATCATAAAAAACAAGGGGGTTTGGACAAAATATTGATTATCTGGAGTAAAACCAACAAAACACAAGCAGGCGAACTAGTGCAAAACTGAGTAAATCAATGAATGATTTCAATGAATTTTAGTGATATTTTTTAATTAAACATGAAATTTTGTTTTTTCACATTGTTTTATACGAAGTTAATATATTATGAATCATAATTGGGTAGCGTGAAGTTTCCGACAAATTAACAAAAAACCTTACAAAAGCTTAAAAGTACCGACCAAATGGCACAGTGGTTAAAGCTTTGGCGTTTGGATCGGGAGGTACCGGGTTCGAATCCCGATAGGGGCAGGATGCAAAAGGGAATTTTCATCAACAGATTACGATCTGTGATGAAATGGAACACATCTATGACCCCCTGTCGGAGTGCAAAACTCATGGGCCGACCCATCTTCCATGCCAGTATAGGCTGGCATGGAGCTATACAATGTGCAGATGGTAACAAAATCGGACCTATGACCGTACGTCCTCGAATTGGCCTACACACTGGCGTAAAAGTAAGGACGGAAAAAGCTAACCGTGAAAGAGTTGGGAGAACCTTGGCCCCAAAAAAAAAAAAATGCTTAAAAGTGTATATACCCAAATATTCTGATTGAATTTTATCTACACTATTCATGTGTAGTAAGGATCAATAGTTAATGACAAAGCATCGTAGAGATGTATACGCTTAACGGTATATAATATCATGTTAATTAGGCAATTCTTAATGTTTTGTAGAAGCCAACATATTTATGCGGTGGGGCAGTCATAGATTTTTTTCATTTTCAAAATTTTGCTATAGTAAAAAGTGTAGTGGAGGTTCGAATTTCAATGACAAGGCATCGTAGAGATGTCTACGCTTAACGGTATATGGAATATCTCTACGATGCCTTGTCATTGACCTTCGAATCTCCACTACACATTTTACTATAGAAAAATTGAAAAATAGAAAAATAGAAAAAAATAAATAAGTATGTTGACGCATAAATATGTTGACTTCTATAAAACATTAATAATTGTCTAATTAGCGTGATTTCATATACCGTTAAGCATAGACATCTCTACGATGCTTTGTCATTGACATTCGAACCTCCACTACACTTTTTACTATAAAAAAATTTTAAAAATGAAAGTAATCTATGACTGCCCCACGGCATAAATATGTTGGCTTCTAGAAAACCTTAAGAATTGCCTAATTAACATAATCATACATACCGTTAAGCGTAGACATCTCTACGAAGCCTTGTCATTGACCTTCGAACCGCCACTACTCTTTTTACTTTAGCAAAATTTTAAAATTAAAATAATATAGAGCTGCCCACCGCATAAATATGTTGGTTTTTAGAAAATATATTGAAAGGTTATGGCTTATGTTTGTGGCTAAATTAGCTTGCCATTGTGAATTTATTTTTATTACCATTTTATTTCGATTTACAAGCAGGTTTTTTTTTTGAAAGTGTAGGTTTACACTTTGTGGGCTGTTGCAAAGTTTTTTGTTATTTTTAGTTTGTCGGAAACTTCACTATAGTTCATAATTGATAAAACTAAATTTATTACCATTATCAATAAAAAAGAAAACATGTAATACAAATGATATTTGAATTATATACTCATTTTTGCTCGCCACTGTATGTAGCTGAAGATTTACATTGGTTCACAGTTTATGTTTTACTTTTATGACCTTATACATATAATAGTAATAAAATAGTACAAAAATACATTTGCTGCATTCGGCTCAGTTTAAATTTTTTATGTAACTTGAACCTAATTTTGTCTTGGTTCACAAATTTGAAGTTGAAATATACAAAGTAGGCTCCTTTGCGATTTTTTTACGAAACAAAAGTTGACCCGGACCTGTTCAAGCGTCAAGAAATACGGCTATTGTCTACGTTCTTTATATATATTGTCATCGTAATTGGTTGTACCCATTTAGTACATACATTGTTTACTGGTATAATTAATTTCGCGATGTAGACTGTTAAAAATCCCTGCTAATATTACCTAAGCCTTAAATCATCTTCGAGTGGTACTTTAAACTTTTCCAGATATAGTAAAAAAAAATTGAGAATATTAAATGAATTTAAAGACGGTTTGACTTTGACTTTGATGGTGTATGGATACTTTTTCGTCTAAGTGTATAATACATACGTGTTTGGACTTAAATACAGTATTCGCGATGACCATGTAATACTTACCTGGGAAACAAACTCTCATCCTGAAATGCATTACATAAATTCCATAAACCTAAAAATAAAGATTGTAGCAATTAATTAATACTTACCTTGTCATCCTTAAAACTTACCTTTTCATTTAATGCAAAACAAAGGAATCATATGTAAACAATACACATAAAATAATTTGGCCTTGAACTTGAACTTCAATTTAGGAATTTTGGCAAACCAAATTATCTTATGGATACTGTACACAATATTAATGTAATTTCACTTTATTTGTATTATTCACTTTAATTCGTAGATACTTACCTAAAAACACAGCAATTATCATTATACAAAACTAAGAAATTAATATTATTAATTAATTAGAATGTACATTTGATTGTTATGCCAACCAATTTTTTTGTGTTGACATTTCATTAGTATACCACTACTAATGCAATGTTGATGCAACCAAATTTATTATAGAGTGCGGTTTATAATGCCATCTAGTGACCGGTATAACCCTATTTTGATAACACTCTATGATAAATGGAAGAGATTTTGTAATTAACTTATAAGGAAATTATATTTTTTTGTCATTATTATTGTAATCAACCAACGAGGAAACAAGTAAAAAAAAAATAAAATTAGCGAATTTAAAGTAGCGCCTAAGAAAATTAAACCAAGTGTTTTGAGTAGAGAAAATTCAACTTAAATCACGCATCCACCCAAATCTGAACCAAATAAACATTGAAATACACAACATATTTTCTGGTCCTTCGAGCCGGATTTGGGCATCAACGCTGCTTTAAAAAAAAAAAAAACCGGACATCTTGAAAAAAAATTTCGAGCATCATCATCGCCTGCCGCTGTACGGTACATTGGATAGCAGCCTCGTGGTTTCTCGATCGCAAAGGTTCCATCATCATCGCCTGCCGCTGTACGGTACATTGGATAGCAACCTCGTGGTTTCTCGATCGCAAAGGTAAGCGTTTTACATTTTTAAGTGATTAGTGATTAGTGAATTCGTGCAACAAATGGCCGACGAAACCATAGACGCCGACTCCATAATTACTCAACAGCATCAATTGCTCGAGTATGTGCACAAGCAATTGACGAATTTTAAAAAGGATCCGGCAGTGAGGAAAACAAAATCCTATTTCGAACGTCGTTTGTCCTGTTTGGATAAATTTTATTCCGAATTCCACGCAAATCATCGTCTAATCATTCCTTTAATAGACAAAAACGAAGATTATCTGAAAAAAGATATTCCGAATCAATTTGAAGAAGCATTTCTTGATTCAACTGCCGAAATAGATGAAGCCTATGCACTCGCATTTCCCCCGTCTACCCAATCGGATAGACGAGCATCGTCAATGCTTTCGCATACGGAACCTTCAAATGTGCGGTTACCAAAGTTGGATTTGCCTAAATTTGCTGGTAATATTTTGGAATGGCCTTCATTTTTCGATTCGTTCAAACAAATTCATGGTAGTCTAACGTTGTCTTCCTCACAAAAATTTCAATACCTCAAAGGTTGTTTACATGGCGAAGCTGAATTAAAAATACGGCATTTAGCAATCACCGATAGCAATTATACGAACGCCATCGACGAACTTGAGAAAAATTATAATAATAAACGATTGCTATTCGCGCAACAATTGAACGCATTTTTGTCACAAGCAGAAATCAAAAAAGATACTCGGGAAGAAATCCAACAATTATTAAGCTTTTCTCGGGCTTCAATGCATGTGATTTCAAAATTAGGTGTTGAATCGAGTGAAGCGATTTTTGTTCACATTGTACTGCAGAAATTACATCAAGATACCCGAACATTCTGCCTCCAATCGTTCGACGCAAAGAAAATTCCATTATGGTGTAATTTAGAAAACGCAATAGAGATTCGATTAGCTTCTCTTCCGTTCAATAATTCAAGTGATGCCAAGAAGCCATCCTCCAGTCCGAATGCATCACTTTCCTCGTCTAAGGAAGTATCAAAATGGAATAAAATCACGCCCAATTCAGCGAATAAAAAATCAAATTCATTCCACTTATCTAATTCAATATCAGTACAATGTCCACATTGCAAAGAATCACATATTCTACGAAAATGTCCATCATTTCTCAAACTATCCGTACAAGAACGCAAAATAATAGTTGAGAAACTTAGGTATTGTTTTAATTGTCTCGGATTCAATCATGTACTGCCAAGTTGTCCAAGTCAAAAGAATTGCGCCACATGTGGTGGTCGTCACCATACATTACTTCATTTTGTGAAATCCAATGACGGTTCGGCTGCATCACCATCTGTGCCTAACGCTACTACACAAACTAAAATATGTAGTCACGCTACAAAACCAACAAATCGAGGCAGTCAAGTATTATTAGCTACTGCAATCATCTATATTCGTGCTAATAATGGGGAACTTATTCCATTCCGTGCTTTGGTCGATCAAGGATCACAAGCCACCTTAATCACCCAATCAGCTGCTCAACGTTTAGGCTTACCTAAAACATCCCTTCGTGCTCAAGTCAATGGTATTGGTAACGCCCAAACTAATCAAAGTAAATCTTCAATTTCAATTGCCATCAGATCATGTCACGACGACCGTTTCGAATGTCACACTAATGCATTGATTCTTGAAAAATTGACATCACAATTGCCGTCATATACCGTCGATTTCACCGATTGGGATCATATTCAAAGGTTACCTCTAGCGGATCCACATTTTTCGCAACCGAGCCATATCGACTTACTTCTAGGTGCCGAAGTATATGCTTCAATCCTACGACCAGGTCTATGCCGTGGAAAAATTGGGACTCCAATCGCTCAATATACTGCTTTGGGATGGATATTGTCTGGTGAGATCATTCAAACTCATCCTGCGACCATTACTGTATCCAGCTTTCATTCTCAAATCGAAATTGACTCACTTATACGCAAATTCTGGGAAATAGAAGAGATCCCATTTGAAAGGACATTATCCAATGAAGACAAGTGGTGTGAAGAGTTTTTTCAGCGAACGCACAAACGGCAATCTGATGGTAAATATGTAGTCAAACTGCCACTCAAAACACATTATGATTCGAACGCAGTCATTGGCTCATCTCACAAAATGGCGTATGATCGGTTCCTAAAACTGGAAGGACGTTTCCATCGAGATCCATCATTCCATTCAGTATATTCTGCAGTTATCAACGAATATCTCGAATTAGGACAAATGGAATTGGAAATTGCTCCCGAGTCGGAATACAAAACCATCAAAAATGGAGTCTCATCCTTTCAATGTTGCTATTTACCACACCATCCGGTATTCAAATCTACGAGTTCCACCACCAAACTTCGGGTAGTTTTTGATGCGTCTGCGACGACGTCGAATAAACATTCACTGAACGACATTTTATTATCGGGGCCAGCACTTCAATCCGATTTACCATCTGTCATCATCAACTGGCGTTTCTTCAAGTATGTTTTCACAAGTGACATTGAGAAGATGTATCGTCGAATCGATATGTATCCGCAACACACTCAATATCAGCGAATTTTATGGAGAGATTCACCGGATGAAAGCATCAAAACATATCGATTGAAGACAGTGACGTTTGGAACGGCTAGCGCACCCTATACCGCAATTCGTGTAATGCATCAGTTAGCTCAAGATGAAGAAACCCATTTTCCACTAGCTGCATTCGCTATTAAAAATCAAATGTATGTCGATGACATACTTTCTGGAAGTCACACAATCGAATCGACTATTGAACTTCAACACCAAATCATACAATGTCTTCAGTCAGCCGGATTTGAATCGAGAAAATGGTCCAGCAATGCACCACCAGTGTTATCGGCAATTCCACAGGAGTATCGTGAAAGTAAATCAGATTTCTTAGTCGGACAAAATGACTCGATTAAAGCACTCGGAACTAAGAATCATACAAAACGAACAATTTTGTCCACAATTGCTCGCTTATTTGACCCATTGGGATGGATCAATCCGATTATTATAGTCGCCAAAACATTCCTTAAACGTTTGTGGTGCGAAGGACTTGATTGGGATGATCAGCTTCCACACAATCTAGCTAACATTTGGCAATCATTCATCGAGAGTTTGAACAGCGTCAATCAACTCACAATTCCTCGTTGGATACACACTGACAACAGTCACCAAACAGTCGAATTACATACGTTCTGTGATGGATCAATACACGCGTATTCTGCTGCAACGTATGTACGAATCGAAACAGTTCATGGAGAAATTTTCGTCCATCTACTGTTTGCCAAATGCAAGGTAACTCCCAAGCGAGCTCTTACAATTCCAAGAATTGAATTGTGCGGAGCAGTTCTGGCAACTAAATTGCATCAATACGTCAAGTCAAACCTCCAAATTTCGTCTAATCAAATAAATAGTCATTTTTGGACCGATTCAACTATTGTTCTATCATGGATTCGAGGAGATCCCAATCGATGGAAAACATTTGTGTGCAATAGAGTTCATACAATTCTCGACACTAGCAACATCAATCAATGGCATCATGTCTCTACTTCAGATAATCCAGCAGATGTTTCAAGTCGTGGTCTAACAGCTGAACAATTACTCCATAAGAAGCTATGGTGGCATGGACCGTATTGGCTCAGAGAGAATGCCTCTAAATGGCCGGAATCTTCCGTTCCATCATCAAACTTCATCGAAAAGGATATCGACTCAGAAATGAAGAAAAGTTACATCATTGCATCGATTACTATCGATCCTCAAGAATGCATTAGCCGTCGTTATTCATCGTATATTCGTTTACGTAAAATTACTGCGTGGATTTTACGTTCATCATAATGTCGGGAAAAATTGGGGGTTGGTATGGGTTGTGGTGTTGTGTTTTTGGGGTTACTAACTCTTATCGAATGGAACCAGAGCGTTATTACACAAATCGTTCAATTTGAAGCATTTCATCAGAATCGCAGCCCTCAAACACCAACAACCGTTACCAACCAAAAGCAAACTGAGTGGTCTGAATCCATTCATCGATCTTGATGGCATACTGAGAGTGGGTGGCCGTCTTCGAAATTCGTTATTACCATTTGATCAAAAACATCCAGTCATCATTCCATCAACGCATCACTTCACAAAACTGCTAATCGAACATTGTCACCGAATTTGTTTGCATGGAGGTATTCAACTTACATTGAACCAAATTCGCAAAAGCTATTGGATTTTACATGCACGTCGAATCGTCAGCTCACAATTGAAAACCTGTCATGACTGTTTCAAAGTGAATCCAATACCACGCTCACAATTAATGGGAGATTTGCCTCATGTAAGAGTTCGACCTACCTTTCCATTCTTCGCCACTGGGGTTGACTACGCAGGTCCGATCAACTTTCGAGTATCAAAAGGACGTGGAAACAAATCCTACAAGGGCTACATCGCTGTTTTTGTTTGTCTCAGTACGAAGGCAATTCATTTGGAACCAGTGAGTGATCTCACTACCTCAGCATTTCTAGCCGCACTACAAAGATTCTTTGCTCGTCGTGGATTTTGTCGAGACATGTATAGCGATTGTGGCACAACATTCATCGGAGCAAACAATCAACTGAAAGCAAATGAAAATGCTATCAAGAAACTATTCGACAAGGAAATTCTGCCAATTCTTATCCCACATGGAATACAGTGGCATTTTATTCCACCCTTTTCACCACACTTCGGTGGGCTTTGGGAAGCAGGCGTAAAATCGATAAAGTACCATTTGAAACGAATAATTCCAAATTCAACACTCACCTTCGAAGAAATGGCAACTGTACTTTGTCGTATCGAATCATGTCTCAACTCGAGGCCATTATTTCCGCTCAACGACCGATTCGATGATATTACCGCATTAACTCCAGGACATTTCATAAGAGGAGATGCTTTATTAGCACCGCCCCCTGAACAACCAATCGAAAATTTGTCGCCAGTCAATCGTTGGCATCAATTACAAAAAATCATACACGAATTTTGGAACGTCTGGCATAAAGAATACCTATCAAGACTACAAATTCGTCCAAAATGGAATCAAGTCAAGGAAAACATCGCGATTGGCGAATTGGTTTTAGTAAAAGATGAACGATTACCACCTAACCAATGGAGATTAGGTCGAGTCATTGAAGTTCATGAAGGCAAAGACAAATTGGTTCGAGTAGCTTCATTAAAAACAGCGAATGGAATTATCAAACGTCCGATCGTCAAATTATGTCCATTACCTCGTCAAGAGCCAGCTGACAAAAGCGTAATTGATCAGCTCCAATCGATAAAGGAGCGTCTGTTGCACACTAATCAAAATTAAATAAACCTTGCTTTCATTGTAGCTATCCAATGTACCCACCGTCATCTCGTCAATCAACACATTTACTCCGCCGAGTCGTGGCGGCGTAATAACCACCAAATTTCAACTGATTATGGAGGAAATGCCGATCAGTTTTTTATTTATTTCACCAAGTTGCATCTATAATTAACACCATCAGGTCATGTGTAATCAATTAAACATAATTAAAACACAATTCTCTCACAAAATTCTCGTTTCTAGATACAACGAATATATTACGAATATCAATCAAATGTGCCACATAATCATTGAAGATTTATCCTGATATACATCAGCCCGGGCGGCATGTTTGGACTTAAATACAGTATTCGCGATGACCATGTAATACTTACCTGGGAAACAAACTCTCATCCTGAAATGCATTACATAAATTCCATAAACCTAAAAATAAAGATTGTAGCAATTAATTAATACTTACCTTGTCATCCTTAAAACTTACCTTTTCATTTAATGCAAAACAAAGGAATCATATGTAAACAATACACATAAAATAATTTGGCCTTGAACTTGAACTTCAATTTAGGAATTTTGGCAAACCAAATTATCTTATGGATACTGTACACAATATTAATGTAATTTCACTTTATTTGTATTATTCACTTTAATTCGTAGATACTTACCTAAAAACACAGCAATTATCATTATACAAAACTAAGAAATTAATATTATTAATTAATTAGAATGTACATTTGATTGTTATGCCAACCAATTTTTTTGTGTTGACATTTCATTAGTATACCACTACTAATGCAATGTTGATGCAACCAAATTTATTATAGAGTGCGGTTTATAATGCCATCTAGTGACCGGTATAACCCTATTTTGATAACACTCTATGATAAATGGAAGAGATTTTGTAATTAACTTATAAGGAAATTATATTTTTTTGTCATTATTATTGTAATCAACCAACGAGGAAACAAGTAAAAAAAAAATAAAATTAGCGAATTTAAAGTAGCGCCTAAGAAAATTAAACCAAGTGTTTTGAGTAGAGAAAATTCAACTTAAATCACGCATCCACCCAAATCTGAACCAAATAAACATTGAAATACACAACAATACGACATGATATACACCCATCGTTTTAAAGATAAACATCGGGAAATAAAAATAGAAATTTAATTTACAATATGATTGTCTCAATTTTCTCATGACATGTGCTTTGAATATTATACATAGAAATACATAGAGATGTAACATCATACATACATTATTATTAGGAAATAAATAATAAAACAAACTTGAATAAAATTAGAGGTTTATCTTAGATCCTCTCTTGTGTGTTTACTTATATAAATGTATATCCATCTTATCTTCTTTATACAGATGACAGAAAAATTTGTCTCTATATTATATTAGCACAAACATGTTTCGTGTCTCATCTAGCAGCACCGCTCTTTACTTATACGACTTTGTACATCTACCCGTAGTTAGAATACAAATTTTTTATAGAATTCACAAACGTTTTCTAATATGAATTTTAAAAACTATGCTGTGGGGTAAATTTCAATTTACATACATACATTTTTCTTTTGTTTTTTATTTTCGCTTGTTATTTAAACAAATAACCTTATTTTTCAATTCTTTTCACTTTAAAATGTTGTCGAGTTTTTTTTTTGTTTTCCAGCAAATAGACATATGGGATGTACACAAAAATATTCCATATATTCACACAAAACAAAACTATAACATTACGGAGATAGAGTACAATAATCAAGTGAGATTAGATTAAATTATTTAAATTTTGATTTTAAATAATATGAATTTCCAAGCAAAGTGGTTTCCATTCACATACCTCGTTTTTTGGCATATGACATAAAATAAAAATAAAAAAAAACATGTGCTTAAAATAAAATCTCATCTCGTGTGTTGATGACGTTTTTATGCGATTGTTCAATTTATACGATTAGATTGTTTCATTCATCACAGAAATCTAGATAAATATCATTTTTCTACGCCTTCGACCAAAAGTAGCATTTATTCGGTTAAAAGTCGAAAGTAAAATTCATAATAGAACGATTAGTAACTAATGATGTATTTTACTCCCTAAGATAAAATAAGATAGGATGTTGACAACGCAGGGCAGCTGTTAGTCTGGTTACCTATAACATACTTCTTGCTAAGTATGCCCATGTCTAGTTGTTTAATGATTTTTCCGAACAGCGGAACAACAACCGAACAACGTTCAGTTGCTGAATTGTGCACATGCATACTACCTAATTATTCAAAGCAGTCTGCTACATAAAACACGATTGGGTTTTCAAACTGTCTTGAAATTCTGAACCTGCGAGGGTCTTTAATACTACAGGGAGAGGATGTGTTAAATATTATACCTTATGAGAAAACCTGCTTGTGCGAATTTTCGTTTTCCCCCATTGCAGATCGGTTTTTCAAAATTCCCAAGGTAGTAAATAATTATTAAATTATGTAAAATTAGAAGGTTCTTTAGAATGAGTAGGATATTTCGTCTGAATATTGATACCTAAATAGTTCTATTCTTATCATTTCTTCTTGGGGAATTCAAGGAAATCACGAATCATATTCTCGCGACTTCAATCTGTGCACCACGAACGTTTCTCTGCAGCAATGTTTCAAGATACATTTCCGCCTCAAAAATAAAATATATGCGGATCTATCCGTATATTATCTTCCTCCCTTGCACTCTACTCTATAGATACACACAATTATTTCAGAGAAAATGTGGGAATATGCTCTCTTCTTATTTAAATTAATACCAAACATAAACATACAACCAATAAATATTCATCCTAATCGTACTAACTATCTGTAATTTACAAAAATATGTAAATAAACAAAAAGAGAAAAACATTCAGAATTTTGCTACAAATATCTCTCGTGAATGAGTTAAATGTATGTATGCATAAAACACAATATTACATTCGAAGTTTCGAATAAAGAATGTGGATCGAGTATAACACATATTGAAAAAAGAGAATGCTATGATCGATTGAGATAAGACCATGCACCTCGCTCCCAGCAAAATATAACAACAAAAACCATGATCCTAAATCTCACAGCAAAACAATAAAAGCATTAAAATATTCATTCTCTCTCTCTCTCTCTCTCTCTCTCTCTCTCTCTCTCTTTCTAAATTTATAAATAGGGCAAAATCTACTTAAATTTAAGTCCTGCGCAAACTCTCGTTGAAAATATCTATATAGAAATTTAAATTTGTTTTGTTTGTTTCTGCACGAACACATTTATGCTTAGTCATCTAACCAAAATTTACTATACACCAATTCATCGTTAGGTAGTTTTTATTTATGTCATTTATATGGCAGGACTTATATTTAAGTAGATTTTGCATAGCGAAATATTTAAGTAAGTATGTGTGGGTATTAACGTATGGGCAAGAACATTTGGACAAAATGCGATAGTAAAAACAAAACGCATTTTATTTATTTAGGGGATTCCAAATAATTTTAGTTTGTTTTATATTGTGTATATAACAAGCTGTG
Source organism: Nephrotoma guestfalica (assembly GCA_963691935.1). Taxonomy (NCBI): domain Eukaryota; kingdom Metazoa; phylum Arthropoda; class Insecta; order Diptera; family Tipulidae; genus Nephrotoma; species Nephrotoma guestfalica. The sequence continues at coordinate 131,007,281 of OY829915.1, read as the reverse complement.
AAAAAATTAGTCGATTCGAAACATTAGCCACGAAAATATGTCTCAAACTGAATTTGAGCGGCGAAAAGCCGTGTGTAATTTTTTAGAAAAAAATCCAGAGGTAGCAACTTCTGATGTTGTAAAGTACTTCTTAAAATTAAATTATAAAAGATCCACAATTTATAATTTAATTAGAAGATTTAAGAATAAAAATGCAGTTCAAAGAAAAGCGGGAAGCGCTCCGAAGTCATCATTATCATTAAACAAAGCACAAAGGGCCTTAAGCGAATTACAGTTGGCCAAGTGGAAAAATCATATCTTTAGGAATTAAATTCCAGTGCCACAAAAATACTGTTAAAAAATGTTTAAACGAAATGAACATCACGCTAAAAAAAAAAAAAAATTGTTCCTAAAGTGGCCGAAAAACAAATAAAGGTCCAGAAACAACGTTTAAAAAAACTTGTACAAAATTCTTTGCGAGCAAAAGATAATGTGATTGTGATTCAAGATGGCGAGACCTGTTTTACTTTAAATGGCAACGAATGGCAACCCAAAGCCTACTTTAACAATGACACATGTAATATCGACGAGAAGGTGAAGTTCATACCCAAAGAGAAGTTTCCAGCCAAAGTTTTACTGTGCTTGGCAATAAGTCAAAACGGAATGTCAGAACCAGCATTTTTTAAAGCTGGATTAGCCATTAACAGTGAAAGGTACAAGGTCCAATGTTTACCAAAAGTTAAAAAATTTATTAAAAACCACCATGCAAACCAACAGACGCTGTTTTGGCCGGATTTAGAATCGGACCATTACTCCAAAGCAAGCACAGGTGAAATGCGGCGCTTGCGCCTCAGTTGCGTCCAATAAGAGGATTTTGGGCAAATCTTAATAAATCTTAGCAAATATCAACCAAAAACATAAATTGCCTTATCACTAAAATGAAAGCGACTCTCAGGGAACTCGATACATTAATATTTAAATCGGCAATAGAGAGAGTCCCTTTAAATGTACGAAAGGCTCAACGAACCAACGTAAATCAATTTTTACATTAATGTAAAAATATAACCAACTTTTTAAAATGAGTTGAAATACAGTTTCCTAAATTTGAAATATTGAATTTATACAGTTTAAATTTGTCTAAATTTTCTTGCCCATACGTTATGTAATGTTTGTGGCCTAAAAAACGAAAACACGAAAAAAATTTCATACAAATGCTATGGAAATTCTTTTTTGTTAAGTTTTTCTTGACTTTATTTATTTATATCTCGTAAATGTGGCAGAAATGTAAATCAAAAAACATTATCTCTACTTAAATTTCAGAAAAGCATTCAAGGTCATCCCTTGCTGGTTGAAAATATAATCTATTATTTTTTGTCGTTTTTGAAAAATGAAAAAGTACCCAGAGAACCTGCCACTTTCGGTAAACAGATTTTCACCAAATTAAACAAGGATCTCTCATTTAATGGAAACCCTTTAAGTATGAAATTTTTTCTGAATAGTCAATTCAGCTGGACTGTACAAATGCCGAACTATTTTTGCTTCAAATTTAATTTAGAATCTTTCTGTTTTTAATTTTTTTTTCGTAAATTCTATATCCATTGAAAAATATTTGCAAAAGACGAAAAAGCTCCCATGCACGGCACCACACACAGACGCATACACAGATTTTTTAAAACTTCTTTTTTTTACTTACCACTTTACTACTTAAAAAAAAAGTAAAATGACGTAGTAATTCATTTCCTAATACAACGAATCCGGATAGATCTACTTAATTGTTTTCTAATTTTTTTAGACAATAATTCACTCACTTCCAAAATTCTCTGATACCATTTCTTATCTGCAATAAGGTAATGGGTTGCTCTTAATTCAGTTTGGTTATATTTATGGGCGTCAACAGTATTAAAACGGTATTATATTATTGATAAACGTATTGTAAAGAATTTCTTAAAATTGACTGAGATTTACCTTTGGAAAGTAAAAACTGGTCCAAGGATATTTTATAATTAAATCGTAATTTAACTGTTTTATTTGTGTTGTTATTTTTGAAATTAAACAGGTTCACAATCAAGAAAAGTTTGACTGATTGATTGGAATGTGCGGCCAAACCTAAGTAAGATTCCCGGTTGACGCCGCCCACCGTTTTAGCTATAACAGGATAAAGGGATAAGGCAGGTTTTTTAGTTTTTATATAATTGACCCGGTTTGAAAGTACCGACCAAACGGCACATTGATTAAAGCTTTGGCGAACTTTTCATAATCTGATTATGATTGATGATGAAAAGGAACATAACTATAACCAGGAGCTATGAATCGGACATATAGCCGCACGTCCTCGTTTGTCGGCCCCAGGACAGATTGTGACGTTTAAATGAAGATCCTTCATGAGTATATGATACATTGATGAAGCTTGCGCGTTTAGACTATCACCTAGCTTTTACATATGAACCACAGGATTTCCTCAAATTCGTTCTCGTACAGTTTTGACAGATTTTGTTTTATCTTTACCGTACCCGTATCCCTTAATTATTTTGATGCCTTTTTATTTATAAAAAAAGTCACACGTAAATGTTATACTGGTATTTTTTTTCTTAGCCTATGAAGATTCAATAGGCAGAATTCAGTAAGTCATAACATAATTCTAGGAGTAACTAAATTGTTTGAACGATTTGTCTATTAAAAATCAAATTTAGATATCTTCTGGAGATAGAGAACTCAGCATGAGGGGAGATGGAGCAGTAAATATTAACATTAGATCTCAGAGGCGCTCTTATGATTTCAGAATTTAATTTAAAACAAAAATATTAAAAATTCAAATAAAGAAAATTAAAACCCAAAAATATAAATCAAATCTTGATTTAACAATTAAAAATTTAAAACATAATTCTTAAGGATATTTTTGAACTTGTCCTTTGATAGATTAAAGTCAAATAGGTCGTCGACGATGTTGAAAGATTTAGACAACCTATCAATGGGGTTATTTTCTGCATAGTTTGTTGGGTGGTGTTCTAGTGCTAAAAACTCATGGTTTTGAAATGTTCTGCAAGGCACATGAATTGATATGTTTTCCAAAATGTATGCTGAATCAATGTGACCAAGCAAAACGTACAAACTATTTTAATTACAACAAGCCATACAGTGCCGACTAACAATAAAGTTGTCCCAATACCTCTCATCTAAGCCAGAATTCACACCAAACGAATTACGGACGTGAACAACTTTATTTATGAAAATATAAATTATAACATCATAAACCAACATATATTTTATGGAGAAAGAGCGAATAAATGTTTAACGGCCGTTTACAACAAAATTGTTCGCAAACATAATCTTTGAAGCACAATATTTTTCCAAATTCGCTGTTTTATAAATATTTTGCAAATCTAAACCAGAATTTGAAATATTTCTAAATAAATGGATGATTTTCAAAATTGTTTTGGCCCTAAATAAATATTCATGTATTCAGAACGTATCATGTGGCTATGATATTGTATCAAACAGTAACACAGTAGAAAATAATTGAATTAAAAAAAACCCGATCTTCCAGGTGGCTAAATGATTTCTCTGTTAAGGAAAATCAAAGCTAATTAATTAGACCCTAAGGGGAGTGTAACCTACAATACTATATTTTCTAAAATAATTTGAAAGAATTTCACAAATTTAAAAAAACGTGTCACTGTTGGATACCTCTAACCTTTGTCTTGCTTTAAAATTTTATTTTATTTTGCCTTATTAATTTATTCCGGTGCTAATTATATTTTCCCTCTTGTTTTATAAATACAAAAAGTTACAAGAATTCGCCCAATTTTACAGTTTTCGGCACAAAATTGCACATGATTCGCACTAAAACAACATGGAATTTTCAATACGAATTTTCTGGGATATTACTCGGTACTCCAGTTTCAAAAATTGTAATCTATATGGAAATTAGTCCTATAAATTACAGTTTTACTATGTCCATTCAATTTTAAAGAATAAATAAAATTTTTCTTCTGGTTTTTCTATGTTGAAAAATTTATATTGTTTTATTTGTTATAAAGGAATCTTAAAATATGCATAACTGAAATTCATTTTGTAAATTTATAATAAATAATATTCTAACCCTTTTTATACTTATTTTCATTGAGTAAACAGTATGTGTACGTCATATTCTATAAGGATGTAAAATAGTTTATTGTGAAAGAAAGTTGCAGATGTGAATACCATTTTTGCAGTTGGTGCACCCTTGTGCACATACAAAGTACATATTTTCCTAACTAGAGATTATACAAAATCCGAATTTTAGTCAACCCGGTTTTCGATTTCAATTTTAGACCTAAAACTGATTGGCGTTTTTTTGCATAATTTTTCCATAAATTTCCAATAAATACATTTTTTAAACAAACAAGAAATACTCCAAAAATTCATGTTTCGGACAGTAAAACAACGAACTGTTCAGGATAATATGATCGCCCTTATAATTTACTAAACCCATAGAGTTATGTTTAAGGCTTAACATAAGGTTTTACCACAAAGTCATTTATTATCTTTTTTTAAATTAATGAAAACCACAATATATGACTAAATACAGTTTGAGTATGGGCATTCGTTTAATGAAACGTTAGTTTCTAAAAAAAAATAATTTTTTTACACATTTTCGATAATAAAATGATCTAAATAAAAAAATTAATTTGAAAAAAAAAAAAAAAAAGTTTTGTGCGAAATAATAAACAAGTGTTTTAATGTGTTTATTAAGTCTTAATGTTTAGTTAATAGTTTGTTATAAGTGAATTTCCTTTTATCAAATTTTTATATTTAAATTTTTTGGGGTAAGCGTTGCAAATTCGAAATAAATAAATTTTCTAGAAAAAACTAACTAATAATCATTACATGATGCTGTAAGACTTTACGACTTTAAGACGTCTTTACTCTCATATAATATTAAAAAATTGACAAACGTCAAAATGATAGTTTTTACAAAAATATCATGATTAGAAATATCAGTCAATCTACTTCTGTTACAAAAATGATGTAATATACTCACAAATTTATTGGCAAAATTGCTAGTGTACCAGTAAATATCACCAATTTCGTGAATACCGCAGATCATTTAATTTAGATGGGGTGTAAGTGTTTTGTATATCCATCCAAATTGCGTTATTCGTGAAGTTTATTGATGAAATTTTCTTTCTGTTTTGTTTTTCTGTTAAAATATTTACTCTGTGCTTAGATAAATCTTTGTTTAAAACAATAGAAACACACTCTCTATAAAAAGTCGAATAACAGAATAAAAGAACCTACTAAGATTAAAAAAATAATACACCGCTTTTTAAACTTCTTTCTAGACATGACGTGCTCTATGTAGATCTCTGTGTAGATGTATAATGTTAAAATGTAAATTTTTTAACGCAAATTTTTACATTTTTCGACTGAATTTTTGACAATTATGAGGACTAATTGAATTATTATTTGGATTAATTATTTGAATTTTAAACACTTTTATGAGGACTATTAATAATGTTATTAAATTGGATTTACATACAAAGGCCGCTTAGTTGAACTTTGCAACAAAAACTATAAACGAGACGAGCAGTCTAACAAACAAGGATAAAGAACAAAACATTAATTTCATTAGAACATTATTTTAATTATTTTCTTTTTTATATTTCACTAGTTAGCAATTACAGAAAATTATATAATTCATATTCATTTCACATTTTGGGCAAATCCATCGCAGGGTTCCTTAGACTTAGACTTACTCCACTTCGCGTAGATGCTAAAGTATCATACTTAAGTTTACACAATGTCCAGAATGCTACTGCAGATTTTATATGCTTTCTTTCTAGCGCTTTTAAAATGCTAAACAATTTTTATTACTACTATTCAATTATTCCCTTTCTCATTGGATGTAAGAAATTGGCCGCCATTGCGTAGTTGCAGGCTATACTCTGACGTAACAGAAAATTTTCGTAATGATCGGCGTTACCGTACTGTTGAACTATTACAGGACTCTTTACTGTTTTTCTAGTATTTGCTTATTAGCTTGCAAATTGGATTGAACAGAATCATGCTTTGCTTGACTTCATCCATAAACTCATCATCTTACAATAGTTGTATCACAGGAGCCTTAATTTCAACTATTCCCTCCCCTACTCCTCCCTCTGTCAAAGCTATCTCTATAGCTACACTGCCGAGAATTACACGCGCGTGCAATAGTTTTACCTTCCATTTAAATTTTTCTTTTTTCCACAAATAGGGATGTTTAAATTCCTTAAAATGCTGTTAACTTTGCTACCCAAACCCGTATACACAATAATATCTTTGGCAAATAAATTGCCTGTGTGATTACTGCAAACAGTGTGTCATATTTCAAAAATTCGGCCCATTCTTATCATTGCACTTGCGTTATCCGATACGACAACATATTTGATTGTTTTATAGTACAGTTTTGCCATCTCTATTGATTTATTCACAATCTTCGTTAAGCCAAATGTTTTGTTCTGAGAGGGTTTTGTACTCCTAACAGTAGGAATCTTAAAGATAACGTGTTTCGTGTTATTGGCTGTGTTTTTCCACCAATCAACAAAGAGAACATTTTGGTCATCTAATGAGCTATCTTGATCTTTGAGATACGCTGATTGCAAAACAGTAAAACTTAAATTTTCCTCGTTTGTAAATTATAACCTGGTCGCATTTTTTCGGTCTTGACTCTATAATTCTAAACGGAAAGTTGCAGCGAAAAAAACTGCCAAATCCTCGTTAATTTGCCGATTTAATGTTAAGAAATCAATGTACTTTTCATTTTCCGACGATCGTTTGTCTAAAGAAACCTTTCGAATTGTTCTTTTTCGTGTACTGGATATCCTGTGGCCATTAACCTCATTATACAAGCTATTTTAATCGACACTAGTGCCTGTAAAAAACCAGAAGACAGAGATTGCCTGGAAGATCGCAAAGCCGGCTGTGCCCGCATTAAATGGAGTATAACTTCAAAATAGAGCCGCGAATTTGGAATCATCGTCCTACAACAAATATAAATAATAAGTTTATGATTCACCTAGAAGATTAGCTTTAGATGAAAAACAAATTACTTGTCGTGTAAGTTGTCAGTAAATTGTAAGTTCCGGTAGCCGATTTAATTTTTGCAATCAACTCCCTTTCACTAGTTAGGGGATAAAATGAAATTCAAAATTGGAAGAATATTAATCATTGATTATTGTGGCATCGACGTTCAAAATGCTTGGATTATCAGTTTCGGTATTTTCAGATGTCTCGTCTGATTCTGAACCTTTATATTCGATTAAGCAATTGCATCTACAAGTAATTTTAAATTGATCATTTATTCTTCGAAATACTTAAAATAAGTTTTACATAAAATTAAATAGTTTATAGTTTAATATGAAATTAGATTGAAAACCTTAACCTTTAACAATTACGAAATGTAACACTTTGGTAGCAATGGCAATGTACAAAAGCAATAACCAAATTATAAATTTCTGTATGTATGTATTGATGTGTTTACTTCTCTTAAAAGGGGAGGAATGTTGTGTAATTTACCGAAAAAATCGATTCATTTATTTGTTGTCCGTATTGTAAAGCAAGGTCATTAAATTTTACCAAAATAAACACAATTGCTTTAAAAATATGAAAATGAAACTCATTATGTTCAATAATAAAAATTATAGTTGTTAAGCTTCAAAGGTTAAAATTTAAGCTGAATTAGAATTCACTCATTTCTGGTGCTACATAACAACTTTTCTATGAATTAAAATTATCATTCTAGTATTTTGTGTAGATAAAGAGGGAACGATATTTAATATTGAGAAAATCGGCTATTTCAGACCTCTTACTATGACTGTCTATGTGATTCATTCGTTTTCATAATACAAAATATAAATCTTATAATGATTAGGAACGAGATTTTAACGCTAATAGCAAATTTTTTCTATTATTTGCCAATTGAGGGCTATGGTCAACAATTTAAATCGAAAATAAATGGATTGAAGTTATGAACTAACTAATTAAAATAATCATGTTAAACAACACGACAAACGGTTACCCAGGGACACCATCGGAATCTCAGGATTCTAAATTTTGCAGAGGCAATTTCTAATTTTTGCTGACATATTTTGGTTCATTTTGTTAAATATTTTTAACTCGTGATCTAGTTCACGGAATAAAACACGACTTTAATATTTATATCAGCATAATTCAGCACCCACACATGTGACGGCCGTTAAAACAATTAGTGGTTTTAATCAATTTCTTCGAAAAAAATTATGTATCTTTGTTGATTGGAATTTTTGCCAGCAGGAAATATTTTAATTTATCTGTCTATACACCACCAAGACGACTAACACGATGCGGCATGAAACTGAAATATCTGTAAATAAAACAATGTTTTTACCACAATTAAAATGAAATTAAATATTTTTCACGATGTGTTAATTGAAAAAGCGAATATCAAAAATAACACTAATATAACAGCAAACACACATTAAAAAATATAAAAGTTAATTTAATAATAAAAGAAAAACTTTAACATTTTTTTATAAAAACAAATTTCACTTGTTTGGTTTTTTTATTGAAAATTTTCATTTTTTATTTTATTTATAAAAATTTTTTCTTGAGAAAGTAAAACAAATTAAGAAAATAAAAAAGAAAATGACGACGAAGAAGAAACATTGAAATAATTTTAATTGAGTTAAACTTTTTAAAGAATCAACGAACTCAATTAAACGGTGAATTTAGAATTTTTGTTCGTTGGGTGTTGTTTTATGCTTTATTTGATAAATGTAGACACGAACTTAAAAGTAGAATATCCCAATGTTTTATAAGCGGCCATAAAAACTCAGATTCTCAGAAAGTTCTAATATGTGCACACAAATGGTTAATTATATCACATAACCTACAAAAATGAAGTGTAAAACCATATATACCTATACTAAAGTATAGCGATTTTATTAAACATCTCGAGATTACCACTTAAGTTCTTTTTATTCTAATACATACATAAAACTTTCTTATAATTTAATTCCCCATTTCTCTTCAACTTTTCTTAAGTACCATTTGATTAATTCAACAGCACACAATATACGTATACATAAAGCAAACCCAAACGGAAGTGAGTCTTTATGTTAATTTGGGAAACATAATGTTTTTTTCTAAGAGTGTATTCTGCAAAAAGCTAAAATGGAAAATGTTGCAGGAAATAAAATAAAATATAAATCAGGCTATTTCTAATATAATAAAACTTAGCCTTAATTTTATAGTTTTTAAGGGAATATAATTTTGTTTTTATGTTTAAGGAGTAACAGTAACCAGAAGCAGATTTTATCTCATATCTACATTTGAAAATATGATTGTGTTGTATACAAACTGTTAGGAGTTAGGATTTGGTATACTCGTATAAAGAGGTTAGTGGCGTGGTACGAAACTCTTATTATTCCATTTTTGTCATCTTAGGCACGTCCAAAATTGATGTGATGATGTGATGCATAACGATTGTATAAAGTTTTAATTATTTTTTTAATTAAGCCGAAAGTTGAAGTTCATATGATAGAATAAGTAGTTATTATAGAGACTTTTGTTGATTTTGTACACAAACATAACTTTCATGAAAGATAAATTTTATAGAAGTGGTTTGGATTAAAAATATTTTGAAAACTGAGTTTTTTGTTAAAAATTGCAGTTATGCAAAAAACTAGAACATTAGATTTTTTAGATTTTGGTAATGTGGTGATAATACGTTTGAAACGTATTAATAAAAGACCGAAAGTTGGAAACCATGTAAAATATTATACACTTTCAATATAAATTAAATGATAATTCAAAATTATAAAAGCAACCTTACACTTCAAAACTTTAGTTCTTCTAAAATTCTTAACCTATTCGACTGTTTGCGAATCCCTACGCATTTTGTGTGAAATTAAAGTATACAAGAAAATTCGTGTTTTCAAATTGAATAATGTTTGCTGGTTTTGTAACTAAACAATCCAATTCGAAAGTTATGAATGTTTTTTTATGAATTAAGTTGAATATAGTAAAGGATTTCACAGACAAGAGAAATGTACTATACAGTTCTAATCAAATACTCATTAAACAGGTGTTAGATTTTTATTTAAAATAAACACAATTAAAATTAAATTTTTATATAATTACAATACAGGATGTCCTTGAGGCGATAGAGAAGGTCATTTTTAATCAAACGTTTTATCGAATTTTTGATGGTTCAAAAGTTATTCCACTAAAACAATTGTATTGTGAAGTTCTTATGTACCCCAAAAATATCAGTTGATTTTTAAATGACACTTATAAATATTACAATGAAACATGAAGAGAATCAACCTCAACAGAGCGCAATATTACAAATGTGTCAAACCATAACATCAAAGAATAGATTTTACACAAATCCATAAAACTATTCTATTTCAACTTCATGTTGGAGCTAAACAATTTCAATTTGGAAATTAACAATTACAAAATGAGAATAGATAAACGATTTCAAATTAAGAATTAACAATTTTGATTTCCAAAATAAACAACTTTGTATTGTGAGAAAAACAATTTAAAATTAATCAAGCTGTATTAAATATGAAAATCAATTTAGTTATCAATAAATCGGTAATCAATATGTCTTAATAGTCTTACTAAAAATGTCTTGTTAGTTTAGGATAAAAAATTAACCGTGTATCGATGGGTAAACGATCAACGTGGAAAACACCGTGGTGGAAGCATTGGTTTAAAATTACAAAAGACTATCGCACATTTTTGGAACAATGTATCAAAGAAAACAAAAATATTGAAAGGGATGAAAGAAAAAATACATCCAGGTTATCAAATTAATGTTTCCATCCAAACAGTCCTGCTTGGAAATATTTGGATGGGTTGATGTACACGTTAAAACTTTTCGTAAGGAGCCTGAAAGAGCAAATACAGAAGATAACGAACTTAATTAACGTGAATATGCTCAAAAACTATTGGAATGTCAGGCAGAAAATGTTTCCATTGTTTATATGGACGAAACAAATTTTAATTTATTTATATCGTTAATTAAAGAACGATCTAAGAGACGAAGCCATTGCTCGTACATTTCTGCGAGCAGCAGCAGAGGAACTAACATTCACGTTATTAAATGTATTGCAAATATGGGTTTAATCCATCATGAGGTAAGGTACATTTAAAAACCCATAATCTAATGAGTTCATACGGAATTGTCTTCAAAAATCACAAAATAAACACCAATCAGAAGTTATAATTGATATTACTGGCTGTGACACTTCTATTGAAGATGTTTTTCTAGAAGAAGAATTTTTCGGCCATTGCTTATTAAGACTTAGCCCAGAGGCAGAGCAAATATGAGTCAAACCGAATATCACCTGTATAGAAACTATAATAAATCACAATATAAGTCAACTCAATGTTGTTAATTATTCCAAATATGTCGCCCACATTCATGTTTAATACATTGATTTATTCTATCTAACGAATTATTGTATTGGTCCCAAATAAATATTGTTAATTCTCAAATTGAAATTGTTTAGTCCCAATTTAAAGTTGGAAAGGTGTAGGCATAATCAAGAAAATTGCGTTCATAAATGGATACACGACAAAGATAAATTATCAAATGTTGAAAGTAATTTTGAAGAAACAATAAATATGAAATGCTACCACGTCATTACTTTTAGCAGTGCCTTTGACTGGATTCAGTATTCCATTTATCAAAAATAAGCTTGAAAAAATGTTGGAAGCAGTGACACAAAACGGAAAAATCGAGAAATCTGAAAGTTATTAAATAAATAGTCAAAACTGCGATTGATTTTATATTGTATAATCATAATACAGATCACTGAAAATTCAAAGAACCCGAATCTAGTATCCAGTAAAAAAATGAACAGGCTGTGGTCCCAAAGCATGTCACAAATAAGCATCAGAATACCGACATCATTGAACTTTCTCTTTTTCATTCAGTAAGAGATAGCAGGTAACCGAACACTCTAGATAGAGAAATGAGGCACATCCGAAAAACTGTTGATACTATTATCGAAAATGACTTGGGGCAAATAAATGTTTATTTGAAGTCCAAATTTAGAAGAATTTATCAACTATTACAATAACAATCTATTTCATCACAAGCCCCAATCGTAATTCAAGAGTAAGACGTTGAATTTTGAAAGACAAAAATAACATCAGGTGTATTTTGGATCAAATTTTATTTTTATTTCACTGTCGCTATATCCCATGTAGGGATTTGGTCGCCCCGATCAGATTACTCAGTTATTTTCAGAATAATGATCTTAACCAGAGCCCCTAGGGCGGATCATGGGTGGATAAGGCAAACTTGCATTCCGGGGCGGGGATGACCCCATTTCCTTCCATTTTACGATTTCTTCTATGTTCTTCCCATGCAGTCACCCAAAGTAGTATTAACTCTGATGATGTTATCGCGGTTCTTTAAATTAGATTACGGGTCAACAAAAATTGATTGCCCCGTCAGGCTAGTGAGCCCTGTGTGCTCGACTGACTTCCCGTTTTACGCTTAGATTACGGCGCCTACGCGCCTTTTCATGGGAGTTTCACTAAGTAATTTTAAAAATCATAATATCTTAAAGTATTATAATAGTTTTAAATTTTTATAAAACACTCTTTAGTTCGAAATGGTATTCAATTTTGTGCGAAGAAAATGATAATTATATTAACTATAACACAAAATCATTCTCTAATATTTTTTTCAAAAACTAAAGTGCAATACATGATTTATCTAGTTTAGTAATAACCCAATTCCACCCCAATTAACCATGTTCGAGGAATTCTTCCAATATAATTTTAATAATTCATTTTCATTCAGCATACCTAATTCATCATGATCGCTCAAGAAATAAAAGTTCTATGCCAGTTGGTCATATTCCAGAACTTTTTCCAACAATCGCAATCCACCTTAGTTCCGTCTCAGTTGACCATATACCAGAACCCCTTCTCAAAATCAATTATATAATCCAATTTCCATCCATAGCTCCATTATTTAAATTTAAGAATCCAATGCTTGCCCCCCCCCCCCCCCCCCCCCTATTTCCATTTATCTCGTTCTCAAAATCATTTTAGAATCTCATTTCTTTCATAAAAAGTTTCATCATAAATTTGTTCAGAAATTACCTAATTCCGCCCCAGTAAGCCTTGAACATCTTCCAAAAATCATTTTCGAATTCAATTTTCATCCACCATATCCAATTTCATCATGAAAAGGTTAATAAATGGCTTAGTCCCGCCTCAGGTGGACACATATCAGAATTTATTTTGTCAATAATTTTAGAATTTCATTTTCATCCAGCAAAGTATCTTCATCATAGTATGTTCAGAATTAACCTAGTTTTGTCTTAAATGGCCAAATTCCAGAACTTATTTCAAAATAATTTTTGAACTCCATTTCCTTACACCACACCCAGTATTACCATGATCAGTTAAGAAATGGCTTAGTTTCATATAAATTGGCCTTATTCCACAGCTACTTCTAAAAATCAGTCTTAGAATCCCGTTTTGATCCACCATCCCCAATTTCATCATGATCGATCATACCAAAACATGTTCAAAAACCTGTTTTAAATCGCCATTTCCATCCAGTATACCAAATTTCTTCATAAAACCAATATTATTTTACCAACTGTTTGTAGTAGTCAGTATGTACTAATTTTAAAATGGCCAGTCACAAAGAATGCAACTTCAATTTTTATGTTGTACCTTAGCAATAGGTGGAGGTCTACGTCATAACGAATTTAATTGCTATGCTACCATTTGTATGCATTTGAAAACAACATGTTTCTTGATTACTCAGCCCCTGCATAAGCTAGGACCAACCTGCCCATAATTAAAAGACAGAAAACAAAACAATTTCGTGAAAATTTATTCAGCCGTTTTTAGATTATCGAAAACAAATCTCAAACGTTTTCTGTTTTTAATAATGAGTCTAGGACTTTACCTCCGGATATTACCCCCGAACAATACCCTTTCCAGTTCATTACCCCTCCCCCGGTCATTACCCCGCGAACATTATAACTTCGCCATTACCTCCTGCCCATTACACCCCAGTCATTACTCCCGAGTCATTTTCCCAACCTCACTCCTCTCAATTATTACCTCCTCCTTCCACTATTATGAATAATTTGGATGAATTGTATTTTAGCACAATTCGTTTTTGCTCATTTTTCTGGTCCTTGAGACCTATTGTCCTATAGTCCTATTGATATTTTATTTTTCATTGAAAAATTATATCGAGGTACATAATTTATTTGAAACAATTTCAATTGCTATAATAGTTCGAACATTCCGGGAATTTAAAGACCAAGTGGTTGGTCTCACGTACCAAATCAGTGTAAATTCCAGGTATGTGTTATTTTACAGCTTTGATCCTTCCTCTATCTAGGAGCTGAGGTATGGTTTTTCTATTCAAGTGTCACTTCAAAATCAAAAATTACTCTTGAACAATTTATTTTCCCATACAAATGACTATTTGAGGCACCGTCTGAGGCATATTAAGATACTATTTATCGTCGTAAAATAATCATAAATGATCATTTGTATGAGGCGAATTATATTGTTCAAGAATAGTTATCGATTTTGGAGCAACATTTGGATTCTTCTAGCTTTAAAATGGAAATGCAGAATGCTTATTCTGGAACGAACACATGCGCATCAAAAAAATTCAACCGTTTTAACCTGATCCATTTATTTTAGTACGTGCCATCGCAAAAATGACAAATAGAATGCACAAACACATGAGAGCAACAAAATAGTATTGCGTAAAATTGTATATTGTGCCCCCCGTTTACAACACAAAACTCCTGTGCAGCTCTCCAACTCGCGCTGTCATTTTGCGTGCGAAATCGACGCGTAAAATTCTTTACTTTAAACTGTTTCTATTCATTATGATGTGTAAAATTTAGTAGAAATTGGTCCACCGGAAGTTGCGGCTACCATAGGAGATGTTGCGTTAATTGTATACATTTTACGATAAAATCTATTAATCACAATCGGGCTTTAAGTTAAATATGTAACAAAATTTGTTCAACTGTCGCCGTTGATCGCACACTCCTTCCAGTTTTGATATCCTATTATTCGAAGATCTGATACAGTTCTGTCCACGTGACGCAGCCATCTTACTTGGCTTGGATTCATTCGAATCCAATACACGCTGTTCGTAATCTTAACGGGACCATAAATAAATCGAAACACCTTTCTTTTAAAAGTAAATAGTAATCTACAATTAAAGTTAGTACAGGCCTTATTAGTGCTTTGTAAAGTGTGAATTTACACTATTGCGAAAGGTATTTTGATCGTAACAACTTTGATTTTGCATAAAATATTCGATGTCCAGCTGCTATGTGGGCTTTTATATCTGCCTGAATATCGTTCGTTGATGTTATAATTGATCCGAGATATTTAAAATCAAAGTTGTGATCACCGGTTCCGAAATTTACCGTAGGGATGTGGAAAGTCTATGTAAAGTTGGTGAACAGCAATATTATACTCCCAACATTTCTCCAAGATCATTCTCAACGTGAAATACTAATCAGTAATCAGTAATTGATCGGTTGTTTAACAGAGCTAAGCACTGTAATTTTTCCATTTGAGACGGTCAATTTTTTATGCAGCGACCCATCGAGTGCAGTCTTCCATTCCTTAAGTATTGCTGCTTCTGGGCCAAGATCGTCACGGTGAGATCATAATGTTAAAACGCAGTAGTATTTCTTCGTATTTTTTAATCTCCTCGATTGGTGGTGCTACAGCTCGAAGAGAGATCACTTTGTCCGTGAAATTTGGTAGATTTTCCCGACGCAGATATATTCTCTCTGAGAGCTCCTAATGTTACGAGCAAACCATTTTAAATATGTTATCAGACTTGTTCTATCCACTATCATTTTCGAGTTACGCAATGGCCATTTTAATTTAAATCCACCACCAATTAACATGCAACGTTCAATTTTTAGTTTAACTCCATGTACATAAGTAAAATATTAAATTATTAATTTCAGCGTAAGTCCATTTTCGATCAAAGTAAATTGAACTGGAGAATTTTCCATTTCTATAACAAAATAGAGATTTGTGTATGTCCCGTATTTTGCACTAAACTAATAGTGCTTTGAAATTTCGTTTTAGTGTATCTCCACGGTTTGGTGTAGACAGAGAAAATAAAAAAAATAGTGAATATACCCAATAAAAAAATTATTCTCTTGAAACTGAGCCATTGACAGCCTCTTTACATTACATAACTTTACACTTTAAACCTAATATCTCAAAATATTAAAGATGCTAGTTATATTAAGATAGAATTACGACAACGCTAATGTATTTAGATTAATTTATGATTATGATGATGTTTTGTCGGCTTTTATTACGATGACGTTATGGTCTGCGAGTTTTTTCTGCAGAGTATCGACTATGGCCAAAAACGAAATTAAAATATATTCAGTTGAAAAAAAATTTTTAATTTAAGTTTTTTTTATTGATTATAAAGTTGATGTGTATGTGTTATAGTGCCGCTATAAGGAAACACCAGTTTTATAATATATATATGATCACTGTCAATATCAGCTCCTTTATATGATCTGGTGATTTGATTTTTCGTAGTTCCATCATTTGATCACCACAATACCTTGTGGATTTCCTTATGTTGAGAAAACGTACTTGATATGACTCAACAGTTTATACATTATAGCAAGTTTGTCGATGCTTTAGCCGTTGTTGTTACTGAGGTGATGCAAGCTGTACGGACCAATATGTGTGGTGTAGTATCCGTTGCAGTAAAATTGCTCACGATAATTTTGATATCATCAAAAATATATCTTTCACATTTGATTTCATCAAGTTCGTCTTCGAACGAGCGAACGAGAAAGCCGACTCCAAGTTCTCCTCTATTTTGACGACCGCTGTAGTAGAGAGGGTAGTCATATTGGTTGTAGTGTGAATCCCACTCCCAAACCATCTAAGCTCTTGTAGTGCAAGCACGTCGCGTAAATTTCCGGCTGTAAAAATTTTATTTTTAGCCAAAATTATGAGTTTTGAAAAACAAAAATTTGACCTCTATACTACTAATAAATTGGGAGGTACTGGGTTCGAATCCCACCAGCGGCTGGATGTCAAGCGAATTTTCGCCACCGCTTACGATCGGTGATGTTAATAAACACAACTAACACCCTTTGTTGGAGTGCAGAATTCAACGCCGACCCACTGTCCATGTGAATGAACAGGTTGACATGGAGCTTGCAATGTGCAGGTGGTATACTGTAATTGTGTGAATGGGTGGTGTGCGCGTGTATGAAAATGGGGTATTAATTGACATTCAAAGGACATTAAATCCTCTGGATAATTATTACTTTATTTTTTTATAAAAAACACCTATTCGGTAAATTAGAAAATTTCTATCAAATTTATGATAAATTTCAATTTAATAATAAAGAGTGTATTCGCGATGTGCGTTTATTGTTAAAGCAAGTCGGGTGTTGGCTATAACATACACTCCTTCACTATTCGGTATCTATCAAAAACGTTTATTAACTTTGCTTTAAAAAATATAAATTATTCAAAAAACATATAAATTTCTTTAACAAAAATGAATTAATATTTGAAATAAAAATATAATTAAAATCCCCAATTAGTTTATGGACGTTAAAAAATATTTTTATTTTCTATATTTTCAGGTAATTCAAGAACTAATTCAACTCGATTTTTTTGAATGTGAAAAATATTAACTTACAAACTTATTATACCCAACATGGTGGAGGCCAGTTATGCACACATTGATAGATTCGACAGGTGCCGGAAAGTAAGTACGGATCAGCTATAAAATTCTTTATAGTCTCCAGTTACTTAAGTAATGTCGCTGGTGAAAAAAATATAAAGAAGATAGAATGTATTTTTTTGGCTCCTTTATAAAGTTCGCCCATCCACCTTTCACCTTTGATGATTGCGAAATAATATAAAAATGCCAAAATTATAGATATATACATTCAATTTTGGTGGCTACTGGAGCACTTTGGTTTTAGGTTAGACCCGACGACTAATTAAATTAATTCAAACCGAATTTAAATTTAAGCTCGTACTAATTCTTTGTATCGCGGTATTATTTCAGTTTTATTTGGCTTTGATATATCGACCTCTTGAGTGCGAATCTGAATTTTGATTTAAAAACATTACCCATGTTTAGTCTCTATAATCCGCGATAGTATTGAACTGATTCTATGCAAAATGTATTAAAATCATTTTGCCAATTATACTTGTATAGCAAGTGAAGAAAGCTGATAATTGCAATTCGAATTCTGAATGTTAGAACTAGAGCGGAACGAGGGCTACATTCACGTAAGTAGTGGAATAATTAGCTTTCACGGCATTCTGGTAAAAAATAGAACTGGTACTAAAAGTTCATTTCTACAAAATTAAGCTTACATTGAAATTTTTGAAATCTTGTGCAATCAAAAAATTTAACAAGCAATTATAAATAAATCGTTTGGAAATTCATATGATTTCTCGACTATATATGAATGCTTGCTAACTTGATTTCATCATTATCTGATTACACATTAGTATTTGCCCGAGTCTATCGAAAGTGTTTGAAAGATTTTAAAAAAAATTCAAATGATCAAACATTTGAGTACAAATAAATTGAATGTTATCAGGTTATTTATCGGAAAGGTCACAGTTCTCCGGAATTCAACTTGTTTTGTAATTTTTGATTTTAAAAGAAAGACGTTTCCATTAATCACTAAAACTTAGTTAAAAAGTTTATAGGAATGTAACCTTATGATTAGTTATCTGGTAATCAAGAAATTCCTTGTTTTCAGTAGTGATATCTGTTCAATCGATCTACGTTAGGTCGTGTTCTCACTTCATTCTACGTCAACGTTTCAAATTTATCATGATGATATGAAAACTTATGTCATTTGCAAAAGCATGAACCTAAATCCTAAACAAACAGGTTGCAAGCAATTGTTGATTTGGTAGCAATTGTTCTTAAATAGCATAGTCTAAATACTAAATCAGAGGCGGTATTATGAAATTCAATCGGAAAATTTAAACAGACTCAAAAATCGTTTCAAACATTCTCGATAAAAACTATTAAACAATTTGACATAGTGCATATGGAGTGACGCATAAGTGCAATTTTTATAATATTTTAAGAGCAATGACTAATCTGCTAGAAGATTTTCGAAATTCGTTTCCTACCGGTGGAATATTTCCGTTTAAAATTCGTTTATTTCTATTTTTATACAAAATATCTAGGCCAACGTTGGGCATTTTTCAAATTCTTTTGTTCATTAAAATATTTTGGAACAATTGATTTTTCCGATCGGATTTCATGATCTCTTTCCTGTTCCCAACATCAGAACAACTTAAACGCCGCTTTAAGGCTTTAAGTGGTTCTAGAAGAGGCTACTAGATTTAGAAATTCTTTGATAATTGGACAGTCAAACAAATACAATTTTTATTTCTGATTTTATAGATTTTATTAATGTAATCAGTAGTTTCTATTTTTCCGCATATTTTTTTGTAAACTCACCTTAAAACGTTTGTGATGCCTTATAGTATTACCTAAATACCTGACGCATAATTTCGAAAATATAAAAATCGATTTTCCACTATAAAATCAGAAATAAAAACTGTATTTGTTTGACAGTACAATTATCAAAAAATTTATAAATTTAGAAGCCTTTTCCTTAGAACATCATGATACAAAAATTTCCCTCTACAGATAGGCTCAATAGCTTGTATTCAAAATATACAACTAAATTGCTGAAACCAACTGTTGGCTTATCTACTCAAACACATTAAAAAACATGAAACAGACAATGAGGGGAATAAAATAAAAAGGAAAATTTGTCGGATATACCCGAACTATAATTGTTAACCTAGGTAGCAGCTAGAGAACTTTTAAATATGTGGTTTCACACATTTAGACGCGACTATCTAGAAACCGATTGAGCGTATCTGATAGATAATTTTTTTTGTATGATGGTTTCTTTTTTATTGAATTGTTAATCTTTTTTATCAGACAATCACGTCGATTATGGAATCCGCAGGAGCGCATCGAATGCTGAAAATGCATATCAATAAAATGGAAAACAACTGCTATAAATCAAGGTAGCCAAGAAAATTTGTATTAATTTCCAAACAAATCGTTTTTTATGATTGCGTACAAACGCAATAAAATAGGTGCGGATCGAAAACAAATTTTACTTTACTAATTGTATGAAAATCCATAGGAATTTCTATGGTCTACTATGATTTAAAATTTTGTTTTATGTTTTTTATATATGCAGTTTTCAATCCGCGATCGATTTGCTCCCGCGAATTCTATAATCGACGTGAATACTAATTGTTAGCATCGCTCATCTCAGATCGATAAATGAGCACATCAGATCATTTATATGGGGTGTGAAATTTTGCTGCGTTCCTAAACTATAGCCCCGTGCTTTTATTCTTGAAATTATTGTCTCTACCTGTAAGCATCAATTACTGTTGGGTCCATTCGGCACTCATATTTTGTGGTCTAGAAACGATATTCATCTGAAGTCGAATCAAATTTTGGATTTTTTTCATTTTCGAGTTGTAATGTTCCGCGTTTCGGAAGGCCTCCGATTTACGGGTTCACCATATTATAGTAAATATTATTTTAACAATTTATATATAACAAAAATAATTTTGCAAATAAGGACTAATAACAAAATAAAAAACAAAACTGTCCGACGCGAAAGTTGCAGTCATGTACTTCGAATATTCTTCGATATTCATGTACGGGTATTGCAATGAAATCGCATGTCCCGCTCGTGCAGAATATAGTCGAAGGTATCCAGATCGTCAGTTATCCAAGCGAGAATATTTAAAAACACATCGATGATCACGTGAAACTGGAAGTGTAGCAAACCACCGATTGGATGCGATCCCTTTGTCAGTGTATCTCAGGAATTTTATTGCTCAAAATCAAGGAACCATCCCTTAAATGGGCTGCACATAAGATCATCACATACCCTATTTATTTGAATGCCACTTATTTCTAAATTTTCTTTGTTGATCAGATTCAGTAGTCTAGTTCTTATAGTTTAAAAGAACCAGTGCAAAATTTTATCACATTTTAACGTGTGTCGATTTAAGATTCAAGTTTCTATTACTAACTGTTCATGCTATTGTTTATTATTTCTAAATTTGTGCTATTTTTAAATACTCTATATACTCGACTAAGCGATTTCAACTATCGGGATGAACTTCATTGACTGGGATAAGATTTCATTGACTTCTTCTCTTTCATCGTTTCTTCCTTCGTTCCTCAATATATGTGAGTATTTTTTGAGTAATTCGTGACTTAGTTTCACTGTCTTCTCCAGTTTTTTCTTCTATTTTACTTATTCATTACAAATATTCAACTGATCTACAGATTATCAACCTCATCGTCAATATCTAGTAAACTAATAAGTTCCAAGGTCATTCAAGATCACTACTAAACGTTCCCTTCCTTATAAGTAATTGTTTCCTATCTTGCATCGTTGCCGAGATCAAATCCTGGTATTTATTATAAAACTCGCCGTACACACCCCATGTTAAATACATAACTGGTGTAATTTAAAAATTAGGTCGTTTCAATCATTTTTCGCTTTCCTAAGGGAATACTCGGTATCTTTATCTCCAGTAAGGCCACTTAAGTATTTATTAATGGGTTCGGTTTTAATTTCTTTAACTAGCAATTTTAGTATATTGGACAAACAATTTGGAGTTGTTTTATATTCTGGCGGGCGACTACTTTACCAGGATTTCCTTACTGTTTTGCAGTAACCAGTTTCCTAACTTCTAAATCACTAACCCACCAACTAAGTGGGCTAGTTTTCTTTCGTGATAAAGAATTGTATGATATCGGATATTTCGTTCTATCCGTTCGGTTTCCTGAATTTGATCTCTCTCGCGGGATTTTTTCCCATAAATTATGATTCTTTATAGTTGACCCGGGGAATGTTTCATTAATCACAACAAAATAAGAAATTGTACCTTAAAATGTCTATTGGCGCCTATTATACTCCCCTCCACATAGAGTGCCGTTCTAAAATCCAAGTTTCCAATCAGCATTGGAGGACCACTTTTATTCGGTAACAAAGTCGCTCAATTAGAATAATAATTGCTCAATAAAAGTATTGCCTCGGGGAGGACTCGATCCACTTACCTTTGGTATGACAACACAATATAGTATACCGTTAACCACTCAACCACCGAGTGTTATATGATTGTAGAGTAGAATTAGTAACAATATTAAAACATTGTTATAGAACTGCACTTAGAAATGAAGTTGGCTGATTATGGTTATGTATTTTATATTTCGATGTTGGTAAAAAATTCGATTGGATTTAAACGATTCATTACGGTCGATTTTTTTTAAGTAACGGACACACAAAACAAAATTTGCCTATTTGTAAAAAATAGCAAAAAATCGTAAATATCAAATTATAATAAGCAAACATTTTCGTATCGGGCAAAACTAAATAAATTTAATATTCATGAGTTGGTACCTCTGCGTCAAATTTTGATGCGAGATAAGCATTTTTTGGTTGAATTGGTTTTACACTCTTTCGGTACTCTCCAGTCAATTTGTTTGGAAAAATTTGACACAGGTTAACATAGTTGTTTGTAGTATAGATGTTTGCATCTCATGGTACAGATACATTATTATATTCGTATAGAAGGGAAACACCGGGTGTGTGCTTCCATTGGCGTTTCTGTTTATTGTGTCGAATGTACTTCGAAGTTCACGTAGGTACAGTGTTGAGCTCCATTTGTCAATGACGATGATGTGTAATGTGTTAATATGATCGGAGCAACTCTTCGCCTTGGTCTGAAACCAGCTTGTTCTTTTCTTAATTCCGCATTAATTGTCGATGAAATTTTATCTAGTGTGTCCATTGCTATTCTTATGCTTGTGTTGAGGAGGAACATTTTAGCGGTATTCTACCTGAGTTCCAAACGTCTGTTATTACTGGTGGTAGAGCTATTGCAGTTGTTATATGTCTCCTGTGAATATTTTAGCTTGTACGAGTGTGTATTTTCTGTTTTGGAGGCCTTGTTGCTTTCTTCATTTTAGCAATGACACCGCTAACTCCCGCTCCGTTGGTGGATGGATGTCAATAGTTTCATTATTAGCACAGTAGTTAATTCGAAAAATTTGGTATTGTGCTTTCCGAAATATTCCCTCCATCTCTTCAATTCTGTTTCCATCTGTTGTCAAAACTTGTCCAAAGATGCATCCCTTATTGGCGGTATATTGGTGAATTTTCCGTCGTACGCATTGATATAGTGCCGGGTTGCTGTAGCACTTTCTGCTACTTCGAGAATGTCAGATGGTACAGGCTACGGGGCTCCTGGCGATTTGCTTCGTTTCCCATGTTGTATCCTTCGTATTGATATTTCTCAGTTTCGACGTATTTTGTTGGCACTGAGTTGTTGGCGTGCTTCAATTTTTTCCAAGTATTATCATTCTGATCCAGGGGTGATCTCCGAATAATTCACCTTTCGGCTATAAACATAAATACTTGTTATTGAAACATCCAATTAATGGTTAAAAAAGTAGTTACATTGGATCAAACTTTGTGGGAGCTCGTAACGAGAGCTCTTCAAATTGTTTGAATAGTTTCAATCACAAACAGGAAAATAAATTTAAGCTTTTTGTGTATCCCAAAGTATAGTAAGGCAATTCATAACACCACGACCCCCACACTTTGGAGGTTTGTGGGAACCTACCGTTAAAAATTTCAAAACACGAGTCACGTAGATCCACACACTTACGTTCGCTCAAAAAAGTCCAAATTCCAAGTCTCATTTACTAATTTTGCGTTCATCAAACGCTGCTGCCAAACGCAAGATTAAAATTACTTTACGAGAACCACCTGTTCTACAATATTTTCCACTTTTTAAAATTTTCAAAACACGTGAACATTAAATCACTCATAGAAATTAAATGTCGGTAGAACATTAAAATAACAACGATAAAAATTTGTTATTACCGTTATTTCATATAGATTTACCGACATTAACAATTGTATGCCCTTACTCCTAGTTCCAAAATTGTATTTGTATACAATTAATCAAAACCAATTTTATTCCCAAATGAATAAAAATGTATTATTTTTCGCTCTGTATCTCGCAAACCAAAAAAATTGCATCCGCAAGCAAAAAACCTTATTGCTACCCTAAAAAAACTTGTTTTAACAAATTTTCCATGTAATCCGTAGTACCAACCACAGACCTTTAATTATTTTGTTTATCCTTCGATTTTTTTTGTTTTTGTTCGAGATGAATAATAACAATTTGGTAACAAAAGCAGTATAAATAAAAATTTTCCCGGAAATGATAAAAAATATATAACCGTTGCAGAAGGAAAATTAAATTGAAAAAATATGATTTTTACCACAAAATTATACATACATATAGCTTGAATCTTTTTCAATTTACGCATTCAAGCAAGAAAAATGATTGACACACCTTGGCGTAATATAGTACCCACGACCTACACTGAGGTTTTTTAAAAACGGCACTCACAAAATAACATCCTAAACGTGTCATGTTACATGTGAAATTATTATTAAAGGAAAAATATGATTTATTGTTTGGAAAATTAATTTTTCACTTTAATGAAAAGAAAATGAAGCAAAAAAATATTCGTGCGAAAACATGACTAAGGGTTAAACAAATAATACAACTTATGCAGTAAACGACTATACGAGTAAGTTGTGCTGAGGAAAACTATTATTTTTTATAAATAACATATTTTATACTTACATTAAGGTGCGTTCATACCAACCAAATCGTTCAAAAAACATGAACTTTCCGCACGTGTCCTGATATACGAGTTTTTGTACGGAGTCAAAACAAAGCTGAAATTTATGACATTACGATTAAATACAAAACAAAATATTGCGAGTCTCCCAGAAACAAAAGAGTTTTGCCTGAATAATGGAGTGAGGTATACTACATATAAAAAACGGAGATTGATTTTATGAGCGCACCTTTAGCAAAGGACAAATAATTTTATAAAAAATGTATATTTTTAAGCCGATAAACAAGAAGGTGAAAATGTAGACACATCGTACTCATACTCGTATTCATACATATTTACACTTATCATATATGTATACTGTGTTACGTTTGGGATTTTAGAACGATACGACGACATGTTATAATAAACGATCTGAGATGCTGCTTATATACGCATAAAATATCTTTATTTGCGGTACATTACGTATTAATCCTCTCGCACACGGTATATTTGTATGTACTCGTACTTTGTTTCTTTTGACACTAAACAATATGGCGGGCGCAGAAGGCATTAAATCAAATATTTGCTGATGGTATGAATGATAAATATAAATAATATTTTTATTTTTAAAATAATGTAATACAAATTAAAATGATGGCCGAGATTAAATTACAATAAATATATATATAGTAAGATAAACAATGGTTATTTGAGGGTCAAATAATCTGGTCATGTTCTTCTGTTTATTGAGAGTCAAGTGGTTTCGATTAATTGATTTCTGATAATTCAAATAATTTGGAAAATATGAGTACATGTTGTCTATTATGAATTATATTATCTTGCTTGTATATTGAAAATTTATTATCTGTTTTTGACAGTTAATAATCAATAAAAATAAAAACAACAGACCAAAAAAAATTATAATAATATGTTTAATGTTGTTGCTATAATACTGTCTCTAGGTATGTGACAGACATAATAATATTATTATATCATCTACAATCAACATTATATGAAACCTGCTGGTTTCAATCTCGGTAAATAAATTAACAAAATAAAATAAACCCTTTCCGCCTTTCAAACCAAATACATATTAAATTTTATAAATAGAATTTAGTTTTTCTTCTAACAATCAAATTATTTTTTTTAAAACACACGTTTAAAATTCATGACCTGAAGCACAAGCAAATAAATGAGTTTTTTATATTGTTCAAAACATTTTTTCTGATTGAAATAATCATGGTTCGCCATGAGATTTAAATTTGACATTTGATGTAATATGTAAATGATATTTTATGGATAGTGGGTGTTTCTCCGTTTATATAATAATAAAAAGTTACACAATCCTTTAACTGTGAGAATATTATAATACTTATACTAACAAATGAGCCTCAATAAACTGAGAAAATATGTCGCCAAATTTATTTAATTTTGGGTTGCGGAAGGAAAGAAGGGTCGCTTCTAAAATACTAATAAATAATATTAAAAGTATTACAATTTTTTTTTGCCGACCGTCGACGTTATGTCTGAGCTCTGTATTATGTATGTATATGAGTATCTGACATTGAGGAATTCGACTGTCTATATAGTTTTCAAACAAAATTTATAAGATAAAATAAAAGATTTACGATTTGATTTTTATCGTTTGTAGTACTCGTACATTAATATTCTTAGCGTTTCATCGTCTCTTTACAGTCGGAAAAGCAAACGGAAATTTGAAAATTAATTTAAAAGTAATTTTTGCATGGTAGAATTGATCGTGTAGCCTTATTGATAATACATTTATGTATTTAAGAATAGTGTGACTACAATTTTAAAGACTCCGCAAAAATATATAAAAGTTTTGATGTTCTCGAATAATTCAAAATCGAAGTTAATTTTTACCAATTAAGAGCAAAATATATACGATCTTGAGTGCGAATAAACATTTGATAAATAGTTTTGCGGTATATTGACCCTTCAATTGTTATATGTATACATTGATATCAGTTTTAATTGCACGGATAAATATGAAGTAAATATTATCAGTAATCAATATATGTCGAGGTGGGGATAATACAAAGATCTTGACCAATCATAGCACCAAGTATCACTAGTTTCCGGAATGCTTGTCTGGCTAAAGGAATTTGTTGAATATATTGCAGAGTAGCGGAAACTATAACAATAAGCAGTTCGGGTTCTAAGAAAATAGGTCCATCGATGACGCTATGATGAAAATGGTTAACATTGTAAAGGAGTCGAAGCAAAAGTATGTGTTAGGAATATTCCAGGATGTATCTGGAGCTTTTGATAATCTGTAGTGGGCTACTATAATAAAAGAGCTAAGAAGAATGGACTGTCCATTTAATCAGCTAAAGTTTTCGGCCCGCACCTCTGGAGTATAGTTTTCAAAAGTAGTATGCAGGATGATGTCCAAGAAGTAGCATTCGCGGACGACAAGGTCATGCTCTTGGCCGGAAATTCAAAACTTAAATTCAAGAGAAAGCGCAGAACTCAATATACCAGATGGTTAATGGGTGAAATATCTGTAAACTGGAGCTATCCTCTGCCAATATAATGGGGATCCAAAAAAAGGTTCACTTGACATTAGAAGACTACCTTTTCTAGCTGTTAGTGAAGGGAGAATACAGATGGTATCATCGGTAAAGTGATTTGATTTTGATGAAGACTTGGTGTAACCTCGCACGTCAAAAGAGTTGCAGAGAGTAGCAAACAGGTTTTTTTTTAGATTTAAAACGATTAGCTAAAAAAAGTTGGGTTTGAAACAAAATACCTTGGTTAAGATATATGGAGGCTTAGTAATTGCATCCGTAACTTATGGCTGCGAAGGAAAGAATAAACTTGTTGGTTAGAGTAATTTTAATTCAATTTTGTAACGTCACTCTTCCATGTTCATATACTTAGTTGTATTGACAACACTAATTCAATTGTTGCACTTGCTGTGTGGTACGTAGCCCCGTCTTGTTGGAACCAAATGTTGTCAAGATCAACTTCTTCTGATTTCGCATCACTCAGATGAAAGTGAGCCTCATCGGAGAAGATGATATTCCTAAAAAGATCGTTATCGTTTTCAAGTTGTTCCTGAATAATTTCTAAACGTTGTTCTTGCGTATATCCCACCATGATGTAATTGTAAACATTACTGGATACAATGAAACAAAAAATGACAGATCATGACATATTACAAATGGCCGAAACGTCACTTAAAAATCATATCGGAAAACCCATTAATTGCATCCATAACTTATGGCTGCGAAGAATAGAATAAACTTGTTGGTTAGAGTAATCTTAATTCAATTTTGTAACGTCACTCTTCCATGTTCATATACTTAGTTCTATTGACAACACGCCTCCATAATGTATTTGTTTTACTTCACTTCTCTTATTTTTTTCCTTTCAATAAACAACGTGTTAATTTGGATTTAACCTTAAATTAATAAATATATAAAAATAGAATTACACTGTTTTAATTTCCATTGTGATAATTAATAAAAACACATTATTATTATCAGGTTATGAGCCCAGGAAACAGTTCCTGAATTTTATTTTTGTCGAGCTTGTTTAATAAATACAAAAAAGAAAACATAAATAAAATGATTTATATTCTGGAACACAATATATCGAAGGTCGCTCAATTCGATGGTACAAATTTTAGCAATTGGAAATAACGACTCGGTATTCTTTTGGATGAAAAGGAACTACGTAAATTTATCGAGACCGATTTAAACGATATTTAAAAAAAAGAGAAAGATCAATTGCTGCATGGAAATATCAGGAAAGAGAAGAAGCCATGTATTTCGATTATCGTAAGGACAAAACTACCGCATAAGGTGTGTTTGATAATATGTATATCTTCAGAGTTCGAGGGAAAATAATTGCGGCACAACTTTTACTACGAAAGCAGCTGCTGACAATGAAAATGCAACATGGGGATAATATTAGTATCATTTTCTGAATTTTGACAAAAAGATTCGTGATTTGAAATCAATTGGTGCAACAATGGGAAATATCGACGTCAATTGTTGTTAACATTACCGAGAAGCTACGATAACTTGGTTACTGCGATCGAAACAATGAATCCAAATGATTTAACAGTGGAATTTGTCAAGAGTCGTCTGATTGATGAACATGGGAAACGAAACAGTGGTGGCTCGAGTGGTAAATCAAACGAATTATATGCAATGCACATACGAAATCCAAACCTTGTGTGTTTTAAATGCGGTAAAAAAAACACATAAAGTCTATGTGTTTCTCCAAATCTTTTAAGATAAAGGAAAAATTAAAAACAAAATGGAGTAATGCAAAAGACGCAGCAGGAAACATAACCTCAACGATACGAGAAATGAATCTCGTGTGCGCAGTTGACGTGCATGATAAATTTGAAGAAGCGAATGCATGCAATCGAATCATTAATTACGAAGAGTATATAAACAAAACGAGTGAAAGTATGAAACAGAAGGCGTATCACTTCATGTGACGTGACAATGGATATTATTGGTTACTAGATGGTAAAATCGAAATATGCTGAATAATTTCGGACAAAACTCGCAGTGAATATTTTTACAATCTTAGTTGGCTGCCTCAGTTTGAAAAAAATTCTATTTATTTGAAGCATCAAAATTTCAAGTGATGGAAATTATCGTCTGAAGTGATAGAAGTTACAAGAAAATTTTTATAAAGCAGCATACTAAGGTTTAAAAACAGCCGCAACGAGTTTTGTAAATAATTATTTTGTAAGTTTCAATTTAATAATCTAGTAACCAAGAAGATGAGAAGTCAGGGAATAGAAGTGTTCAGCAAAATAACGAATATGAATGAACTAACAATCCAGGTAGCAAAGAAAAATCAACAATTGAAATCGAAACAGCAAGGCAACATAAAAATTAAAACTTTTTTGAATGGTGAATTTAAAGCGAGAGTGATTAATGACGTACTGCTGATTAATAATTTGGAACACAACTTACTTTCAATAAATGTTTTGACCAATCGGGGATTTGAAGTAAATTTTGTCAAAGATTGTGCCTACATTTCTTTCTATAAGAAATTACAATTTGTTGCAAACAAAAAAGGAAACTTGATGAGTTTGCTGTTTTTTCAAGTGAGCAACAATCGAATGTGTCCCAAAGCATGCTGCATTTTCGACAAGAACACCCAAATGTTTTCGACATGAAAAAGTTAATTTCAAGAAAAATGGTTTCTGGTTTGGAGCAAATAATAATAAACACCGAATTGAAATTGTGTGAATCATGCGTCTATGGTAAAGAAACAAAAATGTCATTCCCACCGAATAAGCAATTACGATCGAGTCGAATTTTGGAATTAATTCACACAGGCGTTTGTGGACGAATTAATGAACCAGCTTGGGATGGATCTCAATATTTTGTCATTTTTACTGATGATTTTACACGTGCAACAATTTTCGTCTGTATTAAACGAAAAAGCGATGTACTCGAAAAATTCAAAGAATATGAAGCGATGGTTGAAGCACGTCACGGTTGTAAAATTTCAAAAGTGAAGGCTGACATGGTGGCGAATACACATCGAACGAATTTAAAAAGTATTGCAAAGAAAAAGGAATTCCGATCATATATACGGTTCCATACAATCCTGAGATGAATTCGGTATCAGAACAATTAAATCGAACAATTAAATCGAACTTTGCAAGAAAAAGGTAGAACCATGTTAAGCTGTATAAAGCTGAATAAAGCTGTAGTTGCAGCAAATTATTTAAAAAATCGATGTCCGACGTTTTATCGATAAAAGGTCAGCAGAACTTTGGTATGGTACGAAACCAGATTTATCAGACATTCGTATTTTTGGATCAACTAGATTCAGAGACCGTAAGCGAAAAACCAAATAAAACTGATGACGAAACATTAGTTGGTACTATTAATACAACTGATGAACATTTCACCGATAAGGAAAATATACCAATAGACAACAGTGCTAGTACGGACTGCACTGATAACACCGGTGACATCGAACTACGTAAATCCAATCGAGAACGAAAGGTAGTTCAACATTATGGTGATTGGGAATACTCGGCAGATTTTGCTCTATCAGCTCAGGAGTACGTACAAAATGATCCAACTTCAATTAAAGAAGCGAAACAACAACCAGATTGGCCACAGTGGAAGAATGCAATCCACGAAGAATATGCATCCTTAATTACAAACGATACATGGTCATTGTGTGATTTACCGAAAGGTCGAAAATTGATTTCGAATAAATGAGGTTTTAAACTGAAACACAAACACATACTTTTCGTGGAATTCATATTGAACAAGACGAAAATAGCCATTCAATTAGTATGAATCACAGGGAATATTTTCGAAAGATGTTACAAAAATTCAACATGATTGATTGCAAGGATATAGCGACAACTCATGGGATGTCTAACATATGCAACGTTAACCACTCGTCCGGATTTGTGTGTAGTTACGAATTATTTTAGCCGATTCCAGTGTTGTTATGAAAATTAACTTTTCAAATATGCAACACGGATACTACGATACATTCAACGTACAAAAACCTTAAAAATGGTTTATAAAAGATATAAGAATGCTGAACCATTGGTTGGTTATATCGACGTCGATTGGGCAGGCGACATAAATGACCGGAGTTGCTTATAAAGTTTTTGGCAATGTGGTTAGCTGGTCTACGAGAAAGCAATCCACTGTTTGTTTGTCATAAACTGAGGCCGAATACATCGCATTGGCTAGTTGGATTTGTGAAGACAAGTGGCTTCGAAGCTTGCTTAATGAATTAAACATTGCATGTGGATGTACTACAATTTATGAAGACAATCAATCGTGTATTAAACTCACAAAGGAACCGCGAGAAATGAAATACATTCGAACGGAGGTCAATTAGCTAGCATATTATGACAAAGGGACTCAACCACAAGCTGTTTGTGAAGCATCGTACGAATTTAAATTTAAGTTAATTTAAAGTTTCATAAAAATTAAGAGGCCGTGTTGGTTAGAGTAACTTTAACTCAACTTTGTAACGCCACTCTTCCGCATGTTCATATACTTAGTTCTATTGACAACACGCCTCCATAATGTATTTGTTTTACTTCACTTCTCTTCTTTTTCCTTTCAATAAACAACGTGTTAATTTGGATTTAACCTTAAATTAATAAATATATAAAAATAGAATTACACTGTTTTAGAATAAAACTGCCACCATCGAAGATCACCAATGAGTGCACAAAGGGCGGTTCTCCTAGATAAGTTTTATCCTTTGCCACAGATGTCACTATTTCCAAATATATCATTTCTACAGGGTGGGTCATCTGTTGGTCCTTCTTTCAATCGATGAATTTTAGTACTTAATGTTATCTGTCTAAAAAATTCTTTATCTTATGAAAAGTCAGAAATCGTCTTTGTCAGAAGAAAGTCAACAACACATTTTGACTGTCCAAATTTATTATGAAAATAATCGTTCAAAAATAACAACATTTCGTAAATTACGTGAGAGTTTTGGTCGACATGGACGTCCTACTGACCGTGCAATTGGCAAAATTATTGATCGTTTTGGAGAAACTGGTTCAGTGGAAGGTCGTATATCGTATCAATATGTTCATCCAGTTCGTACTCCTGATGCAGTGGCAGCTGTTAGTGAAAGTGTTCGTAATGAACCAAGCACATCAACCAGACATCGTTCACAAAAACTAAACATTTCACGAACCACATTATGACGCATTTTGCATGTTGATCTTCATTTGCATCCATACAAAATTCAACTAACTCAAAAATTGAAGCCGCCAGACCATTTAAACCGTCGTCGTTTTGTTTATTGGATGCTTGAACGAAATGAAGGTTTTCATTAAAAGTCATCTTTAGCGATGAAGCTCATTTTCTTCTAAATGGGTACGTCAATAAACAAAATGGTCGAATTTGGGGAGCGGAGAATCCTCATGTTATTCACGAAGCAGTAGTTCATCCTCCAAGAGTCACTGTTTGGTGTGGTTTATGGGCTGGTGGCATCAGTGGGCCGTTTTTCTTGAAAACGAAAAGAAAAACGCCCTTACAGTGAATCGTTCCCCCGATTATCTGTGGCCCAAATTGAATTAATTGTGTGTTTGGTTCCAACAGGCGCGCAAAATTTGCTGACCGCATAATTTGAAGAAATTGTGAAGTTCCTTGGCCACCAAGTAGCCCGGATTTAACACAACTTGATTATTTTTTGTGAAGTTATTTGAAAGGCAAGGTGTATGCTAATCATCCACAAACAATTCATCTGCGTCATTGATCTGCTTTTATTGGAAAAAGTCATCGACAAATTTGATGTTCGGATGCAGGCCTGTAGACGAAGCCGTAGTGGGCATATGAATGATAATGTTTTTCATACATAAATTGCATGGAACCATCTTTCCTTAACAATAAAAAATTTAGACATTTCATTCTAAAATTTATAAATGAAAAAAATGACTGAACAGATGAATGAACAGGCCACCTTGTATGCGTAAATAACAAAATTTTAAAAAAATATTCGAACTAAACTTGTAGCAGTTCAATTATTCGGAAAATAATATATACTACAATCATCGACATATCCACCATATTAATACGCGACAGTTAACCGTGCGATATTGAATTAATAAGCGATAGTTAATAACCGACATTTATCGAAGTTCATGATCAAGCGTGCATAATCAGCGCGCGACACTCATAAATTGGCCTGATATACTGGCATTGACGAAATCAATAATAAAAAAGCGACGTCTCGAAAATGTTAAAAATAAAAAATAAATCTCTCCTTCTCGTCAGAAGGTGAAAAACACGCGCGCGCCGAAAAAAAACTTTTTTAAAATTAAACGGTGAAAAACAAAACTGTCAAAAAGTTAATGTTAAAGTGTTAAATTAAACGGTGTATATATTCTCCAACAAACCAAGGTCAAATACCTAGGCTTACACCTGGATAGTTGGCTAACGTGGAAATAACATATTGATGCAAAGCGCAACCAAATAAAAATAACATTTTTCAAAATGTATTGGCTAATAGGAAGAAAATCCAAGTTATCATTAGACAATAAGGTCTTACTATACAAAGTGTTACTCAAGCCAATATAGACATATGGTATTCAGTTATGGGGATCCACCAGTGTATCAAATAGAGAACTCCTGCAACGAACTCACGCGAACATATTCCGATGTATCGCTAATGCTCCATGGTATATCCGAAATACTAACATACTCGACGAGGGATATACTAAAACAGCCGCGATTTAAACGACTGAGAAGAGCAGATCAACTCGGACTTTTGAACCTGTAAAATCATTAAATGTGTAGATTACGCATATAAGTAGGATCTAAATTAAATTTTGAACACTAATATTGTGTAATAACATTGGTTAAAACTTCAAAAATGTAATTAGCTTAAGATTTGAACACTTCTTGTTAGTTTCTGATGTAGAAAGATTCAAGAATAAAGCCATTGGCAATTTAAAAAAAAAGTGTCAACTGGCTTCGGTAATTGAAATTAAAACTTTCGTGTACAATTTTTTGTCGGCTTAGATTTGTTTACAATTATTGTCTTTTTCCTATTCGCCCAATACTCCAATTGTTTCGGTTATAATAGAGTGGCTTCCTTCAACCATTTATATACTTTTACAGTGAGTACCTGTACGCAATATTGAATGAAATTTTCATAGTACCACCTTAGGCTCACCGATTGTGTACCATCAACAAGTCAAAGTCATCAGCGTTGGTGTGATTAATATTATCAGACGTGAGTAAAATTAGCTATTTGCCACTATCGTGAGAACTTTTCAGAACATTTGTACCTTTTACTGTCCAGTATAAATGATGATTTTAAACTGAGTACATTGCCTAAGCTTTTCCGTTGAATTTCCAGTACTATATTATTTTCCAAATTAACGCTTTTGTAAGCCCATGCAACAGTATACAGCCCAAAAAATATTTTTATGTACAGTATACCGACCCAATCAAGCCTTTTGGAAACCGATATTGAGATAACCATAAGTGATCGTATTTCAATTCATCTCATTAAATTATTTAGTTTTGCAAATCCAAGATCAATAACATAAATCATCAATAGTTAGTATTATTCCGGCAATATTTGGGCTAACATAAGTTATTGCGCACTCGATGGAGTGAGTTGAAAATTTATTTCTCGCACATCTCTCGGTAAATTAGCGTCACTAGCTCTCGAAACTTTGATGCCGGGAGCTTAACACGATTCAAGCAGAACCCCTTTTAGTATTACATAAACTGGATAACCTACTGACCCAAACGTCATAGCTCTGTTCAAAACAGTTCTGTGTCTAATAGAATACATTTCTTCACTGGCCTGTGATATACCAGGCCCAACCTCTTTGGATGTTATACAAAATATAAACCACACTGACCCAAATCGTCGGTTTGAAATTAAAACCAGAGCTAGTTAGTGCAACCTTGTTTTGAATAGAATACATTCCGTTACTGGTCTCCAATATATCTGGGCAGACCAGACCGGATCTTATTGATTCCCTTCCAAAACTAGAGCTTATCAATATGACACAGTATCGCATAAAATACATTCCGTCAATTTAGTTTTATTCAGTATGTTTTTAGCGCAGGACGAATAGCTCGTCATTATTTTAGAAAATGGATACTGCATTTACTAAAATCAACCGTTCAAAAACAAAAATTATTTTAACATTTGTGACGCATCCACATGCTAAGTAGAAATTTTTTAGTTATTACCGAAAATCAACGAGCTGACTACTTTTCTAAACAGTGCTAAATCAATTCAGTTTTTTTTAATTTAAATTTTTGTTATTTTTACATAATTTTTAATTTTGATTTTAGCATTTTAATATGTAAAAATTGAGTTCAATTTTTGGGGAATACAATTTCGAGATTGACGACGAAGTTACTATATTAAATTCTGGGTGAGATATCATTGCAGTTTTGGTGTTACCCGATGATATTTTTTTTTATTTTTCTGGGATGCAATTCTGGGCTATCTTCACAAGGGTCAAGTTCATTTCTTGTTCTAAAACAGCCAAATTAACATAAAATAAATGACCATTTTTCAGTAAAAATGAAGCTTCCCATCTTGAAAAGGTTCCATTAATAAAGAAATCATAGAATATGCTAGTTGCTAACATAAACAATAATTCTCGACAATCACGACATATTTTCTACATTATCATCGCCATTTATTTAATTGTCTGCATACATTCTGTACACATGTAGAATATTAACTACGCGGTGTTAAAAATGCGGCATACCACTGTTGACATGATGGGTTTGTAAATTTCCAGCGTTCTATCGCGGAAAGGACATATATATATATATATATATACAGTGTGTCACAGTCGTATTCGTAAAATAACATTAATAACTGAATCAGTGAGATAAAACGTATATTATTGTCAAATAAGTGTTAAATTTATTTTTAAATAAATAAACATAATTCAAAGGTCGTTTAAAAACAAGAATAAATAAAATTCATTTATTACAAATAAAAAAATAATTAATTTCATTACTGATAATTAAAATCACATCACACTCATATTCGTAAATAATTACAGATATGCCACAAATCTGTTTATGTCCAAACCAATATTTAGTTGGATACCCTTTATTTTTTTACATCTTCAAGCCGATTTGGTAATGACCGCACCAGTTTTTCGCACACCTTGGGTTCAATTTTGTACCATTCCGTTTCCAATACCTTCTTAAGCTCTTCTTTATTACTAAATGCGTATTTTCTTATTCTAATTTCCAATTCATACCATAAATTCTCTATAGGGTTTATATCTGGTGATTGTGGAGGTGTCTCAATGACTTTTGGGCAATTATAAAGCAACCACTGTCTAGTGTCATAGGCCGTGTGCTCCAGGTCATTATCTTGGTAAAAGACAAAATGGTCTTTTATACCCAAGCGTGCGGTGCTCTCTGGTAGATTTGTTCGCAATATGTTGATATACACGGTTTTATTCATGATACCCTCGATGAAATGAAGTTTGCCGACACCTGCCGCTGAGAAACAGCCCCATAACATTGCAGAGCCACCTCCATATTTAACCATTGGCTGCAAATTCTGTTTCTTCACTTCTTCATTTGGTTTTCTCCATACCATTTGTCGGCCATCAGATCCGAAAACATTATATTTGCTTTCATCCGTGAAAAGCACGTTTTTCCAGAAATCAAATGTACGGTTTCTGTATTCTTTGGCAAACTTTAGGCGCAGTTTTCGATTTTTTTCTGAAATCAACGGTTTTTTCCTAGCAACTCTACCATTGTATCCCGCGTTTCTAATAGTTCGCCGAATAGTTTCGGCACTTACACTTTTGCCTAGTTCCGTTTCAACTTTCGCTGCCATTGTTGGTGCACTTATTCGTGGATTGCTCCTAATTTCCCTCATAATATAACGATTGTCGAATTCGTGCAGTTTTTTCCTGTTTGTATTTCTCGGCGCATTTTTAATTCTGTTTTCTTCTTTATACCGCTTAATAGTATACTGAATAGTAGAAATGCTTCGCTGAACAATTTCACTGATTTCTTTAAGTTTTTTAGCCTCGTTATGATGAAAAATCACCAACTGTTCAAAAATCACTTCTGAGTTCTAACGTCGTTTCATTTTTCTTGCGTCCCATTTTGCCAAAATTGTAAAAATTTAATTTGCTCCTTTACTAATGAACAGCTCAAAGGTTACTAAAACAATACATGATGAAACAAATAACAGAATAACACAAAATGACGAATGATTACGAACTATTACAATTAAAAGACGTAGTTTACGAATATGAAAGTGGGGTGATTTTTTGGATAACGTCATAATGTCCCTTGTTTTGTGTAAATGTGTGAGTAAATTATTTGATGGATAGCATTTTGAATATAGATAACAGTAAGGCATGATAAAAACAAAAACATTTTTACAAATAGTTGCAATTTTTCACTATAAATGAAAAGTAATTAAAAATTAAGTAATTACGAATACAACTGTGACACTGTATGTGTAATCTCCAAAAGGGCAAGTTAATATTTGGGGTTTATTAGCTAATGTCTATAGGCGATGCAAGTATGCAACTTCATTCCATCGGTGGTTTTAAGACTTCAGGTTAGGTTAGTCAATAATGGTTTCAGTTTTAGGCAACATAGGTTTGCTTTAGAACCTTTCTATCGTCGAATCCAACGTTTTAAATCCTCTTATTTCCCAGAGGGACATCGATGTCGAACCATTTAGACGACACCCTATTCCACGAGATCTTTAACTCATATCACTTAAAGAAACAAACCAATCGGTGTCTGAGGAATCGCGAGTTCCCGCACGCAAAGACTAGCGACAAAATTTTTTTAAAATTAAATAAATTTGTTTTCTTGGTTAGTGTTTTTTTGCAGGTTTCCGATACCACAATACATTGATAAAAGTGTTTTATTCTCGTCGTTTTATAGTCGTGGCCGATTTATTAAATTAGAGATGTTTAAATTCAATGTATTTGCGAAATCAGTGAAAATTAGTTAAAACCTGCTACAAGCGTGGGTCATGCTATAAATTTTGCAAATCACATAAAGGCATGTCTTTTAATTTTCAATAAAGGGTTCCGCCCACTATATTATCGTGACGAAAGTCATTCAGGGCGATTTCAATATATATGAACAATATGTCAAGGCAATATGTTTGTATTAAAAAAATGAAGATTCCTACATGGTGATATGGATTTGAGTATGTTCCTTTTAATGTATGATTTCTTGATTAAATTTGAGCAAACAATTATTCCTGAGGGAAGGGTGGCTCCTTTGAATGGGTTGATTTCCAATATTTTCTAAGTTACAGACGTAGATCAATTATCAGTAGCATAAATTCGTGATGAATTACCCACCTGAAATACGTATCAATAAAAATAACAAGGAGGAAGGAAAAGTATTTTTTTTGTAGAACGGAATGACCTAGTTGCATACACCTAGTGATCGTACGGCACAAGACAACACAATTTTATTATAGTAGATAGAAGGAAGGAAAAAGGTTAAATATGTTGAATGATTAACACTGGCATTGGTATTCAACAATTGCTTTATTACCAGCATCTAAGAAAAAACATAATAATAGTCACAGGCACTGGAAATTTCCTGACATTTAATTCTAAATTAATACGTTCCGGCTTCCTAAACAACATAGAAAATTATTTATTTATTCTATTCCGAACTACTGAAGTTGCAAAAATATTGATATTGATTCCATTCATACAGGACGAGCTTAATAATAAAATGATAGAATAAAATATTCCTATTGTTAGCTGTACCTGCAGCTTGAAAACTCTCTCGAAATTTCCTGAAATTAAGGATTGTTTTTAGTATTATTATAATAATCGCTATAGATATTGTTATGAACTATATATAAGTACGTAAAACTATCAATTCATTCTGCACATACGCTAAATTATTATTATTATGCTTAAACTAAGTTTAGATTGTAGGATACTTCACAGATATTACGCTAAAGAACGTAATCTGAAAATAATTATTGGGTAGAATTCCCATTCCATAGAATTTGCAAAATAAGTTCAAAAGATCTAATTTAACATTCATAATGTCTTTAAAAGCTTTAACCAGTCTTCCTTTATAACCAACACCTTAAATTATTAACCATTAACCGGAAATATGTGTAATTATTAAGGGTTATTTTATTTATATCAAGGCCCAAAAGAAAAGCCCGATTTCGACTATATCAAAAATAATAGAGCACGACCGAACATGTCAAATGAACCTACTTAAATAGAAGCTACTTCTTTAAGGTATTCACGTATTAACGGTCGGACCCTAGGATCGATCACTTTGGTGCTTTCAGCAAAAAGTACACATCAATACCTTTCCAGAAACTACTGTCTATAGAGGGGTCTTTTGAATTTTTTTAGAACAAAATTTTTTATTGCTTATTATTTGAACGAAAAATTTTGTTCCAAGAAAATCAAAAGACCCATATCGCTTCTTTTATTGGTCTGTAACGAATCTTTATCAAAAATTTTGTTTTGCAACACGTGCCAAATTGTCGATTGATATATTACTCTGGTTTTCTAAGAATCTCATTTTTGCACCCTAAATTTGTTATAATTTCCGGATTAATTATAATCAAGCATTTCTGTTTTACTTAAAATATTCCACTCCTTCTTGTGAATCGACATCAAGCGTACATATAAAAATTGACAGCTCGGTGTAAAATTTAGTTTTCATTTAATAAATAGTTAATTAAAGTGGTTTTGGGTTTTCATTAAGTTAAAATAGTTGTATAGTGGTGTACGAACAATTTTATAATATTAAAAAGGTGGTGGACGCAAATATATAGTGTTTAAGTGGATTATTGTTTGGTGGCAACAACAACAAGTGTTTGTTTATATTTAAGCGGTGTGTTTTTAGACAGTAAGTAAAGTCAGGTGTGGACAAAAGGAGGGCTTCGGCCCTTAAAAGGGGCGATGTTTGAAAGCCCAAATAGATTCGCACCGTTGAGGATGTTGGGAAATAATACCCAACCCTCCAAAAGGAAAAAGATCGAAGAAATGCGAACAAAGAGATTAGGATTCGGTGGCGGTGCAGATATAATGGATTGCAATGGAGTAAATGAAAAATATCTAATAATCTAATTTTTTTTTTATACGTGCTATTTTACCTCTATGCTAAACCATTATTGCAAGGTTGCTTTGTGTTTTTGTTAAACGACTAAGGTACGCAACGCATAGTATTGTTTTGTGGTACTGTCCAACAACTGTACTATTAAACATTATAAATCATTGATTTCATCATATACATGTCTTATGAATGTAAAAATATGCCGCTCGAAGACATTCTTAAAATCAACGAGCCGTCGACTTTGCACATTATGCAGGCTATATCAAAGTTAGTTGATACTAGTATCTCTAATCATAAAGAGTTAACTGCGAAAATTATTGATACTAAAAACGTACTTGAAACATCTGTTAGTGAAATTAAAGGTGAAATAAACAAAATTAACTCTAGAATTGATGGCATTGAAAACAAAGTGGATAAAAACGATATTTGCCTTGCTAACCTGCAGTCACAAATTAATTTTCTGCAACAAAACGCTTTGAAATGTGATATAATGGTATCTGGATTTCCCATTAATGTAAACGATAAAGATGATGTACTGAGAAAACTAAACTCTGTATACAACTTCGGCTTGGACAATATTGAATCGGCATATATGAAATCAACGAAAACCCTACGTAGTGGCCGCAGTGGCAGAGGAACTTACAATCAGTTTTATATCAAGTTCAAAAATATTGAATCTAAAGATCACGTTATGCTTCAAGTTCGCGCCAATGGTCCGCTAAAGTTAAAGCAGCTTTATCCTACGTCATCGAACGGTGAACAAACAATAAACCTGCGTGACAAGCTTACGCCAACCAATACCAATATTATGAAACAACTTCTAGTTCTAAAAAAAAATAATATTATCAAATTCTGCTGGTTTCGTCACAACAACATCTATATTAAAATTAAAGATGATTCACAACCGAAAATCATATGGAATGTAAACGACATTGAGAAAATCAAACAGTAATACAGTGGAGGTTTCTGATACATCTACTGCTTCAAAATATAATAATGGTATTGTTTTTCTAATTTAATCTAATTTTTAAATATTATTATTTTATTTTTTTATTTGAGTTCACGTTATATAATTATGTTTAGTATCTACTTTTTAATTATACTTTATGCTAGTGTCTTCTTCATGCTTTAATCTTTATAAAAAAACAATTACTTATAAATAACAATATTATCATCATGTGGATTTAATTTAATGAATTATATTTGTAATGTTACTTAGTAGCTAATTGAATACTCAGCTTTCCCATTCACTTAATAATATTATCTATTTTTTTTTTTGTTTTTTTTTTCTCATATTACACTTGAATTATATAAATGTTCATATTAATTAGTATTTTAATTAACATTTTGTTTATTTTTTTTAGTAAATATAGCTAATCGCAATAGCAATTCTATTATCAGTGATGATAGCAATGACAACAGACATTTTTTAAACTTTTCTACTTTTGATACTGCAACTAAAAACATATTAGCACTAAATATCTTTTATCTTAATATCAATAGACTCATGAATAAATTAAGCGAGCTTGAAATTTTATTATCTTCCTTTCACCATAAAATTGATGTAATTGTACTCACTGAAACTTTTTTACATGAATCTGAAATTAAGTACTTCAACTTAAATAATTACAATGCTTATCATAACACACGCGATACTAGAACTGGAGGAGGTATTGTAATTTTTGTCCATCGCGACCTTGATTTTGTTCTTGTTAATTCCAAAAGTCTCCTGGAAAATCAATGTCTGGTTATTTACTCCAAAATTTTAAATTTGCATATAACTGGTATTTATAAACCACCGCACACATGTCGTCAACAATTTCTGTCTTTCCTGGATAACATTATGTCTTCTTATAAAAATCAAATAATTCTGGGTGACTTCAATCTTAATATTTTATTGAGATCGGAATTACTAATATCCGATTACAATTCCATCCTACTTTTAAATAACTATTTCATTATAAATAAATTACATGAATTGTATGCTACTCGTGTCTCCGATTCAACAAAGACAATAATCGATCACCTACTATCCAAATTTAAGGAAACATTCTTTGTATTATATGGTGATACCAGTCTGAGTGATCATCGTTACATGTTAGTCAAATTTGTTATAACAAAAAAGTCTGCCTATTTTACTGAAACTACAAACTTTATTAATTACAATAAAGTACATTCAGACGTTTTTAGTAAATTTTCTCAATCACATCGACCCGATTTCATGACACTATATTCAAGTATTGTGACATCAATTAAGGATAATACAGTAACCAGAACTACTACTGCAAAAATTTCTGCATATAACAAGCCTTGGTTTAACAATCAACTATTCAAATTATCTAAAATCCGGGACAAATACTATAAACTGCGCAAAGCTTACCCGCAAAATTGTTACTTTTC
Organism: Nephrotoma guestfalica; assembly: GCA_963691935.1. Taxonomy (NCBI): domain Eukaryota; kingdom Metazoa; phylum Arthropoda; class Insecta; order Diptera; family Tipulidae; genus Nephrotoma; species Nephrotoma guestfalica. The sequence continues at coordinate 130,964,567 of OY829915.1, read as the reverse complement.
AGAAACTTTTAAACGATTAAACAAGGATTTTAAAAAACTTGTCACCGATACAAAAAAATCGTATTATACTAGTAAACTAAATGCTAACATTACAAATCCCAAACAAATGTGGAAATTATTTAATGAGATATTGACCAACGATCCCATATCCCTCAGGCGTAACAATAACAAAAGTAATTCCATTCAACTTAGAATTAATGACATTGTGTTAGTCGATCAATCAATTATTGCTAATGAATTTAATAAATTTTTTGCCACTATTGGAACATACATTTCTAATCAATCATCTTTAAGTCAATATGTTCTTGAGCCATGCAATATTATGAGAGAACTTCCTGTAATTGACCCAATTAATATTGAAGATCTTAAGAGTATAATTAGCAAGCTTAAAAATGACTCTTCTCCTGGTTATGATAATATTACAATTAAAATTGTGAAAGACCTGGTTAATATTATTTCTCCTTCGTTGTTGGTATGTTTAAATTCTTGGATAAAGGATGGGACCTTCCCTTCATTTCTTAAAATTGCCCGTGTTTCTCCAATCCATAAATCTGACGACCACTGTGCTATTAATAACTATAGGCCAATTTCCATCCTGCCTGTTTTTTCTAAAATCTATGAACGGATAATTCACTCAGCATTGATAGTTCACTTAAACTTTAACAAACTTATTAACTCTAAGCAGTTTGGGTTTACTAAAAATTGTAGTACTGTCTCTGCGGCACTGCATCTTATTGAAGGCATTTACGAGTCTTTGGAAAACAAAACCGCTACAGCATGTCTATTCCTTGATTTTAGAAAAGCGTTTGATTGTGTGAATCATTCGATTTTGAAAGACAAGCTAATGAATTTTGGTATTACCGGCCATGCATTTGAACTGATCTGCAGCTACCTGACTGATAGGAAACAAACTGTTCGCGTCGGAAAATATGAATCTTCTGCTCTTAACGTGTCGGTTGGTGTACCACAAGGGTCCATTCTAGGCCCTACGTTGTTTTTGATTTATGTAAATGACATTTTCAACTTAAACTTAAAGGGGAAGATTCAACTTTTTGCGGACGATGCTGCTCTGTTATATAGTTCTACATCATTTGAGCAGCTTCAATGTGAAATGGAAAGTGATATGATAATAATTAGCAGATGGCTAGGAAATAATAGATTGGTGTTAAATGCTTCCAAATCAAACTTTGTTACATTCTATTTAAAGCACAAACCGCCATTAATATTTAATGAAATTAATTTTGAAAATGAATCAATTAAACGTGTCGACTCCGTCCGATATCTTGGCTTGTTAATTAATTCCCAGTTATCCTGGATTAATCATATTAGCGGTGTAAAACAGAAAATATCGCCTATTGTTGGAGTTTTAAGACGAGTTGGACGATTTATACCCGATCCTCTTAAATACAATATTTATTATAGTTTTATCCACTCTCATCTATCATATTTAATACAAATTTGGGGTTCCTCAAGCAACATTCATTTAATTGATTTACAAACTTTACAAAACAAAGGATTGAAAGCATTAAGAAATTTACCCCTGTTAACGTCAACTAATCTTCTTTACAATAATAAAATTCTTCCAATTCCTTCTATAATTGACTATCAGTACATCATGACAATTTATAAGATCAGACATGGGCTTATGAGGTATAATTCAGAATTCCAAACGAACATTTCTGCCACAGGAAGAATTACACGTAATTCATTAAATTATCGCCTCCCGAATTATAAATTTAAAACGACCCAAAATAGTATATTCTATAAAGGTGTAAAACTTTTTAACAACCTCAGTAATGAAGATAAAGATGATAAAATTTCAAATCTCAAGTCGAATTTAAAAATGACTCTATACGAACAGTTTATTGCTAACTATAATACTTATCACTAACAATTTTATTTTAAGTTTATCCTTGTCCCTCCTCTATTCAAATTGTTGTTGTTGCTATCATTAATGCTATTTAATCAGATTATTACGTACAATATTTAATAAATATTTATATGTATTTATATACGCATCATTCTCTTGTTAATATTAAAACTTATAGAAATTAGAAATATTTTCCTTTATGAAAATTGTAATATTTTTTCCTTGGAAAATAATAAAAAAATCAAAAAAAAAAAAAAATAAAAAAAAAAAAAAAAAAAAAAAAAAAAAAAAATAAAAAAAAAAAAAAAAAAAAAAAAAATCAAGCACGAGCGGGAGTGACAAAACCTGTCAAATTTTTCACCTTTTGGAATACAAAAAGCGCTGGCTATGATAACCAAAGGTATCATTAAAACGCAACGTTCGAGAGCTGGAGAACTCTTGGTTCTGACAAAAAATCAGGCAGCGACGGATGCATTACTGAAGGCAACATCTCTGGGACAATTGGCCAAAATAAAAGTGACGGAACACCCCATATTAAACAGTTCCAAAGGTATCATTTTCTGCCACGACCTAAAAAGTTTAACTGAGGAGGAAACCAAAGAAGAGCTTAAGGTCCAAGGCGTCATAGAGGTATACAAAATAAAGAAATGAGTGGAAAATAAATTAACGGACACAGCAGCAATTATCCTGACTTTTAATTCACCAGTATTACCGGAATATGTGAGGGCAGGCTTTATACAACTAAGCATTCGATTGTACATTCCAACTCCGTTGAAGTGCACCGAATGCCACAAATTTGGTCACACCAAAAAGAGATGCACAAGTGCTACAAATGTAATGAAGTAACACCACACAACCAGCCGTGTACTACACTAAAATGCATAAATTGTGGAGAGGCACACACCAGCAACAATAAGGAATGTCGAGTATATAAACGAGAAGTAGAAATAGTGAAAATTAAAACTGTAGATAGATTAACATTTCCCGAGGCGAAAGCCAAATATTTTCGATTGTATGCAAACACCACGCCAGCTAACCAGACAACATATGCAGATACACTAAAAACCTCCTTTAACCCACCAAACACACCACAAAAGCCGCAAAACAAAGAAAACCAACTAGAACAGACAAAACCACAATCATATCCAAAAACTATTTCAACTTCAAGGCAACAACAGACACAATTAAACCAACCACAACAACAACAGCAACAAAAAGATCAAGTACAACAACAACAAAACCAACAACAGCCGCAACAACTAAAACAACTACTAGAAACGAACAAACTACAACAACAAATACAGCAAGTACAACGACAACAAGAAAGATTACAACAACAACCGCAATCAAATCAACAGACAACTTGTAATACAGCAATGGACATAGAGACAATAAAAAAAAATGAAGCATGGCTAGCAATGAGACATTCTAATTTAACTCCAAAAGAATTAACACTATTTGGAAATAACCATGTAAGTATGATTGATGATGAATGAGGGAAGGAGGAGAGAGAACGCATTTGCATTTATAAATGCCCTATCCTTTCTTCATTTCTTTGAATGGTAGAGCGAAAGCTGAGATCTAATGAATGCATGAAAATTGGTCAGATAAATATTCGCAGTATATATGCCAATGGCGATATGTTGCGGAATTATCTGACCAATAATGATGTGAATGTGATGATTTTGTGTGAAACTTGGGAGCGGGAGGGTAAGACGTTTCGCGTGAAAGGATACAATTATCTGTCCAGACCGAGGGCTGATGGCTTCGGCGGGGTGGCGATATTGCCACGTGCCAATATCAGCCTGGTCCTTTGTGACATACCGCGCTTCGAGCACATTGAAGTCATCGCGGCCAAAACTCGGAATCTGGACAGAAACTTGTTATTTGTTAGTATCTTTGCAACTCCAGTGTTGTCTACGTCTGACAGAGAGAGAAGCCAACGAGATTTTCAAATTTTGTTTGAATGGGTGGAACGCAAAGTGACGTGATTCTAGCGGGTGATATGAATGCGCATTCGAGAATATGGGGGAGTGAAAGTACTGATGCTAGAGGTAACTGGTTGACCCGCCTCATTCTGGAATCCGATCTTGTAGTGCTCCGACAGCCAGCGCGATAGATTTAACTTTAATATCTAGCGGGCTGGCGGGCCAAGTCACTTGGAATGTCACAGATGAGAATTTGGGTAGTGATCATTATTTGATCAGGGCATGCTTAGGTGGTATAAATGTTGACATAGACCGTAAGGTCATTATGAATGGTAAGAAATGGGTCGAACGTATGAATGAGATTCTCACAATGAAAGAAGTAAATGAGGTTAACCAACTTGAGGATGAAATAGAGAGAGTGAATGAAATGTGCACTATAAATATCAGAGGGAATGAATACAAGGTGAATGGTTGGTGGAACAATGAAATCCAGTATTGGTATGAAAGGAAACGGATAGCATTGAGAGAGTTCAGTAGGTGTATATGTCATGAATGCAGAATAAATTATGGAAGAATGAATGCAAAATTGAAAAAGGCTATTCGTAGAGCGAAAAGAAAAAGTTGGCGGGACTATGTATCAAAAATGACACATAGAACCACAACTAAGGATGTATGGGATAAATTTAATAGAGTGAGAGGATATAGAGCGCAAGGCAGAAATGCAGTGTTAGATGACAGAGAGAATGGAGGTGTCTTTTTACAAATGATTACGGACGTACGTAACAATTTGAGTGATAGGTATGAAGTTTTGCTACCTGATAATGAAAATGAATTTATGAACGATATGTGTAAGGAGTTTGAATGGGAAGAGTTCCGAGGGGTATTAGAAACATCCAAATCTACTACCCCCGGAACCAACAGAGTGAGTTATAAAATGATTAGTAGATTAGAGTTCGAAGCCAAGGCGGCCTTGCTTCGAATTCTCAATCAAGTATGGATGAGTATTCAGATAACGGAAAAATGGAAGGAAAGCAGAGTGGTACCTATTCCTAAAAGGGATCTGGCAACAAATTACAGGGGAATATGTATGTTGAATGTATTTGTTAAAATTGTGAATGGTATGATGAAAGGTCGTATAGATAAATTTGTGAATGAGGGAAATTTGGTGCCGGAAACCACCTTTGGGTTTCGTCACAACCACTCTGCTAATGAGTGTGTAGAAAAGTTTGTGTGGGAAGTACAAAAGGAAAATAAGTATGTTGTGGCGGTATTTTTGGATATAGAAAGGGCATATGATTACGTGGTTCCAGGGAAACTTTATCAGATCCTTATGGACTTGGGGTTTTCTTGGAAAATTTGCAAATGGGTGTGTGAGTTCATGAATGAGAGAAAGTTAGTTCTATGTGGTAGAGGATATAGGTTGGAAGGAGCGGTGACTATCGGCCTCCCCCAAGGCAGTAAAATCTCACCGACTCTCTTCAACCTGTATACGAGCTCGATACATAGGTGTAACTCCTCGGGCAAAGTCATTTTGCAATTTGCAGATGACTTTGTCCTGATCGGCAAGGGGAGTACCATCGAGGAGGCCTTGAGTCGGGCTCAAGAATGTGTGAATCAGGTAACTGAATGTTTGAGTGAACTGAATTTAAGAGTAAATTCGAGTAATGTTGTAGTATGGCTTTTAGATCGAATCGGATGGTTGATGTGCGAATACATAATGAGAGAATTGAGTGTGTGAAATTGACTAGGTATTTGGGAATCTGGATTTACAGAAGAATAAGTTTCGAGGTGCATATGGAAAAATTGGCCGATAATTGTAAGAGTAGATTGAACGTGATTAAAAGGGTGAGCAAACCAAAATGGGGAGCTCATCCGGGTGTGACTGATATGTTACGAAAGGCGCTAGTGTCAACTAAAATTGCCTATGGAATGAGTATATATGGTGATGGGTCCAAGGTTGGGTTTAAAAAGTTGATGCTTGTGGAGAATGCGTGTGCTAGAGTGGTATTGGGAGCGATCAATTCGACACCAATACACACTCTGTGGTCTGAATTGGGTGATTCGCCTCTTAATTTTAAGAGGGAATGGATCACAGTACGAGAGACTGTGCGAATGTTAACTAAGGACAATAAATTAGTGAATGAAATGAAAGAGGGATTGCAAAGAGGGACGGTTTACAAAAAGACAACAAGATCACTGGTAATCTTGGAAAATATTAACATATTCTCCAAGATTCGTCCGGCAAATCCGAAAGTCCCTCCGAGCAATCTAATAGTGCGGTTGAAGTTTGGTGACACAACAAAAGCAATGATGAATGAGTTATCGGTTAAGAGCGAATTTTGCAAAATGCGAACGAATTATGTTGCACATGTTTAAGTGTATACATATGCTAGTGTAAATGATGACCGCGTAGGTGTGGGAATTTATATTCCTTCAATGAGGAAAGAGAAAATGGAAGAGTGCATGACAGTATCTGTATAATGAATGCAGAATTGATAGCGATTATGGAAGGGATCAAGTTGGCAATGACACAAGCGAGAAGGAGAATAGTGTTATTCTCTGACTCCCGGAGTGGGTTGGAATTAATTAGTAAGGGTGGGGGAACTCATGGCAATGTGTATGTGGAAATGCTATATAAGTATCTTCAATCTTATGGGAGGCAGGTCATCCTTCAATGGATACCTTCACACCTACAGATTGAAGGTAATGCAAGGGCCGATATGCTTGCGAAACGGGGTTGTTTGATTGAGGATGTAAATGAATATGAATTCATGGATGCCAGAGACGTACTTCGCATGTTTAAGACGAATCTGTGGAGAAAATGGGAGAGAGAGTTTGTTGAAAAATGTCAGGTGAAAGGTAAGAAGTACTTTGAGTTGGTTAGGTCTCCTTTGAGGCAACCGTTCTTTAAGGTGCTCAAAGGAGATACTGGAATGTTACGAACTATGGAACGAGTGAGATTGAATCATGGAAATTGGAACGAATGTTTGAAGAAACGCAATTTGGTTGTGTGTGAATTATGTGAAAGCTGTTTGGTTGTGGAGGACATCGAACATTTGATTCTGAAATGTTATGCATTTAACCAGAGCAGACAAATGTTCGATGTTCTATTGAGTGCAAGTAGTTTAACTGAATTATTACGAATGGGAATGAACGTATATAAGAATATGTATGAATTTATTAGAACAAATCTGATAGAAGTGTGAAAAGGGATCGATGTGTGCTAGGTGAATGAAAAGAAATTAAAATTAAATTATTATTATTATGGTAAAAAATGTTAAAAATTAAAAATTGTAAATTTTGAGGCCATATGGCACCAAATTTTTGGAGCTAGTGCCAAATAAAAAAAAAAAAAAAAAAAACTTAAAATATTTTGACTTAATTATAATTAATTACAGAAGGATTTTATTGATAACTAATGGCGTAGCCTTTAATATTCGAGTACAAAATGATTTTTTTACTAATTTTTGCTCTTAAATCATTATGACGCCCTGTGTTTTGAAGTTTGGATTAATTATACAGTTTTTCCCTGATATTTAAATATTTGTAACACAAAAATATTAAAAAAATGTATCAAATTGCATTGAGTTTTATTTTTACAAAAACAAAAACATTTTTCTGTAAATTTTTTTTCCAATTCGTCATTTGCTTGCACTTACTAACTTTTATCTCGAACTCCTAAATTTTTAGAAAAACAAGCTCACGGAAATTTTGTTCAAGAATTTGTTTTTGATTCGCAATAAAATAAATTTTATCATATTCCATTTTATGTGGTCTACCAAAAATCAGGGCCGCGCGCCGAAATATACATATATATGTATTTTGATTTACAATTTTAGATAAACAAATGCCGCTTTCAAAATTATATCGGCAATAAATTTTAGCCATTACTCCGCCGTTTCATTTTCGTTTTCGTACAATTTCAATTTTTAAATCAAACAATTTTTTGTTTTATTATTAAATTTTTTTATTTTTTACCGTTTTGTTTTATTTATATATTTAATTTTATATTTTTTGTTTATTTCATTTTTATTTAATTTTGTTTTGTTTTATTTTTATTTACTTGCAGTTTTTTATCGACGTAAAAAATGGGTTGCTTACTACGATTTATAATAATACGGTAGTGGATTATAAAATATTATGATACATGTAGTTAAAATGATAAGATATAAGAGTAGAATAAATTATTTTTCCATTAAAGAAACTGAAAAACAATTGACAATGTGTTATTAGTTTAGATAAACAATGAAATCAAAATAAGTGATTTATGAAAAATTTGATAATAAGTGAATTAAGTACAATTGAATTTTAATATCACAAAAAAAACTAAAATAAATTTAAATAAAATTTTATTTTATATTGAAATAAATAAATTGAAATAAAAAATTAGCTAACGGGATTGGATTGAAAATTATTTAAAAACGGCGTACAACCTGGAGCCCATCGCCATGAATCGTGGGGGCCAGGAATGTACGTAATATTTCCAGCTGATGAACTAATATTTATGACATACGGTGCCGCAGTACCTAGATTACAACCTCGACCAACTCTGGACAACCTGCGAGAACCACTTGTCCCCTCCAGTAGTAGACCTTCATCCCTTAATTATAGTAACCCGCAACCCGTAGATAATCAAAACCGCTCCGTTGAACTCCAACACCAGCTTAAAGACCACCAATATCAACCATTACAGCCGTCGATTGATTACACGGATGATTTTGGTAATCCATTCGAAAGTGAACATTTACCACAATATCAACAGCAACGTAGCCGTAGTCCCAGCCTATTTGATTCCGGACTAGCCTCAACACCGCAGCGATCACCAACACCGACCGCAAGCAGTTCAAAATCGGCTAGTGGCGGCAAACCGGATAAAAAATTTCGTCCTCGACTCCATTTACCATTAGGCCGTTTGGGTAAGACATCCGTAATTGATTCGACACCTGAAACAGCACGATTACGTGAGGATCATCAGATTTATGTGTCAAATCCGACATTTACACGTGAAAATTTGCGTGAACGTAATTACGATGCATTTTTTGAATCGGGCAAACCAGTTTATTCAATAGAAAAACGTATCCAGTCTCGTACCACATCCGAAGCAGATTTAACTTTACAACCACCTACACCTTTACCACAAAACGTATTGACAGCGGCAACACCAGTCGAATCCAATCATAAAACGGTTAGTTTTTTTACACGTTCTAAAACTCCAACGCCCGCCAACACACCAATTGGATCAACATTAACACCGGCGACGCCGTCAAGTTCCTCCTATAATTATAGTAAAAATTTTGAAAATTTCGACGAAAGTTTTGATAAATTTTCTGAAGCTTACCAGAAAGGTGACAGGTGCCCCCTAAAACAATTTTTTTGGAATTTGCAAGAGTTTGTGTTGATTTAATTTTAATTGTGTGTGCGTGTGTGTGTGTGTGATTTAAAACCCAAATTGAATTTTAACACCATTTTATGCAATTTTTCACTAACCCTTTTTTTCAAATATATATTTATAAATAAATTTCGATTTCTTATATTTTCGCTTCTCAAATTCTAGGAAAACAAAACTCAATGATAAATTAAATACCGTAAAAAATCTGTCACTTGATACCATAAACAAAATGAAATCGCAAGTATTTCCGTCTTGATGATTTGCTTTTGTTTTTTTATAGCTGTATACACAACCAGCAACCGTATAATAAAAATTCAATTTTGTAAAAATTATTGGGTGGTAAACACAAAAGAAAAATCTTAAAGAGTCTAAAATATCAAAAAAGATGTTGGTGTAGCAAATTATGAAGAAACTGTAACACAACAATAATAATAATATAACGGTTATTGAAAATTTCATGGTCAGTTTATTTTTGGATCGGTTTTTTTCTGGGTTTAATGGCGTTCAGTTTTTCCAAGTGTTTTTAATAATATTTTGATTGGGTTTTGAATAAATTTGTAACAGAATTTTATTTCATGTGGAATTGTATCGTCTGAATAGTGTACAAACACATATAAAAATGATTTTTTAAAGTTCAGAATTAACTATTGTTCAGTTAGCGTCAAAACTAGCTAACAATGAAAATGTATAAGGCAATTAAATGTTTCTTTATTGATGTGATATTACCAAGATGTGTGGTAGTTCGGTTTCGAACTAATGAAACATTGAATTATTTAAATAATTCAACTAATCCAACTGTAAAAACATGAAAAATATTGAAAAATTATATTTAAAATATGATCACAATGCCTTAGGATATTTCGTAACCTCAAATTTTATTGTATTTCTCGAAACCAAACTGCCGAACGTCTTAGTAACCTCAACTCGATGCAAAACAATATTTGGCTATTTGAAATCGCTATTACGCGTTAAATACAATAAAATTGGGTTACGGAGATGCTGTATACGATAGCAAAAACTTTCAGCAGAAAAAATGTGTTTTTGCTATTCACCGCTAGAGGCACCACTATCACAAAAAGGAATTTTTTTCTGCTGTTTTTTTTTAAACCAGCAGAAATTTTTCGAAATTTTTAAGCAAATCAATAATTCTCAGCATAAAGTTTTATGAAAAATCAAAGCATTTAGGAAACAGATGAGAAAATATATGTTTAAACGTTTTGAAACGAAAAAAGAGAAATTTTCTTTAGAAAAAAGAAAGGCTTGTTTAAAAATTTGAAAACATTTCTGGTGGTTTCAGAAAATATCAGCAGAAAAAATTTCCTGTTTGTGATAGTGATGCCTCTATCGGTGAATATCAAAACCACATTTTTCTGCTGGAAATTTTCTGCTATCTTATACAGCATGTTACGGAGAGGTTATCAAATACGTAGCGATGGAGTGTTTTCGTTTATCCATTCAGCATATTCCGAATGTTGCAAAACTGACCTTCATTAAAACTCAGTGTAGCCTTTTATTAGCCACTGCAGAATAATATCTAAATGATTGCGTGTGTCTTGATATTGCAACTATGGCATGTGGATGTGGTACACTATCGAACGGCTCAAGTGGTTGACAGTGGATTCTTTAAATCACATTTGATGAAGTTAATCCTTGAGCTTCATGGATCGTCGGAACTTTATTGGTATTTTGAACTGGGAGATTAATTGTTTATCTGCTTTGTTGGTAAATATTAGGTATAACGCGTTATCTAATACAGGTACCAACGACAATGTTAGAGGCTTTGGCCGGTTGGCTGACTTTACTATACGGTGTTCATACTACTGATGTTTGGGTAGTAATCCTTTAGAGTAGAAATAACATCAGCCGGCCACCTATACGTCACATTTAAATATTCAGTCTTTGTTATAAAGCCTCTTACATCGGTCAATTGCATATTGACATGATATAACCTGTCAATGGTAAGGTATTTGATTTTTGTCAACCATATATGTGTGTAATATATGTGTTAGTGTCTTCACACAAGTGGACCAAATTATTCCCATTAAAGCCAAACTGATGTTTGGTGGTAGGTTCTTCAAGATATTGTTTGATTGCATTATCAAATATCAATATGTCGATTTGTGGCAATTGCCGAAAGGAAGAAACATAAAGTGTAGTGGACCTTTAAGTGGCATTTAATCAGGCTGTTTGAACGTTAAAGAAAAACATTATTTTCATGATGGAATTTTTATAGCTGGAACCTGCAATCAGTACCTTGTAAAATTTAGCAGATCTACGGTTCTTAATATAATCCAATACCGACATATGTAAGTGTGTTGGCATAGTGGTTGATATCTAAAATAAGTGTGCATTCATCTTTTCGTTGTTGCAAATAAGATGTTAAAGTTTCTTGAGCGTAGATTAAATCACTGCAATCAGTATTAGATTGATGAGTAACCACAATAATGTATTTACCCTCAATTTAATAAACCATTTTAAGATAATTGTATCGTCTAAAGCAACACAAATTAAAATAGTCGATGTTATTAACATCTGCCACCTATCCAGGTTGAAATGTGATGTTCAGCAAGCAGACATTTATGAGATGGGGTATCTTTAACAAACTCATATCGGTTTATATAGTCTTCTGGGTGGTTGTTATTTAAACCTCTCGTTGACATAAGTGTAGATATAAATGATGAGATGATTGATGTGTAATGTATTGGTTTAAAATCGATGTCAGTTTGAGTTTCACCATGTTGAGATGCGAACATATTAATCGGCCTTGGACTCTTTGCGTAGTTTTATGAAATCGATAATGCAATAAGCCTTCATTTGAATCGCACACTGTATTTCTGATTTGGATGGTATTAACTATCGTTGTATGACTAGAAATGTTAAAATGAAAGGTTGTATTATTTCTTATAAAAAATGTACCCTTTTTTAAGTTTACCTCCACAATGATCTAAAGTTTGTGATCGATGAATACCGGTTTAATAATAAAGTCATTCACAATTTGCACATATATCAAAATTGCGGTGGTCGATTGGGAAAACAATGTATATCCCCTCGAAATTTTTGCTTCAATTTATTATTTTGTTTTTCCATAAAACAAAAAAACAGCATACAAAAATGAACCGAGAAAACACTATGGCTGCCAATAAGTGACATATTTATGTTTTTTCTTATTACTTTAAAACAGACTAAAATACTGAGATAAGACAAAGTGCAGATTGCTATCATGTTTGTCAACTTCGAACCTATTTAAGCTACGCTAAAAGGAAAACACGACAAACGAAATGAATTTCGTAGCGTGAAATCCTAGTTATGAAACCAATATTGTGTCAATGTAATTATAACGTGCTGAATCCCAACAAAGTAGTTCACAGGTTCACAATTTTAAATTAAAATCCGCGGCTGGCTCAATCACTCTTTATCGGCGTAAACAAGTGATTTAATATATCCCAAAAGAAAATAATCTAATGGAGTTAGATCACACCCAGGAGCGTTACGTGAAATTAGTCTTTCGTCAAATATTTCTTTGAGAAAATTAATTGTATCTCGCGCTATGTGGAATGTGGCACCGTCCTGTTGAAGCCACAAATCAGCAAGATCTATGCCAGCCAATTGGAGTACAAATAGTTAGAAATCATGTCTCTATATCGTTCACCGTTGACTGTAATATTCCGCCCATCATCGTTTTTGAAGACATATGGACCAATGATTCCACCTGCTCATAAGCCGCACCAAACAGTGATTCTCTGGATGTAATCGTGTTTCGGCAAAGGCTTGTAGATTATCTTCCCTCCAAATCCGATAATTCTGTTTATTAGCGTACCATTTCAACCAAAAGTGAGCTTCACCGCTGAATAAAATTTTGTTTGGAAAATCAACATCAATATCAATTTGTGTTTCAGCCCATTGACCGAATTGGTGGCGTGTGTGATGGTCGAATGGCTTTAATTCCTGCACAAGTTGAATTTTGTACTCACGAAAACCAAGATCCTTAGATAAAATCTTCCATAAAGTGGATGGACATCTTCAGTTGTTGATTGATTGATTTAGGTCTTCCTACATGCTACGAGTTCGGTACGCATTGTTTGACGTCTTACTGGATGCGTATTACCATTTAGAGTATACGTGGTGCGAAAACGGTCCATAGTTAACCGAATTACCCGCTGCGATGGACTATTATGATGACCGTAAAATGGACGTAATGGACGATGGGTTAGGGCGAACAGAACCGTTATTTTGATAAAAAAAATCAACAATTTGCAAGCGCTGCTCTGACGTCTTACCAACTTAAAGATGTGAACCTCTTAAAAAACCCCCTTTATTTGATGCTGACTTGTCAAAGAAATGAGTGTTACAATTGCATCTCTCTCGCAATTAATAACCAAAATTGGTGCATACGGAGTTGGAAAAATCAAAAAGTGGTAGTGAGCGGCCATCAAACTCAAAACGTTGAAGCACGTACATTTCAACGAATTCACAATTTGTTATCCGGAGGAGCAAAAACTAAAAATTTTAAAATCGTCCCATTCCTAAATAATATTATGATTAGCCGAAAACAGCAATTAATTAAATTTAAAAAATTATGAGGACCTAATTAGAAACTAGGCGATATTAGTCGGGATCGCGGAGCTTAATTTGAGCATGGCTGCCTTCATATGCTAGCCATTTTCATGATGGCTTCTTAATATTTTACCAGAAAATTTAATTTATTCTCCCATTCAAACCAAACAAGACACTCTGATTTTCTAATTTATCCATCTTTTGCTATCGGTATGCTTTTCAAACGAATGACAAATTCAATCTATGATAACTGTTTGATCTTAACTTAATGAATTTTTGGTTCGAGTATGTCCTTTAATAAAATTATCGTGAAAATTGAATGTCGTCAACGCACAAAATTTTTGTGTGTACGATTTGTAAGAACAGATAATTCTCAGTTCTTCTTAAGAAAATTTAAGATAAATCTATATTCGTCTAACAACTGAGATGTAATGTAATGTATATACATTTTGTGACAGTTTTCTCAAAACTCAAACATCAGCAAAACTTAACAGGAAAATCAATATTTCACAAGAATAAGAAAAAAGTGAAAATGATAATTTATCGACCTCACTCAAAAATGAATGGGAATATAAAAATTTTAAGAATACGACAAGGCGGCGGTGTAAGAGAAAGGAAAATGAGTTTTTGTGTCTTCGTTACATCGTCTAAAAGTTCATTCGGCGTTGGGTCAAACTTTGAATTTTTATGTTATTCAACTAAATAGAATTTTACGTGCAATGTATTTGTATAAATTACTCGCTGTTATTTCAGCATTTTGAGCGCTGTTGGATGGTTATAAATTTTATTTAATGACATTCAGTGTATAGCTAAACATAATAATTTTTCTCTTTCCGTTCGAACTCAATTCGCATTAAAATTTTTTTCGTACCCGACTCTAATTTAAAATCAACTCTCATTTGGGTACTTTAATAAAATTTGATTTTAATAAAATTAATTTAACAAAATAAATAATAACCCTTTTAGAAACACACAAATTACTTGTGAATATGGATTATACCGGATATAAGCATAATTGTTAGGATTTTAGTAAAATGTTGGTTACCCTCTAATCCTCCGAGAATAAGGATAATTTTTTTTGAATTGACGTGGGGAGAACTTAATCTCCTCTTAAAGAAGATTATTTTGACATCTGCTATGCCAGGTATTTATGAACAGTAGATATATACTCGTAAATGTTTAATATGAGTACATATTAATTATTGATCATTATGTTGTTCACCAGGAGTTTTATTAAGTATACATAAAGCTTATGTATTAAAACACTAGTGAATTTAATAAAAAATTTGGTTAGTAAACGACCTTTAAATTTTGACAAACATACGGTTTGACTCAATCTGATTTATCGCGGGGTGACGAGAAAAATGAATATTTAATGTTCTTTGTTTGCAAATAGGCAAATTTACCTTAATATCAGGGTAATTTTAAAACTTTTAATTAAAAAAAATTTAATAAGGCTTGTTATTCGGTAAATTAAGGGAAAAAACATGGTGCATTTTGTTAGAAATTCAACCGAATGTATTTTATTTTATTTATTTTGCTGGTGCTAAATCCCATGTTAGGATTTGGTCAGCTCATTAATGAGGTTACATAATCAGTTTATCTTTGGATTAGTGTATGAGTGGATACTATGGCATTTATAGTTGTTTTTCTCGTAAATTATATACTTTTCAAAATATGTGCAAACATCGAAAAAGCTCCTATGGAAGGTGGCACTTCGGTGGACCGATTTCTCAAGAATCATTGGGATCTCCCAATTTGTGAGAAAAACTTAAATATGAAGTTTCATCTCGATCTATAAATCCGTCTAGACGGTGCAGGGCCAATTTTTTGCCAAAAACTGCTTACGTGTACTATAAATGGGCAATACTATGGTATTCTATAGTACTTGATGTCAACTGTCAAACGCAGTATGCGACATTGAAGTGAAAACAACTAGTATTTTTAACTCCTTGAAAATGTCGAATTTTACTCCAAATAAACATCACTTGCGGGAGGTTGTATTATATTATTTTATTTTGACATTAAAGATAAAGAGCATGAAAAACCACTCATGAATCTGAATATTCTTCTCAAACACAATCAGAATTGGCTGTAGCGGTAAATGTTGATCAATCAACTGTCGCAAAACGTTTAGAAACAATCAGAATTGTTGAAAAGGCTAGCACCTGGGTTCCACATGAATTAAAAGAAAATGATCTCGAACGTCGAAAAACCATTTTTGAAATACTGTTTCAAAGAGAACAAAGAAAAGGTGTTTGCATCGAATAGTTACTGGAGATGAAAAATGGATTTATTATGAGAATTCTAAACGCAAAAAGTCTAGGGTAAAGTCTGGTGAAGCTCCATCGCAACCAAAACGAGATATTAATTGCATTAAGGTTATGTTTTGTATCTCATGGGATCAGAAAGGTGTGGTATATAATGAAATACTGGAATCAGAAACTAGGCGATGTTATGTAGGTGAAATTATGAATGGCACGCTAGGTGAAATTATGAATGGCTATGTCTACCACTAATATCTAATACGTTTGAAGCGAGCTATAGAGGGAAAACGACCAGAATGGGTGAATCTGACTAGACAATGCAAGACCACATGTTGCAAACGTTGTGAAAAATTATTTAAAAGGACAGGACTGGGAAACTCTACCCCACCCGCCGTATTTACAAGACATAGCTCCTTCAGATTACTATTTATTCCGTTCGATGCAGTCGTTTGTTTTGAAACAGCGGTTCAGTTGTCGCGCAGAGATCGAAAATTGGTTTATTGATTCGATCGTCTCAAAAAATCAGAATTTCTTCAGAGAGAGAATCCGTAAATTGCCTGAAAGATGGGAGAAGTTGTAGCTGTAGATGGAGCATACTTTCAATAAATAATTGTTTCATTTCATAAATAAGCAATGTGTTTTAGTTTAATAATTCACACACCCAATATTTTCAAATATTTGGAAAAAACGAAAAAGCTGCTATGTAGGCTGCAAGTTGCGATAGACCGATTTCAAGCAAAAATTATTGGGATCCCCCAATTTATGAAAAAAGCTGAAGCACGAAAGTTCATTCCAATCATTCAATCCGTCTGGGCTGTAGAAAACCAACAGTCATTTTGTGGACACGGTACCACAATCACACATATGCACACAAACAGAAATTTTTTAAGGGTAAATCTGCAAAAATCTCGAGGTCACAATTTTTCATGATTTCAATTAGTATGCATACTTTTATTACGTAAAATAAAGTAAAATTAAAACTAGAATGTCCTCGAAGTATGTTATAATTTTGCTTTTCAGTGTGTCAAGCAAACAATGTAATATTATGCATGTAGGTAAAATATATAAGTGTTTGTGGCACAAATTCTGGTCTTCACAGCATCCCCGTCAAGATTGTATTCCTCCGGCCGCCGATGGAACTAATTTCATGTAAATATTTTCGAAACCAAATTAAATGAGAAATTATTTTTCCCTATAAACATTTTGTGGAATAAAAGTTACCCAATCTAAACCTTGTTTCGTAAACACCCACACCAAACCAACTGGCCAGGGAAGTACAACTCTGACAAAAATGCCACGAAAATACTTTTTCCAATTCCCAAATCCAAGGAAAAGCCATAGCAGTGTCACTGGTTACGATACTTCACTTCCCCACTTCTCACCTGAAGTTATAGTGAAAAAGTAAAAACAACATAACATAACATACATTAATTTTGAAAAATCGGAATCGATCGTAATGCTAATGTAAGAGACGAACAACCATATATTTGAAACAAAGAGAGCAATTCAAAAAATCTGAAACAAAAATAAAAATCCATAACAAACAAAATGCTTAAACAATGGACGGGTGAATATATTATGGCCAACACCCGACTTTATTTTACCACTAATGTAAAACGTTATTTAACTTAATTTAATTAATTATTAATTTAATTTAATTTAATTTACTTATTTTAATTATAAAATTTGTTGTCAGCGTAATGGTGGAACAATGTGCGTCTCTAGTGTGACATGCGCGCTGTTGCGGCGACGTCTTAACTTGACGGCTAGTTGAGACGAATCGAATGAATGTAAAATTGTATTTTTTTTTTTTTTAAATAAGTTTGTTCGTTTTGTAAACATGTTGTTTATCAAGAATTGTGGTAAACAACATAGGTGGCGATTTAGATTTGAGCTTCTAATTGTATTGAGATTACGACTTGTTACATTTGGAAAATGACGGATTAGAATATTTGGTTACAATATTCTAACAACAAATGTGTACATATTGAATGCTTTAATCTTTAAATGTATTTAACTTTTTTAATTCTTGTCGTGTTGCGTAAAAGCTAAACTTTTCAACATCATTCCAAAAATTGAAATTGCAAATTAAAATTACAAAATAAATATTTGTCGTTTTAGCATAAAGAAAGTACTTTCTTTATCCCTGCCAGGCTTTGGTGCATCCACCACATAACCCATAGCCTCGAATTTACCATCAAACGACCGATGGTTGTTTAATTTGGGCGGTTATGGCGAACAAAATATACACGAATTGCGCGAAACGTGTTTTTTATTTTTTCACCATTTTTGTAGTGCTCTGGAATAACTTAACACGGTCTTCAATCGAATACGACTCCATAGCGATAAATATCAAACATTTAACTAACATGACAGAAAACCAACATGATGTCTTTGCAAAATTAATTTTTTCCTTTCCTGCGTCTCATTTGGACAACCCTTTACTTTGTGTACTGATTTCGACCAAAATCACTGAAGCTTCCCAATTTATGGAAAAGCTTAAGTATAAAGTTGCATCTTGATCAATCAAACAGATAGTTTGGACCGAATTTTAAACAAAAACAGTTTTTTGTTAAAAGAAAACGCCATTTTAGAATATTTTATATCATAAACGATTTTCTCATAAATGATTTATAATTCAACCAAAAATTACTAGGATCTCCCAACTTATTAAAAAGCTTGGGTATGAATTGTCACCTTAGTTTCCAGGGAACCACACACGTACGCACGAACGCACGCATGCACGCACACACACAGATTTTCTAAAATCAGTTTTTCTGACTTCGGCGATATAGCGAATGGTAAATTTGCTAAAATCTTGAGGTCAACATTTTTTATATTAGTTGTGCAAGGAAAAACTCCGCTCTGAAGTTGGTTGCATTACAATTTACTTAAACGCATCAAAATCGCTCGCCATTTTGGATATATGTAGCTCCATCATTGCTGTTTTTATGACATAAGTTTCAATGATTTACAAGCTGTCGTTCCGTGTACATCAGATTTAAGAGATGGATGTCGATAAACAACATTTACATCATTGCATTCTATTCTGTTTTCAAATGAAAAAAAAAACGCTGCTCAAGCTATGGAATTGATAAATTCGACTTTGAGCGAATATTCT
Organism: Nephrotoma guestfalica; assembly: GCA_963691935.1. Taxonomy (NCBI): domain Eukaryota; kingdom Metazoa; phylum Arthropoda; class Insecta; order Diptera; family Tipulidae; genus Nephrotoma; species Nephrotoma guestfalica. Next base: position 130,945,438 of record OY829915.1, on the reverse strand, counting down.
GTGACGCAGTCAACAGTAAACAAGTGATTTGCAAGTTTTCGTGATGGCAATTTTAGTCTTGAGGACGGTCCATGTCTAGGTGCAGTAAAACAAGTTAAACGACGAAGAACTTAAAGTTTTACGAACTTAGAAGTTTTAAGAACTTAGTTTGGATGAAAATCCGTGTCAAACTCAAAAAGAGCTTGCAGAACAGTTAGCGGCAATATCACTTCGATTGCATGCAATGAGAACAATACAGAAGGAAGGAAATTGGGTTCCTCATAAACTGACCGAACAAAACAAAAACCGAAGAGTTGACATCTGCGTGAATTTGCTTTCTCGGTACAAAAGTAAGAATTTTGTGTACAAAACCATTACGGGTGATGAAAAGAGGATTTTGTACGATAGCCCTAAACGCAGAAAAGCATGAGGTGATCCAGGCCAGGCATCAACATCAGTTGCAAAAGTGAATATTCAGGCCAAGAAAGTGTTACTGTGTGTCTGATGAGATTGGGCAGGAGTTATTTACTATGAACTTCTCGAACCTGATCAAACTGTTACAGCTGAACGTTATCAGGCCCAATTGATCAAATTAAGTGATGCTCTGGAGGGAAAAAGACCATTTACGAGCCAAGGAAGACGGAAGGTGATATTGCTGCATGTCAACGCTCGTCCACATACAGCAAAATCAAGCCAGGAACTCATCTACTGCTTAGGCTGGGAAGTTTTAAAGCATGCGGCGTATTCTCCAGACTTGACTCCCTCTGATTACCACTTATTCAGATCTGTACATGTTTGTTGCAGGAATTATTTTTGTTTTGTGTTTGTTCTGAATTTTCCTGTTCTTTACTCGTAATTTAACTTAATATTCCATATAAATGGAGCGCTCAATTTTCTCTTCGAATTGATACACCTAATTCCGCGCTATTTGTATTGTTGCAAATCGAAAATTCTGAATGACATAAAAAATTTCTAAATGAAACTGATAAACAAGAGATTAGAGCGGGCCCAAATCCCGCTTTTTATATTTTTATGGTTCGTGGAGTGCTTGCTGCCAATTGGTTGAGATTGGTTCAAATTTTAAGAAAATCCATCTAGTGGGTCGAACGGTGGGCCCGAGTCCCTTTCTTTAGGTTTTTGGGCTCTCACGATTTTTGTAAAAATTCGGGGAGGGGTGTTTTCGACTGTTAGAAATCGATTGCGATGATTGCGAGTTCTGGTCTGGTGAGCCCCAGTTCCGTTTCTCTAATCACTTTCACCTCGAGCGATTCCGGTACCAAAAATTGATTGTGGTTAGTAAGGATTTGTGGAAAAATCATTTAGACGGTCTTCCTGTGGAGGGACCTTTTTTCGTTTTGCGCGGTTTTGATAAAAATTGGAGAAAGGGTTTCTAATTTCGGAACATCATTTTTGGGTTCCATTCTTTAATATTTTTGGCTTCCTCTATTTTTATAAAAATTTGCGAGGGAGAGTTTTCGAGTGCCACGGGTCGATTGCGATGGGTGCTGTTTTCGAAAAAATCCGTTCAAAGAGTCTTCCGGTGGGGCCGGGTTCTTTTAATTTTTTTGAGGAACTTTTTCGATTATTAAAAACCGATGGTGATGTGTCTTGATTTCAAAAGAATTCATTTAGGTGTCATCCGGTTGGAACCTACTTTTAATAATTTGTTTGGCTTGAACGATGTTGATAAAAATTTGGCGGGACATGATTTTCGAATGCAAGCAAACATTTACAAGGAGTTCTGATTTCTGTATAATTAATTTAGGATTCCCCGGATAGGCAGTCATTGTTAACCGACCCATGTTGCGTGATATCGCATCATTTTGCACCATGTTGCACCATGTTGGTTGCCCTATTCTGCGCCATGTTGCGTGATGTTGCATGCTATTGCGTTATGTTGGACCATGTTGTGGGATGTTACACTCTTTGTGGGCTGTTCCACCATGGTACTTGATTATGCAGGGATGTTGTGTGATGTTCCACTATGTTGCGTCATGCTAATTTTGTGCCTTCTTTTGACATTTTATTTGGCTTAAGCGGTTTTGATAAAATATGGTGGCAAGGGGAGAGGCACTTATGTGTATCAAGTTGTATCGTGTTAATTGATGTTGCACAATATAATGCTTCGTATTGTATTTTATGTTTTTCGTTAATTAGATATCTTGTGTTATGTTCTATCATATTGCGTTACGGTGACATTATATGGTTGCACTAATCGCGTACTTTTGAATCTATAACTAATATTTTGTTCTATCTATAATTAATATTTTGTTCCTGGTCCCTTTCCACATTTTATTCGGCCTCAAACAATTTTGACGACGTCTGGTGTGGCCCAAGTCTTTTTAATTTTTTTCGGCTAACACGATTTTAGTAAATATTGGTAAAGGAACGACAAGAAATCAAATGCAAGTAGGAATGGATTTCGAAGGGTGCTAAATTCGGAAAAATTCATTTTAAGAGATTCTTCGGTGGCGCCCAAGATCCATTTTAATGTTTTTTCGGTTTAAACGATTTAGATAGAAAAAGAAAGAAGGAAAAGAAGAAACATTTAATGGAAACCCTTGTACCGGAAGTGGTGGCTTCCATAGAAACTTTTCGTCTCTAATATTTTAAATGCATAACATTTACGAAAAATCTACAAAAAAAAATCGATTGTAAATTAAATTTGCAATGAAAAACTGGGCAAGAAAGTTTGTCATTATCGTTTTACTAAAATTAAATTAAAATGATAATTGTTGATATGGAATAACGGTTTTTTTAAATTCGGTTTTTTTAAGTTTTCGTTTTAGTTTTAGAAAAATTTGTTTTCGAACACATTTTAGATTATTTTACAGAAAATTCAACAACTACGGTTTGAGTTTGTGAGATTGCCAAATATACACACACAGGTGCAACACATGACCAACGATTTTTGGAACCAACTAACCGGAATATTTTTTTCTCTATATCTAAAGAGAGCAGAGAGAACAACGCGATATCAAAAATATGTTCGATTTATATTTTTGCTATCGTGTCTTTGAATGGTGATAGGAATGTTGACAAATGAGTTCAGGAGAAACAAATTTTACAATAAAATCAGTGTTGGACACAACACAACATATACATCCCTCCCTTTTTTTGTTAAGTGCTGTTATGAAAACTTATTTAATAGTACACCTACGTGAAGCCATCGAGAGGTTTAGATCCAGTAAACTAGCTTGAAAGGAACAACGACTCTATAGTCGTAGCATAGAAAATGATGCCCAATGAATATAAAAAAACTGCCTTTTATTGTTTGGCTATTCACAAATTTATCATAATAGTATTTAATTGTTTTGTAATCAGAACTAAATAAGTAACTGATATTTGTTTCCATTTTGATTGTACCACTAGTAGTACGAGATTAGTACGAGATCTATGATAAATTTACGAAATTATCTTTAAACACAAACAACTGATAAGTGGCATTACTGACATATATCGTGGATTTGTTCAATTTTGTGAATAATACTCGACACACTTAAATTATTTTTCTCAAAATCACTAGTAGGAATATTCAAAATTCTTTCACTAAAAATAATATAAATTAGTTGTAATCTGGCAGACATCGAAAACGCATTTTTGTGTTACTATTTCTCAGCATTTTGGAAATTTTTATTTTAGGTTTTGAAATTTGAAATTAAACGCGTTATTTTACTGTCCTGATTATGATCCTAGAAATTTGTAGTAATTGGGGCGCGAATTAGTCAAAACGGCAACGATCAGTATTGAAACCATATTTCGCTTACTAAAAGATCCAAAACATGTCAGTATTATAAACAAAATTTTTAATTCTATTTATTGAAATTAAAACTATCTTTATATGTATTATATTGACAATATTTTAATTAGTTCAAAATTAAATAAATATACGTAATCTAAAAACTTTTTGGAGAATTTAATTTTAGTAGCCTCCTTAAAGTTGTATGTCAGTATTTTATAAACACCTGCCAGTAAAGGAGCTCTACGAGTATAATATTTCATTAGCATGACAATAAAACTGAATCATCTGCAATACTATCATAGTCGCGATGCTCTTACCAATGCATTCGAACGTATGTCAAATTAGTTACTATAGAAACAGAACTCCATAGCAGACTGTCATTCGCATTTTGTTCAACAGATTTCATTTCTTCTTTATTCGAAATCGCTAATAGGACTGACATGGAGGAAGGATCGGCCTCGTAGGTTCTGTCATAATAGTTGTGTTCAGCCACATCACCGACCGAAAGCAGATATTGAAAAATACGATTTGCATCCCGCTTCTATCGGGATTCAACCATGGTACTGTTCATTTTTTCGATTTTCTAAACCCAACCACTGTACCATTTGTTCCGCAATGGACACAATGAAGTACCAACAATTTAGAATCAAATATGTCTAACATGTCTATTATAACTAGTAGGATTCAATGGGCCAGCTTCTCATCAAGCCGAAGATCACTCGTTTACTGTAACCACAATAAGGCGACCAAATTCCTCCGTGACGTAGCACCAGTGTAATAAATTAAACCAATTGATGAAAGCGGAAGTGTGTGGTTGGCACAAACCAACAATTTAGCGATTATATTCTACTTTTCATGGCACCCATTGATCTGGATTATTTCAAATTGAATATGTAAAATTTCTTTCAAATTTTGTTTAGATCATACATTTTGATTCGTAATCTAGTGTGCGGCATTGCGATGTTTTATGAAATATGAACTGAACGGGATTCTGTTCGCAATCGAACATTTTCTAAACGAATTAAAAAGGAAACATCAAATGCTGCTTGTTAGAACAGCTAAATAAATGTAGCAACATGTCACTTTCAGATAAAATCAAAATTTAAGCATGTTGAGCTCTGAAAATGTCGCGCCCGATCCTATAACTGTTATTTTGAGTTTATTATTGGTAATTTATACTAGGTTTCCATCGTCGATACCTTAATATAGAATAATAGTATAATACTATTTTACTATCAAGTTGTGTCGGTTTTCGCGTACACTTTGAAATGAGCGTTTGTTAAAAATAAATATTATAAATTTATTTGATACATATTATACTCGTATGTTACACGATATTCAGCCAACAGATTGTCGCAGATGAAATTTATTTGTACACGGTTAAATTTACAATGAAAAAATTACTATTTCCTACGTACGAGTATGTATTATATTTTGATAGCTACAGTTTACTGAAATATTTTAATAAACTATTATACTATCAACTTTGGTTTTGACCAAATGGCACGGTGGTTAAAGGTTCGGCGTTTGGTTCGGTAGGTAGCGGGTTCGAATCCCGATAGGGGCAGGATGCAAAGGGAATTTTCATCAACAGATTACGATCTGTGATGAAATGGAACACATCTTTGACCCCCTGCCGGAGTGCAAAACTCATGGGCCGACCCATCTTCCATGCCAGTATAGGCTGACATGGAGCTATGCAATTTGCAGATGGTGATAAAATCGGACCTATAAAACCGTACGTTCTCGAATTGGCGGACACTAGCGTAAAATTAAGGACGGAAAAAAAAACCGCGAAAGAGTTGGGAGAGCCTTGCCGCAGAATAGATTGCAGGGATAATAAAAATAAAAAAATAAATAAAAACTTCGGTTTTCCATCGTAATCCTTTAATATTATAATTATACTTTTGTACTATGACGATGGAAACCCGGTATTAGCTGAGGAATAAGCGCTGGAATAATAAATTAATAATTTTGGTAAATTATCTTAAACTCAATACTATGTCAGTATAGAGACCAAAAATTGTCATATATTTTATAAACATTTTAGTGGCCTGTTTTTTCAGCTTCCCTTCAAAATTGACATTTGTTTTCAGTATTGGTTGGCAAATCACCGTGGAAACATGCACAGTTGCATAGCGTTTAGAAATTGGTAGAGATTATTACAAAAATAATGAATCTGATCATCATGAAACACGTTTACATCCACAAAAGCTACCAGTTTGGTGTGGCTTATGGTCGAAGGTTTAATTGGACCATATTATTTTGAAAATGAAAATGGCATTGTAGTTACCGTCAATAAAGAAGATGATTTCGACTTGAGCATATGGGGTTTCAACAAGATGGTGCAACATGCTATACATCGGAGCAAAATCTTACCAAAACCGAAATTAGAACTCAAAAGAAGATTAATTAACATACAAATAATTTTAGGCTCAAATGGGGCATTTGGTTGGGCCATAATGCGCCTAAAATTATTTGTATGTTAATTGATTTTGTTTTGGGTTCTAATTTCGTATTGGTACGATTTTCGATTTGGGCTTGAATGACCTGAAGTTTGGTCAAGAACGAGTGGAGCCCCAAGAGCCTAAAATTATTTGTATGCCAATTCATCTTGTTTTGGGTTCTAATTTCGGTTTTGGCCCGATTTTCGATTTGGGTTCTGCTAGCTTTAGATTAAATGACCTGAAGTTTGGTCAAAAAAGAGTAGATCCCAAATTTTTTTAATGGGGCATTTGATTGGGCCATAATGAGCCTAAAATTATTTGTATGCTAGTTGATTTTGTTTTGGGTTCTAATTTCGTATTAGTACGATTTTCGATTTGGGCTCTGCTAGCTTTAGATTGAATGACCTGAAGTTTGGTCAAGAACGAGTGGATCCCCAAGAGCCTAAAATTATTTGTATGTCAATTGATCTTGTTTTGGGTTCTAATTTCGGTTTTGGTCCGATTTTCGATTTGGATTCTGCTAGCTTTAGATTAAATGACATGAAGTTTGACCAAGAACGAGTGGAACCCAAAATTTTTTAATGGGGCATTTAATTAGGCCATTATAAGCCTAACTTATTTGTATGTCAATTGATCTTGTTTTGGGTTCTATTTTCGGTTTTGGTCCGATTTTCGATTTGGGTTCTGCTAGCTTTGGATTAAATGACCTGAAGTTTGGTCAAGAACAAGTGGAGCCCAAAATTTGTTTATGGGTCATTGGATTAGGCCATAATGAGCCTAAAATTATTTTTAAATCAATTGATCTTGTTTTGGGTTCTAATTTCGTTTTTGGTCCGATTTTCGATTTGGGTTCTGCTAGCTTTAGATTAAATGGCCTGAAGTTTGATGAAAAAGGAGTAGAGCCCAATTTTTTTTTTAATGAGGAATTTGATTAGGCCATAATGAGCCTAAAATTATTTGTATATCAATTGATCTTGTTTTGGGTTCTAATTTCGTTTTTGGTCCGATTTTCGATTTGGGTTCTGCTAGCTTTAGATTAAATGGCCTGAAGTTTGATCAAAAAGGAGTAGAGCCCAATTTTTTTTTAATGAGAAATTTGATTAGGCCATAATGAGCCTAAAATTATTTGTTTATCAATTGAACTTGTTTTGGGTTCTAATTTCGTTTTTGGTCCGATTTTCGATTTGGGTTCTGCTAGCTTTAGATTAAATGACATCAAGTTTGGCCAAGAACGAGTGGAACCCAAAATTTTTTAATGGGGCATTTGATTAGGCCATAATGAGATTACAATTATTTGTATGTTAATTGATCGTGTTTCGTTCTATTTTGATTTTTGGCCCGATTTTCGATTTACGTTCTATCTTTGAAGTGATAAAGCCTAATGCTTTTTCAAGAATGAGCAGGATAAAACAAATTAAATAGGGCATTAACTAATTAGTCTAAAATAAACCTTTAATTTTCCAATTGTTTTAAGATAATTTTTTGCTACGGGTTCTGCTAACTTTTTCTAAAGCTAGCTGAAGCCATCGTTTTATGGCGTTTTAATTAGCCTATTATTAGCCTATAATTAGTCAACTTGTAATGTTCTGCTGTATGGGTTCTGCTAGCTTAAGGGACGTAGCAAGTATCACTAACACAAGTTAGTAAAATTTAGTAGAAAGTTAAATTGCATTATCGAAATATTTATTAATTATTGTTTTACGTAGAACTAATTTTCTTCTTCTTACGTAGAACTAATTTTCTTCTCTTCTAATTTTAAATGTTTTCTATTTTTTACAGTGTATATGCTTTGAGTATTTTTCGGCACTAAGATCTCAGTTAACACTTGTGCTACCAGAAGTACAACGCAACAATTTTAACTAAATTTAAAAAAAAAATTCATTTACATAATTCACAGGCAATCTACCGTTAACATTTTTCTGCTTATTTCTCAAATTGTCTATATATTTAGCATTGGGGCTCATAATAAATAATCGATGCTTTTAGAAATTAATTTAAGTAAGTTTAGACTGAGGGTTGAGTTCAAATAAAGCTTAGGTAACTTTAGTTTTTAGTTCAATTATTGTTTGCAAATTTCTTCTCTTTAGTTAATCCAACTTAAATTAATTTTCTAACCCTATATACGTAAAAACGGTAAACTTCAAAAGAAACTAAATAATACTTTGGATATTTTTTTTGATATCGGAAGTTGTCAATTCAATATATAAATTTAGGGAAATATCCGTAATCGACAAAAGTATATAACGAGTATCAATGTAATATCTTTGTGGTTCTATCAACATTATGTTATTCTATTTTTGTATGCCAACAACAAATCTTTAAATACATATTCTCAAAAAAAGTTAAGTGTACAAAAAAATCCAAACATTTCTATTTATCATTCGAAGATGAAAAAAAAACGAACTCGTCCAATCATAATTAATTAATTAGGAAGGAAAATGAAACGACAAGAAATATAGGAAGAAATTTCTTTTAGTGTTAAATTTTATTCATTTCATACTTAATACAATTGGCACACATTTTTATCTTTAGTCATTTCTATATCGGCCACATTCCCATCTTTGTATGTATCAGCCGAGTCGAAAAGGCCGAATATTTATTTGTTTGAAAGGAAATACACAAAAAATTGAAATCATTTTTATCAAGAAGACAAGATTTCTTTTTTATCTTTGGCCGACACTTGATGATGATAAAAATGCTTAGGAGAGAACAAAAGAAATGGAAAATATATGAAGGATAACTTTTTTATATCCCGCACTTGATTACAGACGAAAAGAGCTTTTGGTAATAATGATATTAAACTTATATATAGATTATTATAGCTCGGTATATCTTAAGTGGCTTAGTGATCTGTTCACGCATTAAATTCAAAAGTGTTGTAATGGATTTTTTGGTTTTTTGTTCAATCGATTATTTTTATTATTATTATTTGACTCGACTGATACTACTACACAGCGAGAAAGATGTGATAAGAAAATTGGATTAGATTCTTTTTGTTGTATTGTTAATATTAATGTTCGATTTTGTTTGGTTTGATTTAATGTCTTTAAAACAAGAAAACCTATAGACAACACTAACTTTTTAACGAGATTTTAACTTTGTTTTACAAAACACATTTGCAATTATATACTTTTAAAATTTTATAACTGAGTTTTTTTTTGTTTATGATTTATTTTCAGAATCACCGCAACCGGAAAAACCGCATCGTAGTATCTTTGGGTGGAAGGGTGGTCGTAAGAGCCCCCGAAATCCACCAAAAACTATGGCCTCATCACCGGGTATACTGAAAGATTATATCCATCCCAATTATAATGAAACACTTAAACTTCATAATGGCGTCACCTTTAAATTAGTTAAAACGGGTGAGTAAACATTTTTTATGGTGGTTATTAATCGAATTTTCTAAGAATCGGTTTCAATAAGATAGATTTGAAGTTTGCTTAAACTTGATAACAACACCTGTATTTGAGGTTCCTCGTCAACTTTTACCGAAGGTAACAAACGGTAAATTTTTCTGTTTATAAATTACAGAAATCAATAAATGGTTTGAAAAGCATAAAATAATCTTATTCTTCCCCAGTGATTTATCTCATAAGTTCAGGAAAATAATAACGTGTTTGCTATTTGATAATCCAAACTTGGGGGTACGTTTCTCAAATCTATCATTGGGAGCGAAACACCTTTAGTATCGCTCACTCAATTTAATTTTGGTAGCTCTCACAAGAACGCGAAATTTTAGTGTAATCTCCCCGAAGGGCTTTCTATTTAGATCCTAGAAGATACTACGCTTCTAGGATCTAAATAGAAAGCCCTTCGGGGAGATTACACTAAAACTTCGCGTTAATCTATAATACTAATAGAAGTAAACGATAATAGTGGGTAGCCATTAGGTGATTAGAAGTTTTTATATTGGCGTTACCATAGTGTTGAATTAAACCTAGTTTTTTAATAAATCCGATGGTACGAATGTGTACGTGTATCGCCACAAATGTGTCCGGCCTAACTATTAAAACATAACAAAAAAAATTTAGGCCCGCGCAGTTTGAAAAATAGTAATAAATGATCAATTCTTCATAATTTAATAAGCCAATCAACCAGCATATGCTATGGTTAAGAAACGTTTCAAAACAAAGATATTCTAATATGACTGACTACTGTAGTGCCATAACTGAAAAGGTTCAGGCGATCGATTTGACTTGAATGGACTGTAGGACCTAGTACTAGACACGTGTCCCGGATAACGCCGAGCCTATTCTTACAGCTTGCATACACCACGGGTTGCATACACCAAGCGATCTCACGGCACAACACAAGTCTAATATACTAGAGGAAGGATAAAGGTTCTATAAGTTTAATGGATAACGGTTGTACTGGTCTTCAAGAATTGCTTTTTTAAATTAATAACCTAAGAAAAATATTATTATTTCACATGCATCTGTAGGTTTCCTGAAATTTAATTCTAAATTAATATTTTCCGACATCTTAAATAATATAAACATTTATTAGTTTAATCCTCCTGCAACTTCACAACTTACAATAGAATTTCCTGAAACCATAGTTATTTGAATTATAGTAGAAATTACTCTAAAATCAATTAGTATGACGAATTGAGCAAATACGAAATAGCAACGAAAAAATCTTTCAAAAAGTTACAAAAAAATTATGTGAAGCATCCAAAAAGGCAATAGTTCCTGGAAAACTATCAATGTAATTCAATGTCAGATTAACTACCGCATTGGATATTTCAAATAAATTTAGCTTATTTCGCAACAAAATTCTTTACTCATTTGGTCATCACAGAATATCGTTAAATTACCATGCTGAATGGAACTTTATCATTCCTCAACCAATTACTGTCAAATATGGTATGCAGTATTGGATTGGCACTCTAACATAATGCTCAATGGAACTAGACCATCTAGGTCAGGAATTTTGGGATTCCGCTATGGAACCAGGCCGTTTCCCAACCGTTAATTCTCCACCCAACTAGCCAAACCCGTACATTTGCACACAAAATTTTACGGGCATAGTAATATTTTGCTTTCAATAAGCACACTCGGTGACTTTGTGGTAGCAAAATGTTATCTTGCAAATGCATAAAGGTGTGTTATGCCGCAAGGCGCACACATTTAGTATTGCTAAAACAGCACGTATATATTGTCGCATCGCAACCAAAATGTACGGTTACATCGTCACCAAGAAGCGTACTTTTGGTAACCTATCAAAAATTTATACTGAAATAGAACCATAAGATTACAATTTGGTTGGGACTTCGCAGAAAATAATCGCTTATGGAAATTATATATCAAATAAAGAGTTATGCAAGCACATTACACACTTTCTTACCAAAATGTGATCATATCATTACAGCTGTCAATTTGTGCAAGACTAGCTAAAAAAACCTGCGAAAAACTGTTATCAAAAAATTTAAAATGGTAAAAGAAGTGAAACGATTTAAGTTTACGAACAAATACTACAGAAAAGTAAAACAGCAATTGAGTATTCAAAGAGAAATGTGTTTAAAGCGAATGCAACAGGATGATAATTGTTGTATATACATCAAAGAAAACTCAGTTCATGGCATGAATCGCACTTTTCCACAAAAAACGCAAATAGTACAAAATGCAAGCTTCGAAGATGCACTAAACGATGGCAATGCCGCGAACGATTTATTTCTCGATATAAATGCAAAAAATCATCAATTTGAATTTAGTCAACGATCGGATCTCTTTGAAGAAGGAAAAAGTTTTTCAATTGCGGAAGAACTGAGAAAGTGGGCTGCCACGTATCGCATAACTCACATTGCATTAAACGCTTTGTTAGAAATATTGAGAACATACGGGTTTTCATGGTTGCCACGGGATAGCCGCAGTTTGTTGAAAACACAAAGATCAATTCAAATTATGTCAATGGGTAGTGGTAAATTTTGGTACAACGGATTGAAAAATGGTCTACAAAATGTATTCGGCAACATTAAAGAGCCAACTAATATATCATTAACGTTTAATATCGACGGATTACCACTTTACAACAGTTCGAAGTAACAAATCTGGCCCATTTTAGCAATGATTGATGCCTGAGACTCCCCCGATAATTTTAATTTTTAATTTTTAATTTGAGTTTAATTTTTTAAACCGCTACAAGTTGTTATGAAGTTGATCGAAATGTATGAGTATGTATCTATTCAGTGTGTTTAAACGTATAAAGTAGTAGGAAAAGAAATACGGTTATTTTTGCAAAATAGTCACCATATGCACACAATACAGTATTATTTAGTATTATTTATGATAATTTGCAACTGAAATGTGTGCATATGGTAGTAAAAAGATCATTACGTAAAATTGTCACCATAAGCACACATAACAGTATCATTTTGTATACGTTTTGACAATTGGTCACCGAAATATATGCATAATAGAGAAAAAATCTCTTTATGCAAAATTGTCTCCTTAAGCACACATTGCAGTATCATTTCATGTTCTTAGCTAAAATTTGCCACCGAAATGTGAGCCGAATTGTGAGCAAAAAGCGGTAGAAATAGAAATACGCTTTTTTATCAAAAATTGCCACGTTAAGCACATAATACGGTCCCATTTTGTACGTTTTTGAAAGTTTGCCTGCAAAATGCGTGCATAAAAAAACGATGCGTTATCGCCATTTTATTGAGTTGCTTAAGCCATTTTTTCATATATGCACGAGACATCGAGAGCATAAAAAAAGAAAATTTGACTAACATTTTTTTTTATTATTTTTAAATAATTTCCAGTTTTCAATCGCTTCATTTTTTTAGGGGTGTAACGTTTACTTTCACCATAAATCCGAAATCGCATGTGTTTTATGTATTTCAAATAAGCTAAATTTATATTACAAAAATATTCTAATTACAAAAAAAATATAACATTGTTAACATTCATATTATTTATTAAATTAATATATATAATATATTATTATATAGATAATTAGGTGACAGTCGATATATAGTGTTTGCAAATCGTCAATGGTTGATAATTGGTGTTGTGTATGCATACGGCGTAGATGATTATAACCAAATGTATACCTAGAATAACTAAAATGAGGGGTTTAACTACAGTTGAATATTAGTAACAAATGATTGCATACGGTTACAAAAATAGCATACATTGTGCATACAGATTTTGCACACAATCATTCCCCAAATCGCGTACATCAAGCGATTTTAACCTGAAATGTGTGCACACATGACTATACTTACAGTGACAAGGTGTGCATACATTATACATACATTTTTCTTTTATGGCTAGTTGGGCAATTTAGCTTGCAGAGCTGGGCTAGGATTCTAATAAACTAAGGTAAGCTTGTATTGGGATTTTAACGTGTCTTTTTAATGAAGTTCTACAATTCGATCATTCTGAATTGAACCTGGCCATAACCCAATTATGTGGGGATTTAAAAATGGATTTTAGAGAAGTTCTGGAATTCAGCCATGCAGGGCATTTTCTTAGCCAATCAGCTCCGAATCTGGTACGTTGAGCCGAGCAGGGATTGCAACATAGATCCTGGATGTAGTTCTGGATTTTTCTACAAAATTAAATTCGAAAATAATCGGCCAAGGAATTATGCAGTTCCTCCACTCACCATAGTCAAACTGAGACAATTACGACATCTCATCAATCAAAAAAGATCAAGGTTTACGTGAGGTAACGGCACGAATGGAAGATAGGACCACACGGAAGGCTGCTTACATAATTAGTGCATGAGCAAGTCGTTCAATAAGATTTAGTACTCAAATCAATCGACATTTGTGTCTGACGTTCCCATGCAATTGCGATGCTATTTCAATCGTTGAGCCAGATAAATTATTTTATAATAACTGAAAAAGTCCAGACGATAGAATAAAACTACATTTTTTGAAATGTAGAATCATTGAAGGGGTATTAAAAGTTCAAACAAAGTTTTAAGCACTATGGCTCTAAGGAAATGTTCCTGAAATCCACATAATCCAGTTCAATAAAGTCTAGCGTGTTACGTTTAAATAACAAAATAATATCTGAAAACAGTCAAAAATGTATATACGAGTACTTAAAGTCACTTTGCTTTATCTTGATAAAGTTAACCTAAGTAAAACAGCATCAACAATATCATTACATCCTATTCTGCAAATTTAAAGATTAATGAGTAGAACCACCAATCAGAAATCTGTACTCTCTCTGAAACAGTTCTAGAATTTTTAATACCTAAATAAATGAATAAATAATAATTCACTCCTGAATTACGTAAAAGCCTATAGTAGCTTAAAATTAGCGCTACATCGAAATATCATACATTTTGTAAAACAAGTTGACTCCAAATCGTTCACGATTAAGGTACTTTATGTCATAAGAGCAGTGATGTGACGAGCTCATTTTCTTGTTTGTATGCCCCAAAATTAAACACTGCCTGAGAGCATAGTCACCAAATTACTGGTTTTCCCAGGAGTTTATCTTAAATTAGAAAACCCCCAAAATTTTCCTCATGCGTATCCGCTTTAAAATGCTAAGCACTGTATGTGCAGTTTTTCCTAACAATATTAGATTTACAAGGCCACGAACATAAATAGATACACTTTAATTACAGCAAATTTTTTTACAATTTCCTCAATTATCTAATTCTAACTACAATTTTTAAAAATTCTTCTAATAAGAATCTTTACTTGCCAAACTGCCAACAGATGTCTCTTACACCATAATTCCTTCCACAAATTAAAGATAGAGGGCATCACTCATCATTCATTAAAATATTCATCGCTAAAGGAACAGTAAGTTATAAAAAAATTCCGCCACTCAAATAGTAGGAGTCTATACTCGCCTCTGATTCATACAATAAAATACCTAAAATATCTTATTACATAAATCAGAAACGAACCTCAAGTGCCTATTAATAATTTAGATGTATCAAAAAATTCAAACAAAATAGTAAATATTATTCTAAATAATGTACTAATAAACTAAAATGAACGAAATTCTCCCTATCACCCAATTATCCATCAACTTCGTAGCCTATTATTTAACTAGTGATTTACCTCTGTACGGAAACAGTTAAGCTCGTTAGTGAAAATCTAATAGACTACGTTCCAACATTTGAGATTTTTGATTCATATTTATAACGCCAACTAAACTATCGGGTAAACCGCATAACAATTAATATTCATCCATAGTTGCCTGATTCATCAAACAAATTATATGAAAAATACCAAATCTTTTAAGGTGGGCTTCGGAAGGAAACAACAAATTAAAAATGTATGTGGAAACTTTGTGGCGAAAATGAACCTTATTATTTTATATACTCGTAATGTGTGTATATTTTTACAATGAACATGAAGTTAAGAATTTCGGGAGATCGATAAGGATTCGTACACGATTTAGCAATTAAAGCACTCAGCGATTTGAGTTACAAACTTTATTTTCCAACACCTTTTATTTCCGCAGCAATTCACAATTTTCACTGTTCACTGCTCACTACTAATTCAGTTTTATTGTTCACTTTTACTGGTGGTGATCACTACTTTTCGCACTGTTTACTTTTCACTTTTTTAGCTTGCACTGTTCATTGGTTAAATTACACCTGTGGTTTCGTCCCAAATTGCAAGCGCTTTTATACTTGTCTATCGCTGTTCGAGATTATTATTTTTATTGCATCTGAGGATGTATTTGTATTGCAATTGTAAATCATCTGTCTTGATGATTAATGCCCGTTATTAATTCCAGTTTTTCCAAAATCCAAATCTCAATCAGTATCGGAGCAATATTTGATCTGCCAACATCGATGATGCTATTAAATTAATAATTGCCTCAATAAAATTATGTACTCTGAGGGAATCGAACTCGTGCTCTTTGGGTTGATAACACTTAGTGATGTACACCTTCATCACGCAACCACCAAGTGATTGATATACTTCAGTAGAGTAAAATTCGTAACAATATATTTTGCGTATTTTGTATTTATTTCTCCATCGAGTATTTTAAAAATTATAAAAAATAAAAAAATTGGCAATTTTCAAACTTAACATTTTAAGTGCCTACATTATTAATTCGAAATTTACTGTAACCAATTGGAATTATATGCAATACCGTTATATTTATTCCGAAAGCAAATGAATCCCCTGAAATCCCATTCAACTACAGGGTTATGCATGAAGATGATAAAATTTGAGAATACCTAGCGTAAAATTCCTTCCACTCGAAAACCCGTTAGGCGAACTACATTCAAAATAGTAAAATAAACCGGTTGCGTCGTCAATAAGCACCAACGTTAGGCGATTTAGGAGTTACGTTAACATTGAGGGAAAATCCAATTCTATGGGAGTTGTACAAATATTACACAAAGTTTTTAAACGGGAATTTTAAATGTATTGACTTTTATTGTGAGAACTCTAGAGAAGCCATAAATTTCCGTTTTTCGTTTATAATTCATTTGGTATTTCATCCTGAATTTAAAGAATATTATCGACGTGTGGTGCGTGGTGGTTCGTGAAATCCAAGAACTTGATTTATTCCATGTTGCAATTCCTTGTTTTTTCAGTATCGCTATCTTCGCTGCCGGAAGAATACTCACACCACGAACTGCTTCGGCACCAAAATAATTCAGGCGATAAATTACGAACTTGAGAAGATGGTGTGGTTAGTAAACGACACGATTGGTTCTGTAGTTCTGTACCTTATTCTGGACACCTCCTGACATGCTTTAAGGGTGGCAGTATAATGCTCCGTAAATAACGCCACAGTAAACGCTTGTATCGCACACATTTAACTATAATTGTTATTAACATATATAATAAATCATAACGGGAAATAGTTTTACCGAAATCAATCGGTGCTGTGAAGATTAAAACAAACACATTAAACATCTTAAAACATCTCAACGAAGCTCGAAACATGTTCATTCACCTGTTTTTACGAGCTCTCGTCGAATTTTAAGAAATTCTGAAGCACAAGGTCCAACTGTCTTAACTGTATTTGCTTATAATTTGTATCACTACTCGTTACATTTCGTACCCGAGTCTCACATCTTTGAGTATTTTGTAGGAATTTACGCTAAGATTTTATTGGTGATGCTCAAAGGCTGGTTTAAAACGTAAAATTTACCAAAAATATTTAAAGAGAAATGCTGTCCACAAAATTTAAAAGAGTCAAATTATAACAGATCTGACGTCTTCTGGATTGGATTTGGATATCTAATAAAATCTAATTTGAAACTTACCTAAATTCCTTCTAGATTAATTTTATTCAATCACCTAAATATCAAAATTTCAATAATTTCCGAATGAACAATAATTAAATCTTAAGTCTTTTACCTTACTTTATACCTTAAGAACATAAATTTGTATGTGACAAGATTATATTGGCACGCCTTTTGACGATAAATGTTGCCCTCAAATACGGTAATAAACGAAATTGCAAAGAAACAAATTTACGTTATGTTAATTAACTGATCGAAAACCCATTTTTTTGTAACCGGCCATTATTAAAAAAAAGAGAGATCGAAAATATAATATCGTAAGCAGGGATGATATTGCCAAGGAATCAAAAGTAATCAATGTTTGAGGAACAGAGTACTGAATCCAGAATCAAAGTACTTTCTGCACGGTTATCGACTCTACAAACATTTCAGCAACTTTACAAGTTAAGGCACATTGAATTAAGTCTGACGGGACTCACATCAAAATAGCATTTTGCAGGAGCCCATTTCAGCACGAAATGTCAAAAATCTTGTAAATATGTCGTAAATGTAATCCATGAACAACCCATAACCTCATTTTACAAGTACTATTTCACGACGAACCATTTTTTGTTTGGCAGTCAGAGGGATTTTAACTGTTACGTATCTCTGGTGCTGTTATTGAAAAAGTTTCAAGAAAAGCATTAAAACTCCTCCAATCGTAGCGCTTGATTTTACTTGAGAAATTAAACTGTATTTTTCGGTTGCCTGCGTCGATTAGCTAATTTATATTGTTTCACCTTGAAGATATTACGCTAGTCTCAGCAATTATTATATAACTGCAAAGCGGCGTTAAGTCATACAAGTACAATGATAATTTATACGTCTCAAAATGGAATGCATGATTCGAACCACCGCTGGTTTTACCTGAGCGGAGGGCTTATTTTAATGGATATCATACGCAACCGAATATTACCTCTTCTGAACCACTAACCCCCCTCCCCCGCCCAAGTTTCCGTTGTTAAACCCATTGCATAAATTCTAGTTGTCTGCAATCAAAATTAATTAAAAATATGGCCTAGGGTCGGTTTATATCTGTGTCTAAAAATTATTACTCGACTATCACAACCTAAGGATTAGGATCAAAAAATCTTATCTCCTTACTTTTTTTTTTTTAATTTTCTGCGAAATTTTATTTTAATGTTAAATCTAAGAACTGCTTTTAAAATGACGGTACAAACATATTAGAAATTTCTGTTTGTTTATTGTTTAATGAAAAGAGTAAACATTTTGTGATCTTGCTAATCCTGCTGTGCTAGCCGTCAAAATAATGAATCTCTTAAACATAAAACTTGGTCAGAACAAATCTTTCAAAATGCAAGTTACTAAATTTAGCTATCGTTTAGACCAAGTTACGGGGCTTCCAATTCAAGAGACCCAAATTTGAATGTAAATATCTCCTCCAAATAAAATTAAGAATATTTGCTATTTTGTATGACACTGCGTATTCTGAAACAGGCATTTTTATTAAGCTATTTTGGCAAATGTTGTGAGACCGTTTAAGGACTTCTTTACTTACTCCTTTTTTATCTCTAACGTATGTTACAGTTGTTTTCTATACGCATTACAAGTATTTAATTAATAAATCACTCGAGTAATAAATTTGCCTAGAGTTAAATTACAAATTAATTAACTGGATTTTAGATCCATCCTTTAAACCAATAAGCGACTGTTGCTGCATTATATTAGATTCGAGTTCCATAAGAAAGAGTTGCATTTCGCATGAGGCCTTTAAGAAATTTTCATTTGGTTCAAAATATTAAACTACGATAGTAGATTTAACCATAAAATGGATAAAATGTCTTAGACTTTGAACCATATAATATACGATACGAAAATAACCCATTACAAAGTACTTCGATACTTTCGAGCAATTTTCAGTACTTTTGAGAAAATTGAAGAAATATCATTCGTCATATTATTTCGAGTGATATTTCTTGAATTTACCCAAAAATACTAAAAATTGCTCGAAAATATCGAAGTAATAATGGGCAATTTTTAAGCGTTTGGTTTATGATTTTAAAAAAACACAGTAAAATTGAAAAATATATTCAATTTTTAGTTGAATCGATAAATCAATGTTTGCCATTTACTTTTTAAAGATTATTTAATGTTGTCTTCCAGACGAGAGACGAGAGACGAGAGACTCATGTAGCCCAATAAAAAATAGCCAAGAGGCGTCAAATCGCACGGTCTAGGTGGCCAAATCACCGGACCGAACTTGAGATAAATCGCTGATCCAACTAATTTCTCAATAACTCCATTGTTTCGCGTGTTTTGTGGCATGTGGCGCCGTCTTGTTGAAACCACATATCGACCAGATTCAGTTAATGCATTGCAAAAAAGACCGAAATCATCGAACGATAACGAACCATTGGGGGCCAACGTTGCGGCCATCGTCATGTTTGAAAAAATACGGACCGATGATTCCACCGGCATTGGCAGTTCTTGCATTGCATGTGGCTGCTCATGACATCATATGCGGAAATTTTGCTTAATAACGTACCCATTTAACCAAAAATGAGCTTCGTCGCTGAACACAAATTATCGGTAAAAAAAACAGGTTTTCCTCAATATGTTCTAAGGTCCACTTACCAAAACTTCGATGCTGTGGCAAGTCGTTCGGCTTCAGTTGTTGCAGTAGCTATACTTTATACGCGTTCAGACCAAGATCTTTGGGTAAAACCTTCCACGTAGTCAAGTAACGCAATCACAATTGATGTGCCCTGTGACGAATGGATATTTTGTCGTCTTCATCAACACTAGCTGCTACAGCAGCAACATTTCCCCTATACGCACTCTACTCATACGATTTGGTGGATTGATGTCCAATAATGTGAAATTGGTGCGAAATTTTATCACAATGGCTTGGATTGCTTACTAAGTAGGTCGATTATGACAACCATAAAATCGACAAACCGTATTTTTCAAATTTAACCTCATATGAAGACATAATGAATTTCGTCGAAAGTTCTGTAAAGAAAATTTGCCCTGATATCGTGAGACGATCATTCGAATGTTGCGCCATAGGTCAGTTTGAAAAAACAAATCCACACGACAAATTACATGCAAACGGCTTTTGCATGCCTTAAATTCTGACCGAACTGAAGTTGGCGGATTGACGATCCTGTTGGAAGAGGAGAATGAAGTAGAAAGTGAGCAAGAGGAAAATTTTGAGTTTGTTGAAGCTGGTGAGGCGGATCATAATTCAGATGATTCTAGTGACACCGATAACGACTCCAGTGATGACGCTAGCGAAAACACCATTAGTGATTAACAAAGTTACCTACCTACGATTTGAAATTTAATAACACATATATTTAAGTTCCTACATATTTAATGATTTTTTTTAAGTTTAATAAAAACGTTGCTAAAAAATCTAAATTTCATGCGTAGCTACTTTACATATAATAGTCGCAAAAAGGAAAAAGTTAAGTAAAAAGCAAGAACCTAGGTATGTACTATATGTTCTAAAAAGTATTGAAGGATTTAATTAATATACCATGGTATACTAATTGGAAAATGCCATTTGTCTGGAAAACGTTGTGAAATTAGAGCTCAATTAGTATATTATGGTATTATAATTGGCACTAATTTTGCAAATAATAGACCGGTATAGTATTTGGATTTCACATTTTTACTGAAAGATGGCATTTTCCAATTAGTATACCATGGTATTATAATAAGAACTCTACGGTATGCAGGCCCAAAAAACGTAAACACGAAAAACACTTTCATCCAAATGCAATGAAAATTCTTTTTTGTTAAGTTTTTTCGAATTTATTTATTTATACCTCGTAAACGTGGCAGAAAAATAAATTTCCACTCTCCTGAGCGTCAACTTTGTTTGTTTACCTTTAAACGTAATAAATTATTTTTTATTTTTAAGTTAGTTTTCATTCAGAGTTTTACCATTTTCCGCTATGATGTCTTTAATTTGATGATCGTCATAGAGCAACGTTTGTGAGTATTAATGAGAGTAGATGACATAGAGAACAAAACCGAAAAAAGCCTCCTCTTCATGCATACACACAAACCATGCTCTATATATTTTATATGAAGATCATCAAATTAAACACATCGTTGCGGAAAATGGTAAAATTTTTAATAAAAACTAACGTACAAATGTAGAACAATTTATGACATTTAAAGATAAATAAACAAAGCGTCAACTCAGGAGAAAGAAAATTTATTTTTCTTAACAAAAAATAATTTTCATTGGATTTGTATGAAAGTTTTTTTCGTGTTTACGTTTTTTGGACCTGCATACATACAAAGCCCATATACTGTAATATGGCCGTAATACATACATAGACACTGATAATATTTGTTGATGCATTTACTCAGTTTATACGTACAGTGATGCGATTAAAATATTTTGTGGTTGTGTTGTGATACCGAAGGATATCCATCGATATGCTCAACATAGCAAAGATTCGGCGTCAGTCCGTTGTTGATATCATATATTATCTTTGGTATTTGTGAGATTAGCTAATCGATTCATTGCGAATTGATTGATGCAGGCAGATAAAGAGTTTCATAAGTTCAGTGAATAGCAACAATAAAAACAAAACACCAAAAAACTAATTTTTATTATTAATTGCCAGTAAACATCGATGCAGGGTCACCATTTTTATTATTAAATATTTTTATTTAATTAATTATTTTAATTTTTAATATTAATATCCGCCATATGTAATAGCGGATGAGTTACGTGCGACATCGAACGACGAAACGAAATTTATTTTTATTCAATAAATTTGCACACTCCTTTGGCGTTTGTGTCGACGTGTTGCTACATACAGGGTGTTTGGCGCGTGGACCGACAAAATGTTTTGGCAGATTGGGGAGGTCATTTGGAAGCTTTCATCCCATAGAACGGATGTCCTAAGTTTATGTTTTTTTTTTAAATTACTTAAAATCTCGCTTGTAAATGATCATAACTCTTGGTTCGTAGCCGTAAAGGTACGAAATAACATTTATTATACTCTGCAATATGATTTTATTTTAAAAAAATCATTATTTAATACAATTGGTTTAAGAAAAATTACTTATGTAATTCCGAATCCTAAAAAATTTGTAACAGTATCAAAAATGTCACGTTCTAAATTCATTTAAAAAAAACTAAAGGTTATTTAGAAATTAGCTTATTTTAAAAAAATTCTCTGGTTTATGTCCTTACCAATAGTGTACTACATGACATATAAATCATCCATTTTGTGGTCAAAATAAGAGACACTGTTTTGTCAGGCTTATTTGTGTCAGGGTTAAGAAAATACCTTTTACGTTATTGATAGATTTTAAAAAAATAACTAAACTGGGTGTTAATTGTTTTGTGCTGCTCAGTCGCTATTTCTCTATTTGCTACCGGAAGTGTCCGTATGTTTCACGTTGATCTGATAAATTGTTAAGAACATTTTGTTGTGTTTGTCTTCGCTGTTGTTATGATGCCTAACTTTAGTAACGAAGAGTATGCTGACATGTAGTTGACGTATGGCAGTGCTAATTGCAATGGGCCTGCAGCGAGAAGAATTTATCAGGAGCGGTATCGTGATCGACTTTACTGCACCACGAAACCTTCTCAACAACCTATCGATGTCTGAGGGAGGCCGACATCTTACATTTTCACGAGCCTCAGATGAATGTGAGACAACATAATGTTGCAGTCGATGAAAGAATAATACAAGCTTTTCCGAGGATTTTACTACAAGCATACGAGTTGTCACTGAAAGACTAAACTTATCAGTCTGGAAGGCATGACTGATAGATGGAAGCCATGCATTCCATTACACTCCAGTTCAAGGTAAAAATACCCAGTTTTTATTCTCTCACTTTACAGAAAATTTAATAACATTTCCGGGTTTCGAAGAAATTCTACTGATAATACTAGAAGGCTGGAATTTTGTAGATTTATACTGCATATAGATGTTGAGGATGATAGCTTTTTGAAAAGGATTCTCTGGACAGATGAGTCTAACTTCAATCGTGAGGAATAGGTGACCCTCCATTCCTTGGCCCGCACGGTTCCCAGACCTCACAACACTGGATTTATACGTCTGGCGACATGGTAAGGAATTGGTACGCAACAGAGGTATCCACAAGAGTAAAACCTCAATTGAAAGGATAAGCCCCGCATTAGAAAAAATGCAATTTCGCACAACAACCGTGGAGATAAGGTGAAGATGCTGTGTATGCATACGGAGTGGATGAGGTCATTTTGAACAAAATTTATCAAGAACTTAAATGGTATTTTCTTAACCCTGGCCCCGGCAAAATAATATCTCTTATTTTGACCACAAAATGAATGATTTATATGACATGTGGAAAGGGCATAAACTAGAGAATTTTTTAAAACAAAGCTAATATCAAAATAACCTTTAGTTTTGTATAATGAATTTAGAACGTGACATTTTTCCTACTTTTACACATTTTTTAGGTTTTGGAAGTCCATAAGTCATTTTTCTTAAACCAATTGTATTAAATAATGATTTATTTAGAACAAATCACATTGCCGAGTATAATAAAAGTCGTGCCTTTTATTATACTCGGCAATGTAATTTTGTTTCGTGCCTTTACGACTACAATCATGAAAGTTATGATCATTTAAAGGCGAGATTTTGGGTAATTTAGGAAAAAACTTAAAAATGTCATATCTCGGTTACCGTGACACTTAGGACATCCATTCTATGGCATGAAAGCTTCCAAAGAACCCAAATACTCTGTGTATTAAATATGTATTTTTTCGTTGCAAAATTGTAATCGCTACGCAGTCAAGTTCTATCCTCCCGACGCTTTTCATTTTTTAGGTTTGAGGTTGAAAAGAGTTACAAATATTAATCCTTCCTTTGAGAAACTGGAAACTGGTCTACAAGTTTTAATGCCCACACATTACTTGGTTGGAGAATCATTACCAATTGTTTTAAAAACGTATTGGGATGAAGTAGCACAAAACAAATTCAAGGGTTTTGGAAACCATGGCATTAGGATTATTTGGCAACACTTCAACAACACCTTACATGGAAAAACTAAATCGAGCAACTTGAAATCGATGACGTAGTCCTGAGCCACTGACTTTTAAAAGTCATAGTTGCACACCTCAAAAGCGAACTACAAACACAAAAGAACGAAGTAAAGTATTAAAAAGCGATATGAAGAGTATCAGTTAAAAGAATGATAAAGTATTCAGTTTGACTCAGAATTTTCTAATTCATTATTTCAAAATATTTCCTCATAAAATATCCGCATGTCATCAACCAATTGTTTTATTCGTCATTTTCATCATAAAACTTATCCTTCATCTGAAGGTTCTGCAACGACAACAAACAATTTCAAAACTAGAGTTATTTAACAGGTGTTTTATATTACACTATTTATTTATAAATATCTTTGGAATTAAAATAGTATTTTTTTAGTAATGCTGAACTTCATATCATACGGCGTGAAACAAACAGCGATTTATACTCGTATTATAACATTTTACTAATAATACTGTGTGCAAAAAATAGTAAGACTTTGTTCATAATTTTAAAATTCTTTATTTATTTCTCCAAATCTTTTTCGTCCCCCTCAAAGTAATCCCGCCCGGCCTCAATACACTTGTGCTAACGTGTTTTCCAACCCTCGAAACAGTTGTTAAAGTCAATTTCCGAAATAGCCTCCAACGCGCTTAGCGATTCACATTTAATGTCTTTAATTGACTCAAAACGGTTTCCCCGAAGTGATTTTGGAACCAATCGTGCTTTCACTTTTCACTGGTTTTCTCTGATCCTTCCGATATTTCAACGATGCCAGTAAAATCTCTTCGATCGTCGACTCTCAAGCACCAATTCCTTGATTTTATTAACGTGTTGATCATCAGTTGATGTTGATGGCCGTCCTAGACGTGATTCGTCGTCAACACGTTCTCGACCTTTGAACAATTTGTACCAATCAAAAACACTTGCTCGCGACATACAATTATTACCGAATGCCTTTTGCAACATTCTGAACGTTTCGGCACCACAAAATTGATTCCGCACACAAAATTTAATGGAACTTCTTTGTTGAATAATTTCACTCATTGTAAAAATCGCCGAATGCACTTTTTGTACTTCAGAAAGACAAGCGTATACTAAACACTAATGATTATTTTGATGTGACATTTGGCACAGATGTCACTGATTGTCATACCAACATAGAAAAAAAAATATTTCGACGAATGGTTTTCCGCGCGAAATTTAAATTAAAAAGTCTTACTACTTTTTGCCCACAGTATACTATTGCTGGTGTGAACTCGGTATTATTGTGATGCTTACGTAGATGCTCGTGCCGTAGTGATTGCAATTTTCGATAGCGTGCTATGTTGTGTGCCTGACGCCGTTTTGTTTGTGAA
The DNA here is from genome assembly GCA_963691935.1 of Nephrotoma guestfalica. NCBI lineage: Eukaryota > Metazoa > Arthropoda > Insecta > Diptera > Tipulidae > Nephrotoma > Nephrotoma guestfalica. Next base: position 130,919,667 of record OY829915.1, on the reverse strand, counting down.
TTGTCTAAATTTTCGACTAACTAAATTGGAGGGTAGTTCTTACAAGTTATTGATAGATCCCTAAAGGTTCAGAAACCAAAATGGGCCTGATATGTGCCTAAGTTAAAACTGACGGATCTTCTATTGACGCGTGCAGTATTAGATTGATGGTAATCATTATCGAATTCTGGTAGTACAAGAAAAAATAAATATAGTACTTATTTTAATAAAATATCGGCCGTCGTGTATGCGTTTAACTTTTATTCTGTAGTCTCCAAGCCATTTATAATTTCAAAAATTCAAACATCCGCTGAAATATCAAATTCATTAGCAAACCCGGTTATAGGTAACACTGTTGTTATGTAACTTTATAAATTTTCCTCCTCCGATACTTCGATTTTCTATATAATCATACTTGTTTGATCTATTAAAATAATTTTATTAAACCAATTGTCGTAAATCAAATTAAATCCTAACTTAATTACAAAATATTTATCTAAATCAACTCAACCTGAAATTAAAATGGTTATGTGCTAATTATAATTTATTAGTTTCTAATAATAAACCTCAGTATTGTTAACTGTCAGGAAACTATAAAGGAAACTAACTATAAAGGATAGTATTAATATTGAACATCTCGGACGATTCTAGATTCTTAAATTCCTAAATAAGCTAAATCAATAATTTTAATGGTAATTATCAATTAGCTAAAAGAGTTATTATTACTAATTACAACTAATTGCAGCCGCATCGATTGACTTTTAAATTAAAATTTTATTTTTAATTAAAAAGTAGTACATCTTCCAAGATATTCTGTAAACAAAAATCTTCATTAGAACTAAATAAATTAGCTTAATCAGGAACTGCTATGAATAATAGTATTAATAATGCACACCTGATAAACCTCGATAACTCTGGTACTAATCAAACTAAAATATAATAAATATAATAATTTATTACTCCGAAGGTGACTAATTGGATACAGGAATTAGTAACACTAAAATTAGTTAATCTCTGAAATCAAAATACGGCCGAGTAAAAGGCGAACTAAAAAAACACGGTCCGCATGTATTTAGGCCCGAATAACCTAATTACGAAAAAACATCTTCATACAAATGCCATGGAAATTCCCTTTTGTTAAAATCTTCTTTGACCCTACCCATCCATATCTCGTACATGCGGCATGCACATAAACTCTGCCCATCCACCCTCAATCCCTATAAACTATACTTTTCACTTTCAAGTCATTCCCCATTCAGAACTTCACTATTCTCCGCTAGGACGTCCCTAATACGACGATCATCGTACAATATACAGAGCAAAATTTGTATGTATGCACGGACAGTGGATGACGAACAAAATTACCACTCTTCAAGCATACATCTCAATCACGATCTATACATTTTATACGACGAGCATCAAGTCAAAAACACCACAGCGTAAAATGGTAAATTTTTAAAAGAAAATTTCCCTAAAAATAAAAAACCAATTCTCCAAAACCAAAGATATTTACAACAAAGTTCATGCTCAGGCGAATGAAAATTAATTTCTCTTCCGCATCTACAAGATACAATCTAGTAAAGTGAAAAAACTCTTCAAAAAGAAAATTCCATAGCATTTGTATGAAAGTTTCTTCTCAAACATACGTTTTACGTTAACACATACAAAGTCTATATATCGCGAGATGTCTATATATACTACTATATATACGTTACATAGGTAACGAAACGTGGTTTCGGAGAGTTAAAGAAATGAATTTTATTGGTCAAAATTTTACGTTAATACAATTTCAGGTATAAACTTACTCTAACTCTAAACTAACAATTTTTCATTCTTATACTAAATTAAAAGTTAATGTCAGCATTCTCGTATATAAAGAATTTAATTAGAACGGAAATATGATTTGTTGATGTTGCAGTAGTATGGCATGTGCAACTACATAATGCTAGGAATTTGGTTGACTCAGCGGTTGACGTGTATAGCATTTTGCTAACTCTTCCCCCTTTAAAGATCCACGGCCCGTGGGTCACGTATTGGGGGTAACCGTGTGCATTTCTGGTAGGCAGCTGAAGATCCCCTGTTGTTGAGCTGGTTTCTGATGTCGCACTTTATAGAAATGGTGCCTTCTTGTGATTAAGAAAATCAAGATTATCGTTAAAATCAAACTTATGATTGCGAGATCTATGAGCCCTGATTTTTCGTAGCTTGCGAACAATTTCTGTAGTTTTGTCACGTTATTCAGATGCAGGCTATGAAGATAGTATGGATTTATCTTCATGCTTTTTTCTGTTATATTTGACTGAAGCACTAATGGTAGTATTTGTAATGTATGTGTTTCCCGGTTAGTGAACGTTATGTTGTTGATTATTATGGTCTCGTTGTTGAGTTGTATTAAAAAACTTCCCTCTAGATGTTTGTTTGTATTGTTGCCGTAGATCTCACCGTTAAAGTTGTTCAGGTAGATTGTATTGTCAGCCAGTGTCTCAATTACCTGATTTTTGTTGAATATGTAGTCACAACTTGCATGCGTACCTCGTATGAGCTGGCTGAAGCAATGGTCATCGTCGATTTCCTCCAAGCAGTTTCTCTCACAGATAATGGTCTCGTGGAACGAGTTACACTTCTGCGTTATCCCGAAAAGCCGATGTTGATTTAGGATAAGTTCCTTATATTCCAAGTAGACCTGTTTATTTTGTTTGATTGTTGATCTAATAAGGACATGGTTATAGTCCTGCTTGCTTGTTTTTGGTATTGATATTACATATAGTATTATGGAATCCTTTACCAGCATTGTTGGCTCTGCGTATTCAATCGCTTCTATTTCATTCGCATATGGTAGGGTTTCGATTTCTGCAACGAGTCGTCCAATTTCCATTTTGTCCATAAGATTTGTATTTATTATCTTTGTTTTTGCTAACTGTGCGGCTCTAATTATTTCCTTTATTTCCTCTTTTATGATTGTGAGTTTGTTGAACAGAATCTGCTGTGTTTTATCATCCGCATCTTCGTGCAATGAGTCAACGATTTGGTTGTATTCGGTAAGGATTTTGTTTGCCGTTTTCATCAAGGCTGTGTTGATTTGGTATTGTTCATTGTTATTGTTGATGAGTTTGTTCTGGCTATCGACAATCTGGTTCCAATCAGTGGCATCTGGTGTTCCTGCAACCCATTTCCAGGCTGTTCCAATCCAATCGATCGATCGTTTAGTCCTTGTATTTTTCCCTTTTAGTTTTGACATCAATTGTGTGATTTGTTGAATTTGGTGCGTCAGCTGAGGTTTAAGTGAGCTTCTTTGATCGATGTGTTTGATTTCGGGTGAAATCCTTTCAACTATGTCTTCGTAAACGGTTAGATGGATGACATGAACAATCTTGAATTTTCCGTTGATGATTCGGCCTGATCCCTGTTTAACTGTTACTAGCGGATTGTTGTACTCATAGATGTTTAAGGGTGTTGTTATCGTCAAAACACGGGATCTAGAAGATGGAAGAGATGATACTTATTCATTTACGTTTTTTATATGGGTCTTGTGTATTTTTCTGCCCGAAGCTGTAATAACTGTAACTTGGTTATTTTTCGCTACAATTTCCTTCTTAAATTTCGCTGTATCTTTTCCTTGAATTTGCTTTACGGCCACGTATATTGTATCTCCGACTTCATAAGTTTTAGGCGCTGCTTTTTTTAAATTTTCTCTCCGTAAATTGGATTGTTGAGAGTCTTGAATCCTTTGTACTACGTCTTCATTCACTTTGTCCCTGAAATTTAGTAGACCCTGATAGTTGATGCGGTTGGTTCTAGCGAAGAACAGGTCACTGGGTTTCCTTCTGGTGACTGAATGTATTGTGTTGTTGTACCTGTCCACCGCAATGCAGACTAGGTCCTTTATGGGGAGATCCTTATATTCATCCATTAGGCATCTTGTGATCTCGATGATTGTTGAATGGACCCTTTCAACCGTGCCGTTTACCTCGCTTTTTTGAGAGGGTGTGAGATAGATTTGTATTCCTAGTGTTTTTATGTAGTCAGATATCATGGGACTGACGAAACTTGATTCGTTATCCATTACTATTACTTTTGGTACGGTGAAATAGTGTAGGATTTTGATGATTCTGCTTCTTAGGTGTGTGGCTGATCTATCTTTAATGTGGAAAAGTTTCGTGAACTTGGTGAATTTATCTATGCAGGTGATGAATTTTTCCTTCTTGATGTTGATGATATCCATGTGAATGATTTCCGATGGATAGGTTTGTTGTAATTTAACTTTGTCGGGATGACGGTCGTATTTTTTTGTATGACTATTCTCACAATTCTGTGTATATTTTCTTATCAGGCTTGCCATTTGAGGAAAATAATATTTTTCTAAGATTTGTTCTTTATTTTCTTGAGAATTTCTATGGGCTCTTTTATGCTCTGCCTGAATGATGTTGAATTTATTCTCTTCGCATTTTATGTCCTGCACAATCCTTTGTGTTAGTCGAAGTTTGTACCCACTAAGATGTTCCGTGAATAGTTCTTGTAACATCTGGATATGTTCCTCCGGAATTTTAATTCCATTGATCGCCGTTGGGCTAAGTCTTTCCTTTAGAGCTCTCGTTAGTGTTTCTTTGTTTATCTGCCTTAAGCTGATGAAATGCCTTTGGTAGTTAGGATGGGGTTCCTCACGAGCATAAACGTCTTTGTTTTCCGAGATGATGATTTGATTTCTGAATACATTTATTGGTGCATCACAGTATCGTATCAAATTGGTGTTATCCTGCTCTGCGCTATGAATTGTCTCATCTGTTGACAGCATATTTGTCTCTAATTCCAATCGTGATAATGCATCTGCTACCTTGTTAATGGATCGGGGTTTGTAAATTATTTCATAATTATATTCTTCCAGACGTGCTTTCCACCGTTTTAATTTCGCGTTGTGGTTACGATTACTTAGTGAGAAGGTTAGGGGTTGATGGTCCGTGATGATTTTTATCTTTTTTGCGCCATATAGGTAGTTTTGCAGGCTGTCCAATGACCAGATAATAGCTAACATCTCCTTCTCATTCGTAGCATAATTTTCCTCTGTTCTATTTAACGATCTGGAGATGAATGTGACAGGTCTATCCTTTCCGAGTTCACCCTGCGATAATACTGCTCCAATCGCGGTGTCTGATGCATCCGTTGTTAATGTGAATGGCTTCTCAAAGTTAGGGAAGATGAGTATTTCCGTTGATGACAATAATTCTTTGAGTTGTCGGAATGCGTGGATTTCTTTCTCTGAAAGGTTGATTTTGACCTTTTTTGACGCATTTGCCTTGATTTGAGCATTTTCTCCCCTGGTGAGGCTTGTAAGCGGTTTCGCTAGCTTGGCGAAGTCTTTTATAAAGCGTCTGTATTATGACGTCAACCCAAGAAATGATTTTAGATCTTTCAAGTTCTCTGGAATTTTAATATTTTGAATTGCACGCACCTTCCGGTCGTCGGGTTTAATACCCTGGTCGGTTATGACGTAACCGAGAAATTCGGTTTCACTCTTGAGGAATTCTGTTTTATTAAGGTTCACGCGCAAATTCGCCTTTTCCAGTTTGGAGAATATCTTCTCTACATTGTTTAGGTGTTCCTCTTCCGTGTTTCCTCCAAATATGATAATATCATCAATATAGACATAACATATTTTTCCAATGAACTCTTTTAGCACGTTGTCTATCATTCTCTGGAAGATCGCTGGTGCGTTTTTTAATCCAAAAGGAAGCCTTAGGAATTCGTACTTCCCGTTCATTGTTGAGAAGGATGTTTTTTTTATGTCTGAGTCCTTCATCCGAATCTGATAAAGCCGGAGGTGAGGTCGATCGTTGTGAAGAATTTAGAGTTTCCTAGGTGTGCCAGTGTATGTGAAATGTCTGGAATTGGGTAGGCATCTGATACTGTTACGGCATTGAGTCTTTTAAAATCGATGACCATACGGTATTTACGTATACCGGAAGCGTCCAATTTTTTCTCCACTACCCAGATTGGAGCGTTGTAGGGGCTCTTGGAAGGTCTTATAATACCGTCATTTAGCAGCTGTTCGATTTGGGTTTCCACTTCACCTCTCATGTTTACCGGATATGGGTAAGATTTGGAATAGATGGGTTCCTCTGTTGTTGTTTTAATCTCTGCTCTTACATCTGTTTCGATGATTTCATAGTTGTCAACCGGCCCGAACAGTTTTTTGAATTTTGACAGCATTACTTGTAGGTTATGTTTTGTCTTTTGCGAAAGATGATTGTCTCGAATTTCCAGATTATTGACTTGTGATGACTGCTTTTCCTTTAGTGGTATCTTTATGTATGGTCCTAGAATTAACGTGTTATTTTTTCTGTCGATTATGACCCCTAGTTCTTTTAGGGTATCATCTCCAATTATCCCGTCGAATGATTGAAGTCCCGGTAACACGAAAAATTCCAAATTTTTGTGGATTCCGACACTTTTAAAGAATGGTCCAAAATTTTTTTCTTTAATCGGTATGCTTCCACCAGCTGATTTAATATTGAATTGAGTGTTGGTCGGAATTGGGTACAGTCGGTGTAATATCGGACGATTCGTATGATTCCCTTTTAGCTCTGTACGTTAATAATTGTACAATGCCTACTTGTGGTACGATGTTTCATTCACTTATCACTTGATTTCTCAGTCGAAAATCGCGATTACTTTGTAATTCACTTTCAGCGTTTAGACGTTGAAATTTGTAAAACGCCTACTCGTAATTCACTTTATCCCTTTAATCACTTTACTTTCACTCGAAAAATTTTCTTGACTGGTCCCTGTTTCGGCGCCAGTTAACGAAACGTGGTTTCGGAGAGTTAAAAAAATGAATTTTATTGGTCAAAATTTTACGTTAATACAATTTCAGGTATAAACTTACTCTAACTCTAAACTAACAATTTTTCATTCTTATACTAAATTAAAAGTTAATGTCAGCATTCTCGTATATAAAGAATTTAATTAGAACGGAAATATGATTTGTTGATGTTGCAGTAGTATGGCATGTGCAACTACATAATGCTAGCAATTTGGTTGACTCAGCGGTTGACGTGTATAGCATTTTGCTAACTTATACGTCTATATATACTGTGGGCAAAAAGCAGTAAGAAACAACAAAAATTGTTAACGAGTCTAGCAAAACAGAATAACAGAATTGAAAACCCTTTCTCGCTTTCTCCCTAGTATCCTACACCTTTATGTGTTATAAAGTACAGTTAAAATATATATTTTTATGTAATTAAAATTTATTTCGGAAAAATATCTATTAAAACAATGAAACAAATGAAAAACACTTATCTTAGGCTTCCATTGGAATCAAAAAGTCCTACATAATGAAGATTTACATACATTGCGGATTGCGTATGTTGCATTCAAGCAACGGTATCAAAATACATATAAACGAAAATTGTTATGTACATATCCTACACCATTGCAAGCGCACCGTACAAATTTATATTAGAATATACAATACGTACAACTACAATTCATTTCACTTATTAAATTCACGCAAATTATTATTGAACTTATTATTTATTTAATTTAGCAACACTATCACTATTACTTATTTATTAAAATACATTTAAAATAAATTATTTATTTATTTAAAGGAGAGACAAAAACACGTCTTTCCTCTACGACGGTCAATCCCCAAACGCCAGTCTGCTGAGTTGTATAGCTTTATAGCGCTATTCCATTCAAAATCACAAGATTTTGTACAAAATTAAAAAGAGACGAAAATAAACCATTTCTATTTGTGAGAATAGTGTTTCCGATTTTTTTTGTTTTTGTTGAGTTGCTATAATTTTTTCTTGAAAAATATCAAGCTGAGTATTTTTTATAGCAGCAAATATAAAAATCAAAAATAAAAATCCCCCACTCTCTCTTTAATTTATTTTTCGCAAATTTTTATGGTGTACAGACATACTAGACGTGACTTTAGAAGATCAATTTTTTATGATGCCGTGATTTTAGAGAATAACTTAATAAATAGATTCATGTGGTGGTAATTTGTACTGTATAGTACATATATGCAGTATGACAGCAACACAACACAAAATAAAAAAAATTTAATTTCGATTAAAAGATATATTAAATAATAATAATAAATGATGGCTTCCACCGGTGCAGCAGAAGCGATTTAAATAAATATAGGATGCTAATAGGATGCTAACACGCCATAAAATGTATATAACAATGTATCCAATTCAGGATATTTATCCGAAATATTATAAAGGAGATCACGAACTATTTTATAGCATACATCTTTGGTCGGCTGATTAATGAATCCTATCTAAGAACAAAATAAAAGAAAATTTAATCAGTAGGAATAGGAAGGAACTAGGAAGTAATTTAATTTTCTACCTCAAATATCTTTAATGTTACAGTCCTTATGAATTCCCAGTCCGACTGTTCTCTCGATAAAATCATATTACAAAATGTTTTCAATAAATAATATAAGTGATCGGCTGCAATTTCAGTTGTAACATCATTGAACTTGTCTAACAAAAATTCATTATTGATTTGGATCGGTAACTGTTCATAGTTTAAACAGTGAAAATTATCAGGCAATATCATAAAATCCATAAAGTGCGCTTATCTAAAGTTTAAAATGGAAAATCGAATAAATATTGCCATGTAGTAAGACGTCGCGAATTGTACATATAGTGCCAGATCGTAATATAAAGGAGTTATTGTCAATTTGAATTCGATATAGAGTTCCACATCATTCGTATTATTCGGTGTCTGAAAATAATCAAAATAAATATTTTATTTGTATGCCAAATCAGAATAAATTCGTGACACTTACGTGAATAACTCGTGGGTACCGGTTGCGTACAAAACAACATGACGAACTAATCGCCCCAAACGTTTTGCAAATTGATGGTATCTATCTGAGTTATAGGTCAACAGACCATCGCCCAAAATTTTAACTAAACTCGTTGAAAATGCAAATATCTTTAATAAGTAATTTGCGATGAAAGTTTTTCTTCGATATAGTACATATTCAGAATCAATAATGGTCCAAACATCATCTTTCACAGGGTCAATAACATTTTCCAGCTTTAGCTGTTTCAAAACTTCATTACGCTGTTTAATTGGTAAGAGAATTACTTTTAATATTGTTTTGCAATGATCTACATGATTGCTCGGAAAAGGTGTTCTAAGGTCTGCAATTAAATCTGGAATTTGAATCATAGATGCCATCCAGGTAGGTGTTTCGCTCGGAGATCTAAAGTAAGTATATGAAACAGCAAAAACATATGATATTGCCATGTTGCCTTTCTTTTTATGTAAACTAATTAATTTCTTAAGCCAATTCTTTAAATTTTTCTAAACTGTATTATTCATTTATTTTATTTATTTACGCAATTGAATGGTGGCCCGTGAAATTGTTTCACCATTCGACGTGTTAATCGCTATTTGCGTTGAAGAATATTTCGAAGTTATTGACATTGTGTTAGCAGCTCGCTAGTTTGTGCTCAATTATGAAGGTGCATATACTTCAGAATCATAAATATATCGAACAAAATCGTAGCATGTTTTCTCAATTAAGCCTTTAAAATTCGAAGAGAGTCACGAATGCTTCTTCATCCAAATATAATAATCTAGAATAATTAAAATAAATAAACGTTGTATTTAAATCGAATATAGGAAGAACAAAAAAATACATTGAAATAAACATTTAATCAAGATTATAACTTTGGGAACTTACCCAGTATTTATGACTTGCATTAAACCTTGAACCACAACTACAGGAGGTCGATCCAGTGGCGATATGATCTTTTACTTTTTACAATGTGTTTTCATTCAATATTATTGTGCAAAGTTCCCAATTCAGCTAATAAATTCCTAATCATTCAACTTTTTGAATATTTCTTAAGAAATTCAAATAAAACATGATTTGACGTTGTATATGGCATGTTTAGTTCTGTATCAATAAATTGTTTTTTGAAGGCTGTGGCCAGAATTTCAGGATTGTTATAAATTTGTTTTAATTCTAGTTCGTTGAAAGGATTTATGTTTAATTTAACATGATCGGCTAATTTATTGTACGTCTGTGCGGTTGCATGATATTCAATTGCTTCATTTGATTTTAAATCGGTTGATTAAATAACAAAACCTTCGGGTATCAAAACAGCATGCGACGATGTTGTGTCTTCGAATATGGGAGCATTAGGCTTAAAATGTATTTCATTTACTTTTGGCATATTACTGGGAGTGAAAGTTACATCTGGAACATGTACATTTGTCACAGAATTAATGCAAAGCGACTTTCAATCTCCCCACTTTTAGTAACCGGTTCAACTACTTCATCAGTATCCATTTGGATGGAACATGGGATGCGACAGCACATTCTACGCTTTCTATTGAAACTACAAACGACGAACTCGAGTGATAATTGACGCTGCTTAAAGATTCGACAATCGAATCGATTTCTTGCTGGGGCTTAATTTTTTCTTTTTCTGTAAATAAATCGTTGTTGATTATACTTCATTGAAAACACACAAATAACATTCTTAACGTAAAATTGGGTTAGTAATTGTTAAGGTTTAGAATTTCTGGCTTACAAAAACTAATAAAAGGTCAAAAACGAAACCGAATTAATAAAATTCAATATTAAAAATAATAATCAATAAAATTTGTGATTCCCAGTATAATGCGGAACAGCTGATTATGATTCAAGCGCAAATTGTTAAGATCAATAGATTTAAAATTAATTTTAATTTAATATTTACTGTTAAAACGGAAATAAATCAACTATATTATAAGTTACACAAATATTTAGTTTATAATTATTAAAAAAAACATTTTATTTTAAGAAAATTAACTTCAGTTTCGGTTTCTCCATTGTAGCCATTTGATTTATTATTTATGTAACATAAATTTTTTGATTGTTTTAGGTTATAGAGGAACTTGTCAAAATTTTCCCCTCATATGTTTTATAGTAGAGTACTTTTTACGTATTTGTCCAAATTAAAGAAACTAAATAAAACAAAACTATTTTCGCCATTTTTAAAATAATATTTATTTTTTTTAATAATTTAAAGAATGTAAAATACATCATCAATTATTAAAAATTACGACTTTTCACTTTATTTAAATAATTTTTAGGTTACGTTTGTATCTCAGTAAAAAAATTCCTCTACATGTTCTACTATAAAAAAAAATTGTGTCTCACACACTATAAAAAAATCAGTCACTCTCATGTAGATATTTTATTCTTGTCTCTTTTTAATTTTGTACAAAATCTTGTGATTTTGAATGGAATAGCGCTATTATGTATAATTAAGATTGGTACATTTTCCACGACAAATAGGGCTTTTTTCATAATTGTAGTAGCGGTCACTGCTTCGTATAGCACTACGTATATATAGCATGGTATACTTTCCATAACAGCTAGGACTATTTTTGATGATTAGGGGAGCGACTATACTGTTTCGTACAGCTGTACAGATCTATCAACATGGTACGATTTCCATAACTTAATAGTATTTGTTTTCACAATTTTGGTAGCGTCTACTATGTTGTATTGCTATATATCTAACTTAGTATAGTACTCGTGTGATTTCCAAGATTCTTTTAGTAATCGGTTATTTGAAATAGTAACGTTTACCACGAATCTATAGGACTCATTTTCATATTGCAATAAGTGTTAAATAAAATTCAATTTTGAGTTTTTAATTTGGTATTGACATTTTTTTTTAAATTTTAATTATTCATTTTAATTATATAATTATTATAAAATATAATTTTAATTTTAAGATATTAAATACAGTAAAATCTTTGTTATCCGGAACTGAAACAACCGGAATACTCGAGTAACCGGAGTTTTTTATTTTCCAAAAAAAAAAACGATTTCATTGTGTACGTACTTATTTGTACTACATACATTGTACTAATTAGTGCTATTACCGCAAAATGGACGCACTCATTTATTTCGTTTTGTTGGTAACACTGTTATGGTATCATAAATTTTTGTAAATCACAAAACAGACTGACATTTTAGTTACTGCTTAGACATTTATCAATTTCGGGTGTGTTTTGCTTTATTGTACGTAATTTCAATAAAAATGGATTCAAGTTTTGATAAAAATATTAAAAAGCGAAAGAGAAACGTGTTAACTTTATCTGACAAAATTGAAATCATTAAATGTTTGGAAAAAGGTGAAAATCGCGAAAAGTTAATGAATCGGTTTAATATAGGAAGTCCCACGCTCTACGATATTAAAAATTCGAAACAAAAAATTCTGGATTTCGCGTCAAATAGGGAGTGTGAAGGGAGAATAGAAAAACGGAAAACCTTACATAAACCCAAGTTAGAACAACTTGATTCAATTCTGTTCGGCTAGTTTTCTCTTAAGAGGAGTGAGGGAATGCCGATAACGGGTCCATTATTGATTGAAAAAGCCAAATTTTTTTACGAAGAACTCAAAATAAAAGAATCTTGCAGTTTCTCAGTTGGATGGCTAAATTGTTTCAAGGCAAGACACGGAATCAGGAAATTAGATATATCGGGAGAGAAAAAATCAGCTGATGAATATGCAGCCCAAAACTACTGTGAAAAATTTTTGGAAATCGTTAAAAAATACGACCTGTCGCGAGAACAGGTATACAACGCAGACGAGACGGGTTTGCTCTGGCGATGTCTCCCTAATTCAACACTGGCAGGGAAAAACGAAGCCACTGCAGCTGGTTTTAAGCATAATAAAAATAGATTAACGGTGCTCACATGTGCTAATGCTGCTGGAACCCATCGTTTAGATCTTCTTGTTATTGGAAAATCTCGTCGTCCAAGGGCTCTTAAAAACGTGACCAGTTTACCTGTGCAATATAAATCACAAACAAACGCGTGGATGGATCGATCAATTTTCTTAGATTGGTTTCACTGTAGCTTTGTGCCAGCAGTTAAAAAACATTTGTCACAATTTCAAAATCATCGTAATTCGAAATGCTTGTTACTTTTGGATAATTGTAAAGCTCATCCTCCAATCAACGAAATGGTATCAAAATGTGGCAATATTTTTGTTATGTGCTTTCCTCCAAACGTTACTTCCTTAATTCAACCTATGGATCAAGGCATCATCCAAAATTTTAAATGCCACTATAAAAAGGATTTTCTGAAAAAGCTTTTAAGAACTGATTCGGTAAAAAAATTTCAAACCGACTATAGTATAAAAGACGCAATTTTTAATTGTGCTGTAGCATGGGAAAACGTTAAACATACAACGCTAGCTAAAGGATGGGGAAAACTATGGCCCGAGGAAGATGAAAGCATATCTGATGATGAATTTATTTACGATCAATTTATTTCAGGTGAGATGCTCGAAATGATAAGAGAGGCACCATCTACGAATCCAGTTTCGGAACTACAACAGGACGAATTGAATGAATGGATGGTTGCAGACAATAATTTGGCAGTCGCTCAAACATTTTCGGATCAACAGCTAATACAAAACGTTATTAATCCTGCAACACCAATTAATTTAGTAGATGATGATTCCGAGTCTGATGATGAAACTTGTGTACCACATTGCATAACGTGGGCTGAGGCCGAGCAAGGGCTTTCAACTTTTTTGAAATTTGCGAAACAATCGTCCTCATATTCTGCACAAGAAGTGATGCAAATTTTTGTGCTTAGCAATCATTTTGCCACAAAAAGGAGTAAATCTTTAAAGCAGACTAATATCCAGACATGGCTTAAAAAGTCTAATTAAAACAATATTATACTGTATAGCACACATTTACACAAATGTACAACAAATTACAGGTTACTAAATTATGAACAAATAGTCTGAAATTGTGATTCTTTTTTAATTTTCTTTTATTTATTATTAAAATATATTATACTTAGGTACTTAGGTATACCTGATAGACTGTAATTTGTACCTAAATCAATAAAATTGAATTTTAGAATTAAGTTTGGATGTTTTTATTCTAAATAAAAATCGTCGGATGATCGTCATTTGCTTACGTACATTTAGTGAGCTGAAATAGACAAGAAACTGCGATAATTTTAATTAACCGGACTTTTCGATTAACCGGAACGCCCTAATCCCCGTGCTTTCCGGATAACAAAGATTTTACTGTATAACGTATTATTTAATTTTATAATATTTGATCTCGCGTTTAACTCCATTAACGTATTCATGCAAGACTTAAAACTAAAAGTTAAAAGACTAAATTCGTTTATTTCGAATTCATAATTTTCGGTTACAACATAAGCATATTTATGAAAATCGAAATATTTATAACGTCATTGGTCATTTCTTAAAAATCCTTTTATTTAAAAAAATGTTGGTTTTCTTTATTATTTTCGTTTAAAGTTATTGAAGTTAGTTGTTATTGAATTCGAAGAAAATTTTACAATACAGGTATAAATTGAGAACCGCCTCTACATTTATGGTGTGCAATAACAGGTTATTATCTTGTCTAAACGTGTCTACCCGTTCACCAATAACAATACTTTTGAGCTCGAGATACGAAACATTTTTCTTTAATTCATTTTCTTCTATGTTCGGTTACAATGTTTTCAAAAGAATCTGAAAATAGCGAAATGATATGTAGCACCTACAAAGCTTCGTCTTGTTTTAAATTAACTTAAACTTGTTTTTCAATATGCGAAAATATTTCTCTGTTATACTCGTATTGACCGAAAATGGTAATGACAGATTGAACATCTTTTCTGTTTTTGTTTTGCTTACTACTCGTATACAAATCTTAATCCACAATTAATTATTACATTCGCTCGCTGCAAACTTTCGTGAGCAAGGCAACCAGGGTGCTAATACATAAATAGTTTTGGTGTTTTGTTTTGTGTTATAAAATTATAGATATAAAATAAAAATAAATAATAAAGTGGGTGGTTTCTTAGGGTATAGAAGGTTAAACTGCAGTGTTATAGAGTGCACAAAAACGAAAGCGTCCGTGACGAACGCCTTAGTGACAGCAAGGAAAAAGAGTAAGCAAAATGGTGGCATACAAAATAAAAGAGGAAAGTAAAATTAAATAATATAAAAAACAAGAAAATAATACAAGTGATAGATGAAATAAGATATAAGAATACAAATAAAACAAAAACAAACGAAATTAAAATGTTAGATGACGAGATGAATGAAGATTTTCATGGGTTCAAACATGATTCAAAAGGAGAAAAGTCAGAAAACAACGTGACACAAGATATCCAAACCGGAAGTACAAGGATGAATGATGAAGGAAATGGCGAAAAGAAAATTAATGAAGAAACATATAAAGACAACAAATACATGCCAGGAGGCAGAGGTCCATACTACATAATAATGGAGAAAAAGGGGATTGAGGATATAGTAATAGCAGAAAAGCTGAACTCGCTAAATTTCGGGGCAATAGTAAGCATAAAACAATTTGGGAAAAACCGATTAAAAATACAAACCACAGAATTGGCGACAGCTAACAAAATTTTGGAAAACGTGGATCTAAAAAAATACATCATTGTAACTCGTATATTCCAAATTTTCTATTAGAGACAATAGGATATATCAGTAAAATACCAGTTAACGCAGATCTAAATAACATTAAAGAAAATATAAAAGCAAATTCGAAAGTTACGATGGATCACAAGGTGGAACAGTGCAGAGCAAAAAACAGAAGATACGACAGCAATTAAAATAACATTCAGGTCGAATATCTTACCATATGATAAAGCAATATTCAACGTCAAAAGGAAGGTGACATACTATATACCGAAACCAATGCTATGTAAAAATGCCTAATTTATGGGCATACGCAGAAACAATATGAGAACAATATGTAACGAGCAGCAGTATCTGCAACGAATTTAAAAATCAGAAAAAAATAAAATATCTAATGGTAACTAAGAAAAGAACATACGGAGATGCCAAAAAGATGATATCACAAGCACACTAAGAAGAGAAATAAAAAAAGAAAAGAAAAAAGCTGGAATGATTTTATTAGAGAAATAAATCCGACTCTAAACACAAAACAGTTGTGGCAAAAAATCAGGATATTTAATAACAAAAGGAAAGAAAAGTGCGACATATTCAACAATTTGGGAAACATGGGAAGGTTTATGAATAATAATGTACAGGAATCGAACACAACGCTGCAAAATAAAATGAAGTTTCTAGCAGTATTCACCACAAACACAGAATTCAATTCAGAAGAAATATTAACCATTATAAAAAACAACAAGACACAGCGCCAGGAATAAATAAAATTACAAACAAAATATTAAAGGAATTAGCGAGTCAACACATAAATAAATTAACAGATTTCCTGTACGTGGTGTGGGAAAAACAGGAATACAAATAAAGATCATTGCAGTATGATAAAGATCATTCCAGTACAAAAACCAAATAAAGATGCGGCAAGAGAAGAAAACTACAGAGGAATACATCTGTATGCAACGTTTGCCAAAATTCTCAAGCAAACTAATAAAAAAGAGAATAACCGAACATTTAGAGAAACGCCGAATACTGGCGGACACTATATTTGGCTTCAGAAAAAGAAGATCAGCGACTGACTATATAAACGAGTTGATGAATATATTAGAAAGAAATAAAGAGGACAGCAAAGTATCAATAATAATAACAACAGACATAGAGAAGGCGTTTGACATGGTGCATATAAACAAACTGATAAGGGGAGATTCACTCAGTCCAGACCTCTTCAATATATATACATACAAGCTTCATGAGATGATAGAAGAAGACATCAAAATATTACAATACCCGGATGACTTTCTGATAATAGTTGCAGGCAAAAATGCAGAGGAAGCGGAAAGCAAAGCAAAGAACACATTGAATAAGTTTAATAATAAACTACAAGAACTACATCTGAAAATAAACCCACAAACACCATCATATGTCACAATAAACAAAAAGAGAAAAAAAATACAGATAAAAATCAAGCTAAACAACACAGAAATAGAGGAGTTGAACCCAATAAAAGTGCTGGGGTACATAATTGACAAAAAGCTAAATTTCAACCAACATGTTATGACGGTAAAAAACAACTGTATGCAAGCTATCAATTTAATTAAAATTATAACAAGAAAAAAAGGAGGTGCACATTCATTCACACTACTCAACATATACAAGAGCATAATAGAAAGCAGAATAAGATACAGCTCAACAGTTATTAACACAGAGAAGAAAAAAGAAATACTACAGAAAGTAACGAATGCAAGTCTAAGGATTTGTCTAGGACTCACACATAGCACGCCAATAACAGCCATCATAGCGGAAGCTGGGGAAATTCCAGTAGTAATGAAAATGGATGTATTCAACTACTCATACATAGCAAAACAAATATATAACAACTCAACAATGGGAAAAATAAGAGAAAATAAAGTAAACAATACATTAAAAAAATCATACATATATGGAAAACAGAAATGACCTAGACAAGCTACCAGAAAAAAAGGAACAAACAGAAAGAAATGACGAAACAATAGAAGGAAGCTTGGAAGTGGATATGAAGCTACACACGAAAATAAAGTCAATATCAGAGTACAACAAAACACAGCTAAAACAACTCACATTAGAATATCTAAAGGAAAACAAAAGTCACAATATGAGCTTTACTGATCGCTCAATAATGAATGGAAAAGAGGAATAAGAATATATAATAAATACAATGAAGAAACATATAGCTACAGCAAAAAAGAAACAATTTAGATAAAAGCTCTAGAAACCATAGCAATAACGGAAGCAATTAGCATAGCAATGGAAAACGAAATAAAAGAAGTGACTATAATTACAGATTATTTAAGTACATGCGCGGCATTGAGGAAGAATAGGAAAATTAAGGAGAAGTACTATGAACAACAGATGAGAGAGAGGATAAAGGGACAAAACATAAGAGTCAAAATTATATGGTTACTTAGCCACATAGGCATAGAAGGAAATGACGAGGCCGATATGGCAGCAAAAATGGGCACAAAATCTAAGAGGACTCTAGAAGTAAAACTTCACCGGATGAAAATATAAAAATATTTAAAAACATGAATATATGAAAATGGAACGAAGAATTGGTAAGGAGAAATGCAACAAAAGGGGAGAGACAAAAGGAATGCAACACAGGAAAAATATAAATAACACAACAACAAATATACCCTAGTTTCACAAAAAAGCGATAGATGTAGGAACGATAAAAAGATTGACGAAGATCAGAACGAACTACACGTATGACCAAAAATATTTTAAATTAATTAAAAAAATAGATAATGACGAGTGTGGAGTGTGCCAAGTTACGGAGGACACACGGCACATGTTAGATAAATGCAAAAAATATGACGAAATAAGGGAAAAATACAAAACATAAAAGAGAAAACACTGCAAAAAATACTGAGTGATCAACGGATGGAAGAATATGAAGAACTGATCAGGTCTTAGAAGAAATGGTCTAAGAAGAAAACAGACATTTAAAAAAAGCAGAGAATGGATGGAGAACATTTTCAATACAAATTATTGAGGTCAATTAAAGAAAAGGAAAACAGGACGGATAGATAAAAGATAATAAATCAAAAAAATAAATTAAGCAAAATAATAATAAATGATTAAAATAAAGAAGAAACTAATAACTTATGAAAAATAAGATCAACATTATGAGAAATAGATAAAGAAGAAAAATCAATAAAACACATCCATAGTGATCAAAAAAAAAAATCTTGTACCAACCTGGAATTATATTTTTCTAATAGCTCTTACTTTCTACTTCTTTAATATGTAATTCTTTACCAATGCAGGCAACAGCAATAGGAACTGATAGCTAACTTTCCTTTATTTCATTTTCTCGGGAATGAATAATTGTATGTTGTTTAAAATATTTAAAACTATTGAAAGTTATTTCGTTTTCATAAATATTGCATATAAATCCTTTTTCAAATTTATGATAAATGCTTAAGTGAGCTAAATAATATCTATAAGTATTAAAACTAAAATTACAATTTGACTTGTAATACTTCATTTTCGTCTTTTTCCCGAGTAAAATACTGGTAAAATCCGGATCGTACTCGTAATATAATCAATTAATAGCGAACAACACTGGTCTCTCCTATTCCTTGATTATACGAATACGTATGAATGGTATTTTTGAATACGAATACGCATAATTCTAATACGAATCGTGCAATACGGATTAGAGCAGTTTTTATACGATCAGGACCGAATATATGTTCGGTATGTATTAAGTTATAGAAAGGACGCCAAGCAAAAATTATTAAATTGTGATGTGTAAGTAAATTACAATTTATATTTAAAAATAGTTAGCAAATATGAATGCATATTCATAATTGTAATATAAATTAAATATCTAACATATAAATTATTAAATGATACAAATTAATGTTTGGTAACATAATTTGGTATGTTTTAGATAGGGCAAGAGTTACTAATTCTAAACAATATGAACTATTGGTGGCGTTCATGGAAGATCATCGCGATCTGGCAAAGGGATTTAACAACACGGCAGATGCACGTATTCCACATAAAAATGAAATTAAGACAAAAGAAACAAAATACAGTAGGAACTGGTGGCGGGCCTTCGAGACATCAGGCATTTTCTCCACTAGAAGAATCAGTGATTCGACTAGTGGAAGTACAACGGACTGTCGATGGTACAAATGGTGTACGTGATTCTGGCTCGTACTCAATTTTGGATGTGTCCGTATTGAATAATGGTCCTCGTTCAATCGAACCAAGCGTAGAATTTACTAACGACGAAAATCGATCACAATCACCCAGAACCATTCTTGAACCCACTATATGATATGGCACAGTAAATATCATCACAATTGGTCCCTGTTCGGAACTATCGAAAGTCGAATCTTTGAGTTATTCAAAAGTATAAACGTGACCCTGTGAACATCCATAGGATTTTTGTTATTTGACTGTTTTTACAATAAATCGGGTTCGTAGCTTATTTGGGACTGTCAATTGGCTAAAAATTCTATTGGAGAAAATACCAAAATATCCAATTGTGAGTACAATTGAAAATGAAGAATTTGTAAATTTTGGAAAACATGGAGAAAATCATCATTCGAGTCCCATTTTCACAATATTGATAGAAAATCTTCTGATCTATTCGAATATATGAAAGAGATTCCGTGAACATTTCTGGGCGATATAACCGTAAACGTAAAAATGTCTCTGGACTAGTTAAAAATCATAGGGTTTTGACTGATCTATCTGACCATGTAGGTGAGATCCCGTGAACATCTCTAGGATCGGTAAAATAAAGTTTGAAATTTAATTTAAATTCATGGAACTCCTAAATAGCCTGTATGGCACAGTAAATATTTTCATAAATTAACCATGTTCATTTTAATGTTAGAATTTTGGTTATGCTATCCTAAAATACATTTAAAGAATTATGAACATCTCAAGGACCGGCAACAGAAAAATTTGAAAATATATTGAAATCAAAAACCACTATAGTTTAAAATACGCTGGATAAGTTACAAATCATCATTTCTAAATCTTATTTATCACACACGTGAGGCTTTGACTTAGCTATTCAACCATATAGGTGAGACCCCGTGAACATCTCTAGATTCGGAGATGTAAAAGTAGATACATTGTTTAAAATAACCTTCTTTAGAATTAAAAAAAACTTTAGTAAATTGTATCACAATTTTCTCGTGTTTATCTAAAATTATTAGAAAATTATTTGATCTTTACAGCGACACTATTAGGGATTCAAGAACTTCTCTAGCATAAATGATAAAGATTATCTAAAAATGTTTCAATTTCACTACAAAACAAATCCAATTGGAATATTTTTAACAGTGTACATTTTTGGTATGTATTTAACAATCATAGATTTTGTCAATATTGCTTAATTTTAACCCTGCATGTCGACGCTTTACTATATTACACCGTAATAAAATGTGTTTTACTAAACTAATTTACCGGGATTTTGCTAAAACAAACAGGAAGCATTCCTAAACACCCAAGTGAAATATGTCAAAAACATCCCAAATTTGTTGCATGCAATAAACGTTGCACAATGAATAGGTTTTCGCAACAAGTCTAATTTAATACATAGGTCCAACAAATTTCAAAAAATTTTGTAGGTTTTCTGGAATGCTTAAGACATGGTCTATTAATAGGCCAATTTCAAAGATTAACATCTTAGTAAGTTTTCTGGAATACTTATGATAGGTTCACTTAACGGGACAAATGAATAGAACGATTTCTGGGGTCGGCGATATAAATAACGGATCTTTTACAAAGGCGATGTTGAACAAATTTCAATTAACAAATTTGTTCAACAAATTTCAAATGATTGACATGTGGGTAGGCTTTCTAGAATGCTCATGATACGTTCTCTTAACGGAATATATGAATCGAACGAATCCTGGGGTCGGCGATACTAATAACGGGTCTTTTCCAATGGGATGTTGCAAAAAATTTGAATTAGCAAATTTGTTCAACAAATTTCAAAAGATTGACATGTGGGTAGGCTTTCTAGAATGCTCATGTTACGTTCTCTTAACGGGACAAATGAATCAAACGATTCCTGAGGTCGGCGATACTAATAACGGGTCTTTTACAATGGAATGTTGCAAAAAATTTCAATTAACAAATTTGTTCAACAAATTTCAATAGATTGACATGTGGGTAGGCTGTGGGATGTTGAAATTTGTTGCAACATCCCATTGTAAATGACCTGTTATTTATATCGCCGACCCCAGGAATCGTTTGATCCATTTGTTCCGTTAAGAGAACGTATCACGAGCGTTCTAGAAAATCTACTCACATGTCAATTTTTTAAAATTTGTTCAACAAATTTGTTAATTGAAATTTGTTGCAACATCCCATTGTAAAAGGCCCGTTATTAATATCGCCAACCCCAGGAATCGTTCGACTCAGTTATCTCGTTAAGAGAACGTATCAAGAGCATTCTAGAAAATCTACCCACATGTCAATCTTTTGAAATTTGTTGAACAAATTTGTTAATTGAAATTTGTTGCAACATCCCATTGCAAAATACCCGTTATTAATATCGCCGACCCCAGGAATCGTTCGACTCAGTTGTCTCGTTAAGAGAACGTATCACGAGCATTTTAGAAAATCTACCCACATGTCAATCTTTTGAAATTTGTTGAACAAATTTGTTAATTGAAATTTGTTGCAACATCCCATTGCAAAAGACCCGTTATTAATATCGCCGACCCCAGGAATCGTTCGACTCAGTTATCTCGTTAAGAGAACGTATCACGAGCATTCTAGAAAATCTACCCACATGTCAATCTTTTGAAATTTGTTGAACAAATTTGTTAATTGATATTTGTTGCAACATCCCATTGCAAAAGACCCGTTATTAGTATCGCCGACCCCAGGATTCGTCCGACTCGCGCTGAAAACCTATCATTTAATTTAATTTCAAATCAATCCATATATTTTTTGAGATTTCTGTGTAACATTTGTTGTATGCAACAAATTTGGGATTTTTTTTGGGACGTATTTCACACGCATTCCTAAACACATCCGATTATTTATATTAAATATTACTATACATTGATTAATTTGCTAATATGTAGGAACGATTCCTATTTGTTTTCCAAGTGTTTTATACTGGCTATTTGTTTCTTCCTAGTGTTTTATACTGGCTAATATGCAAATCGGAGAGCGAATTATGTTCATAGTATGTTTCACAACAATGTGTCACAACCAATACTATAACATGTTTCTCCGGGTAGTGGTCAAGTACACCTTCCTTATTTGGTGCAGTTGGAAGTGTTTCGCCTTTATTAAGGAATGTCTACAATCCATGTTGATGATAATGATAAATTATTTTTAACCTTGTCGTTAAATGGTATGTGTAATATCCATATGAAGTTTGAACCGGTAGTGATGGCAACGAAATTAGTTATTTTATTTAGACGATTCATCTAGAACCAGTTGGAATGTTTCAAATGTTCTTGTACTTAATGCGGATGGGAAAATCGCATAAGCTCAACCAGGTCACTGCACATGGTTTTGGTTTGATTATCTACATTGTCGACAAATTTTTGTAAATTGTCTACATACATTGTCTACACGTGTAAAATATTAAATTACTACGCGATGTAGACAATAGGATACAACACTGCTACCCATCATTTTGACAGTGTAGTTCTTGGAAGATAATATTGTCCTGTTATAGTTAGGTGTACGCTACGCTTTTATACTGTATCTGAATCCATGAAAGATCGTGAACCATAATCATTCAATTTCAATAACCCAATATAATACCAAATAATAAAAAAGTTTTTGTGTTTTACACACAACCAGAGATTTTCAACGTACAAAATAAAATTATAATCGAACTGGAAAATGAGTAAATGAATTTTTAATAAAAAGTTGGTATTATATAGAAACGGGGCGTGGGGTAGTGGGTACCTAGGGATTTCTTTTCTGTGGATACACAAATTTTCAGTAATTATAATTATGTTCTGGAGTAATGTACGGTTGTCAAAATAAAATATCGTCTCATGTGATATTATTATTTTTACGTTTTGGATCCCTTTTAATTTCATGATGGTCTGTTACATACCAATATAAATTATAAAACCCATTATCAAATCATTCGGTAACGTTTTAAGGATTAAAGATTAAAAAGAAAAACCATGTTAAACACTAAAATTAATGAAAGTGTGTGTAGAGCATAAAAAATGTTTGTACATACATATACGAGAACGTAAATAATTTAATCGACCAATTTTGTCATGTTTATATACCGTAAGGCACATGGTATGTATTTATCGATCGTTCGAACACGAATTCCGCTATATGTACTCAATTCCCCAAAGGTAAATGAAAATATAATTTCAATAAAATATTTCAGGAGAAAATGTTTATATACACAAAAATGTTCATATATAGCCGTATATAGGTGTATATATCTAGATAAGTATATAGAAATGCCAATTCACTCAACTTCAACTTATTTATTAATACACTGAGAATACAAGTAAATAAACTAAGTAAAGTGATAAATTTATATTTTAATAATGACCTTACGTGAATGGAAGCAGTACAGAAACTGTAACTAGACGAATTCAGTTTTAACCGATTTCTAGGTATAATGGCAACATAACTTAAAATATTAATAAATTGTCTCCACCAAATCCGTTCTCTTTAGTTTAGTTTATCAAAATGTGTTTGGTTTCATTTCATTTTTGACGTTAAATCAATAACGAATTATTAATTTATTTATTTGTTTTGAAAAATATTAATATTTAATTGAGTTGGAAATTTGGAATGAACCATGATAATTAAATTTCGGCTAATTTATTTTATAAATACTCGTGTATCCCCTACCAACGTAGTATCATCGAATGTCGAACGAGCCTCGACATAAGTGGCGCATTGGTTTATTCGTACACAATTATAATTTCCAGGCAGAAATCGAAAGTCGTAAAAGATATTCGTAATGCATCGTTGATGTAGAGATCCTTATGAGGATCGTTGTCCTCATCTCTCTCCAGAAGTTACAAACGAGCACGGAATGAGAAATGAAATATGTTCACACATAAACAGATCAGAATAACAACAATTGTACAGCGTATCTCATGCGGGTTCTTTATCAATTCTTATGCTCTTTACGTTCAACATGTGTCAGTCATAAAATCGTAATATATTTTTGTTTCAATACTACGTCAAAAAAAATATCGTCCGGTTGCCTAATACAAAAAGAAATATTGTTGTCACGAAAATCAACATCTGGTTGATTTTTGTCTTTCGCGTACTGTTGTAAAATTATACACGATGAGGTAATGCAATTCAAATCCACAGAGAACTGTATTCAAGTATGTGAAGTTAGCTCTGATTTTCTGGATTTATATAATCCTACTGTTGTGATTGGCGCTATAGGCTCATATTTGAATGGGATAATACATTTGACAGAGATTTGTTTTAATAACCCATGGAAACAAAGAGTTCTGGAAACCAAACCTAATAGTAACGATTTGTTATTATACTGCCTAGGCACCATACAAATTTCCAACCAATCGTACCGTTCTGATTGGCTCTACAAGCGCACACGTGTTTGACTCAATATATGAACTGTTTTACTGCATGGTTCCCAGAAACCGCAAGTTCCGGAAACCAAACCTTGTAGTAACCACTTATAATCGTGTCCGTTACTGACCATTAACAGCCCAAGATAATCTTACCGTTGTGATTGGCACTATAGGCTCATATTCGAATGGGCCAATACATTTGAGGGAGGTTTGCTTTAATAACTCCTGAAAACAAAGAGTTCCGGAAACCATACCTGTTTATAACCACTTACCACTATGTCCCTTACGGACCATACACATTTCAAGCCAATCCTACCATTGTGACTAGCACTATAAACTCACATATATTTAGTTTAATGTAATTATTTTAAAAAGATTGGTTCAAATATGTCTTGGTTCTGAATATTTTTTTTTCTTTCCATGTTTTATTACGAAGTTTTAATGGCTGAATTAATGTCAATTTAAATAATGTTCATGCAATCCTGGTCTGGTATAAACATATAACTTTAGTGTTGCCTGATGCAAAAAAATATTTTTCTGGGATGACTTTCTGCGCTAACATCACATACATACTCGTACTGTATTCATCGCTCCTCTTTAGAATCTGCATAAATTTTAAATGCAAACTGACTGCTAGAAATCTTAGAGAATTGAATCTACTCGATATGTAATAAATATATTACGTTTATTTGCCCACTGGACCACGATTGTGTGTTAGGATACTATATTGAAACTTTTGAAAAACTTCAACTTCGGAGACAAGGAAATGAAAATCTTAACCAAATTCAATGTGCTAATTTTTTATCCCTGGAGCTAGATCAAATGGAGAGATCTCGCTTCCTTATTGAGGTTTTTGTAATTATTTTCCTAGTTTTAAATAATACCTAGCTAAGTGCCGCTTTTTTAATAAGGTATACTGGCATGCTGAGGTATTTGCGATATTTCTCATCTGTTTCCATTTTGCGATGTTTCCATACGGTCACCAAAATTAGCTTAACGTTGTTGTTATTGGTTTGTATGCTGATACTGAAATAAATTAAATATAGTTGTAATGTTCTGGAATTTGGTCTGTTTAAATTTGGTTTGTGTCTGCACACTAAATTGAAATGTCGGTGAAATTCTGAAATTAGGCAAATGGTGGGTTACGACTTTCGTTTATCAAGTAAATATTCCAAAATATCACAAAAATCTACCTAAGCTAACGCAGAAGCTGACAGTTTTGGTACACAGGTATCCACCACATTTCGCAAGGATTTCCCTATTTATGGAAAAACCGTAAGTATGAACTTATATTCCGATCAGCCAAGCCGTCTATCTATTAAAGAGGTTGACTTTTAGTTGAACAACTATTTTTTGTGAAATATCTTAATTTCCCTAAAAGTTTTAAAAACTGATGACGCCCTATACTGTTGTAAATTTTATTTAGAATATTTTAGTTCATAGTCATTTGCCTGATAAATCATATATTTGTGAAAATTATTGCAAAAACGAGAAAGCTCCTACGGAAGCTGCCACTTCCGTTTTACCGATTTCGGCCGAATATCACTGGAACAAAGTTTCACCCTGAACAGTCAATCTGTGTGGGCTTTAGATATAGCACAAGTAAACAGATAAACAGATACCACCTTGAAAATAAGATTTCCTGACATCAGCGATTTTGTGAATGGTAAATTGCAAAATCGGTATTTTGCATATATCTCATTATGTACAGAAGCAGAGGTTTGCTCCATTACCGATTCCGAATATTTAATATCGTTAATTTCACATATTGCATTTATCCAGAAATACATTTGCCGTACATTTGTGTTCTTGCAGTAGTCATGTATTTTGGTTAAGCTTGGTTCAATTCAAAACAATTTAATGAGTTGTTGACCCTAATAGCAGAAGATCCCCTTTCAGGGAAATGAAGTTGTATCACTATCCCAACGCGTGTTTTGTTGTTACACGAGAGATATATTTTGCCAATACCAGAAAGTGGTCTGAATCGGTGTAAGTTCTGGATTTTGTTTAATTTACATGTTTGGATTCGTTTTCGTGCGAACTATAAACTGCAATATGCAAGCTGTAAGGCTAATTCAGTGGTTTGTGCCCGCTGTTGTTTTAAACAAGGTGTACGAAGCTTGATCCATTATTAAATTCAAAATGATTTTGATATCATATTAAGGTAATTTTTTCAAACCGTTTTCGAGATTATCGTGAAAGCATTTTTCATTTTTTCGTATAACATATGACGCTATTTCACTTTTTATATCATATACTAGCCTGTTTGATTAATACTTTGTGATATATCTATCTAAGCTACCTAATCTATCTAATCTATCTAATCTATCTAAACTATCTAATTTATCTAATCTATCTAATCTATCTAATCTATCTAATCTTTCCAATCTATCTCATCTATCTAATCTATCTAATCTATCTAATCTATCTAATCTATCTAATCTATCTAATCTATCTAATCTATCTAATCTATCTAATCTATCTAATCTATCTAATCTATCTAATCTATCTAATCGATCTAAACTATCTAATCAATCTAATCTATCTAATCTATCTAATCTATCTAATCTATCTAATCTATCTAATCTATCTAAACTATATAATCTATCTAAACTATCTAATCTATCTAATCTATCTAATCTACCTAATCTATCTAATCTATCTATCTAATCTATCTAATTTATCTAATCTAACCAATTTATCTAATCTTTCTAATCTTTCTGATCTATCCAATTTATCTAATCGTTCTAATATTAATACGAACAATAATTGAATTTTTGTATGTTTGAACCACTGTTTTTGGAATCGGCTCTTAGTGTTTAGAAAAGGCTTTGGTGGTTGTTCTGAAATATGGCCAACGAGGAAGGAACTACATCATTTATTTTCCGGTCTTAGTGAAATTTGGTATGGCAGATGGAAAAATATTTCTTTAATTAAGGAACTGATCTGATTATGGCCAACCCGGACGGAGCTATGGCATTGCTTTAGTCGGCTGGAGCTGCTTTGAGTTTTGGCACCTGCTAATTATAAACCTATCAAGTGTCAAAAAATTATTACTTTTGGTTAAGGGATTCAAAGATGGCCGAATGTTTTTTATGAAAATTCGTTTGTTTGGCCTAACTTCCATTTTGATAGTTTTTCAATTTTTATTGTAGTTGTTGCAATGTAGTTCAATTCTTTTTCGTTACGTGGTTGATTTATTTTTTATAGGATTCTAATCAATATTTCAAGATGTGGTTCAAGTACCTTGGAAACCGGCCAATTTGAATGAAGCTACACTTCAAATTGAGCCTAAGAAGCATAAAGTAAACTTTATAAATTTTTCCTTGTTAAAATTATATCGTTGTGTGTAATGTTTACTTTGTATTTTGAAAAAAAAACATAAGTAAAATAAATTCAATTTCTTCTTCATGCTTTTCTATCATGGCTACATTTAAAGATGATGTTTCTCCCATATTTGTATATAAATTGTTTGTTCTGAAAATATAATTTGGAAATTATTTACTATTTATTGTAACTTAATTAGAATGTACCTATAATACATTTTTGGTCTTCCAACGATTTGGCTGTCGGTTCTGGAACATTTTTACTGAAGATTTGAAGATCAAATTATCGAAATTTAATTTATAAACTTAGCACACGAATACATAAACTTGTATGATATTTTCCCCCACAATCGATGCAAGGTCCTCGCTGATTGCCTGTATTTTACTCTCGAGACTTATTTCATAATTATCCTCATGAAGCCCATTCTCACAGTATCCAATTTCAATTAGATGATTCACATACATACAACTTTCATCATGATTAATCGGGGTTCCACCCATTTTTACGAGTTCTTCGATGGCAACGATTTTTAAATTAGTTATCTTAGAGTTATTGACAGATTCGTCTCGTAGATTTGAAACTAAACCCGATTCACCTTGATCATTGTGGTATTTAACTATATAATGCGGAATATTCCTCGTTGCCCTCAGAACAAAATCTCGTTGGTGCTCTTTTCGAAACCTGTGCGATTTTGAACGTTAGATAAAAACTGATAGTGTATTCATGTAGCAGCATAACACATCCTGTTGTACTCGTATATATCCTTTAGTTACCATTTGGGATGATTTTCTGTTACAAATTTTCTGATAAATATACGTACGGATTTACGACATTATAAAGAAAATTTAAATTAATAAATTAATTATAGCATGCTTTTGTTAAGAAGTGACAATTAATATTTTAATTTTAAATTTACCTGATTTGATCATTCCGATTTTTATTTATTTGGTCCACTTAATAGAGTATTTATTTAACTTATAATATATGACTATACCAACCAAATAATTTTGATTTTTGTGAGTTATACGCGTAAAAATTTTCCCCTCATATATTTTATAGCAGCGTACTTTTTACGTGTGCTTCTAAATTAAAGAAAATAATAAAATGATTTCCGCCATCGCAAAAATAATATTTATTTTTGTTAATAATTTGAAGTATGTAAAATACATTGTCAAATATTAAAAATTACGACTTTTCACTTCACTTTAAATAATATTTATGTCATGTTTGCATCGAAACAAAGCCAACAACAGTATAAAGTCATGGTTAAGCAACAAAGGAAACTAAACTACAGAGACTTACAAAATTAGTTGAGTTAAATAAGTAGTGGTGCGAAAACAAAAAAAAACTTATCATTGTTGGTGTAACTAAAACAATTTTCTTTAGTTTTTGTTTATTGATATCTGCGTTGCAGACCTTGTTCATGGCTTTCAGTTGCTGTTGGTTTTGATCGAAGTTCAAAAATTCCCCTACATTTTATACTATACCAAAGAAAAATTGTTCTCAGTCCCTCTCATGTAAATTTTGTATACTTGTATTTTGTATGGAAACCGCTAAAAAGCAAGAGATAGTGCCGCTCCACACAGTGCGACAACACGATGCGTTTTCCTACCTCTCTTGTCATTTCGCGTGAAAAAAACCATTTCTATTTGTGAGAATAGTATTTACGATTTTTTTTGGTTTTGTTGAGTTGCTATAATTTTTTCTTGAAAAATATCAAGTTGATTATTTTTTATGGCACTAAATATAAAAATCAAAATCACCCACTCTCTCTTTAATTTATTCTTTGTAGATTTATTAAATAATAATAATAAAATTAATAATTAAAAATGATAAAATTGAACTGATAAAATTTCAAAATCATCAAATGATGGCTTCCACCGGTGCAATAGAAGCGATTTATATAAATATAGGATGCTAATGATTTAATCTCGGCAAAGGATACTTTAACACGCCATAAAATGTATCCAACAATGTATCCAATTCAGGATATTTATCCGAAATATTATAAAGGAGATCACGAACTATTTTATAGCGTACATCTTTGGTCGGCTGATTAATGAATCCAATCTAAGAAGAAAATAAAAGAAAACTTAATTAGTAGGAATAGGGAGGAACTAGGAGTAATTTAATTTTCTACCTCAAATATCTTTAATACGAATTCCCAGTCAGACTGTTTTCTGACTGAGATCATAGTTTAAACAGTGAAAATTGTCAGGAAACCCAACCATCAAGCAATAGCATAAAATCTATAATGTGCGCTTATCTAAAGTTGGAAATGGTAAATCGACTAAATTTTGACATGTGTCAAGACGTCGTGAATTGTACATATGGTGCAAGTTCGTTATATAAACGAGTTATAGTCAATTTGAATTCGATATACGAGTTCCGTATCATTCGTATTATTCGGTTGGTGTCTGAAAATAAACAAAATTAATATTTTATTTGAATGCCAAATCAGAATAAATTCGTGACACTTACGTGAATAATTCGTGGGTATCGCGGGCATTCGTGGATCTTTTACATTTCACAATGAGTTTCCATTCAGCTTTTTATTATTGCGCAAAGTTTCCAAATCAGCTAATAAATTCCTAACCATTACTCGACTTTTTGAATATTTCTTAAGAAATTCAAATAAAACATGATTTGACGTTATATATGGCGTGTTTACTTCAGTATCAATAAATTATTCGTCGAAGGCTGTGGCCAGCTGGATTTCAGGATAGTTTTAAATTTGATTTAATTTCAGTTCGTTGAAAGGATTTATGTTTAATTTAACATGATCGGCTAATTTATTGTACGTCTGTGCCGTTGCATGATATTCAATTGCTTCCTTTGATTTTAAATCGGGAACCAAAACCTTGGGTGTCAAAACAGCATGGGACAATGTTGTATTTTTGACTATGGGAGCAGTAGGCTTAAAATGTATTTCATTTACTTTTTGCATATTACTGGGAGCGAATGTTACATCTGGAACAGGTATATACATTTGTCACAGAATTAATGCAAATCTGACTTTGAACCTCCCCACTTTTTGTAACCGGTGCAACTACTTCATCAGCATCTATTGGATCGTGAGATGCGACAGCACATTCCACGCATTCTATTGAAACTACAAACGACGAAGTCGACTGAAAATTGACACTGATAAAGATTCGACAATCGAATCGATTTTATGTTGGGGCTTAATTTTTTCTTTTTCTGTAAACAAATCGTTGTTGAGTATACTTCATTGAATAAACACAAAGAATATTCTTATCGTAAAATTGGGTTAGTATTTTTTAAAGTTTAGAAGTTCTGGTTTAAAAAAACTAATATAACGTCAAAAACGTAACCGAATTAATAAAATTCGATATTAAAAATAATAAACAATAAAATTTGTGATTCTCAGTATAATGCGGAACAGCTGATTTTGATGTTAGAAGTGCAAATTGTTAAGATCAATAGATTTAAACTTAATTTTAATTTAATATTAACTGTTAAAACGGTAACAAATCAACTATATTATAAGTTACACAAATATTTAGTTTATAATTATTAAAAAATACGTTTTATTTTAATAAAATTACCTTCAGTTTAGGTTTCTCCATTGTAGCCATTTGATTTATTAATTAACTTGTCAAAATTTTCCTATCACATGTTTTATAGTAGAGCACTTTTTACGTATTTGTCCAAATTAAAGAAACTAAATAAAACAAAACTATTCCCGCCATTTTAAAAATAATATTTATTTTTTTTAATAATTTATAGAATGTAAAATACATCATCGATTATTAAATATTACGACTTTTCACTTTATTTAAATAATTTTTAGGTTATGTTTGTATCGCAGTAAAAAAGTTCCCCTACATGTTCTACTATAAAGAAATTGTGTCTCAGTCACTCTCATGTAGATATTTTATTCTTGTCTCTTTTTAATTTTGTACAAAATCTTGTGATTTTGTATGGAATAGCGCTATAACACAACAAAAAATTATAACACAAACGAAAAACCAAAACAAAAATTAGGGTCAGAATTTCTTTTTTGTTTTTACACGATTAGTATGAAAATGAATTTTGGTAGAAAATAAACGCCTGAGCAAATGTGAGGAATTTCACATTTTGTTTCAATACCTACTAGATTTAAAAAAAAAATTATTTTTTGTTTTTTCAATCCAATCGAAACCAATACAAATGTATTCTACAAGCCGTTTGTATACTCGATTATACACCATTCCTATCAAATGTTTCAGTCGTCTATTCATTTGGATTAGTACAAAAATACGGGAAAAGTCAGAATCTACTTAAATATAAGTCCTGCTAACTCCACACATATGAAACAAAAAATAACTAACTAAAGATGTAGTGATAATTTTTTTTCCAAAGTAATTTTTTCTTTAAGCTAAGTATAAATGTGTTGGTGCAGAAACAAACAAAAATGAAAAAAAAAATCAAATTTACATTGTATTGTTAGTGTATCTAACACACTCGTTTGTAGTTTTTTTTATATAGGTATCTATCAATGAGAGTTAGAGCAGGACTTATATTTAAGTAGATGTTGCATACGAAAATAATATTTCTTTAAGTATGCACAATACTATGACATAGTCGACCGAAAATTGTGTATGTGTTCCAACAATATGGCTTGTAGAATACATTTGTGTTGGTTTCGATCTAATATCAAATGAAAATAATTTGTTTGTTTTTCGTAATTTCTTGTACAATTCTCATCTTTAAATACTTTTACATGTATAAACCAAATACGTGGACCATAAAAACAGGTATTTAGTCGATCTTCTTTATGTTGGGTGGGGAAAAGCGTGATCCAGAATTATAGTAGTGGAATTGCTTTGTTTATTTTTATTGTGTGTTTAGAAATTTTGTTGTTTTCTTACTCGAAATACGATTGATCGTATGAATAAATAATTGGTTATGACGTGTGAATCAGGAAAGGTTTTATTTTGCTCCGTATACTTATATTGTATTTACAATAACAACAATCCCATATTTGTCAAAGTATCTTAGAATTTAATTTAATAACTTACTTTTAATTATTTGTTTGGTAAAATTTTATTATTTTACGTAACTTATGTTAATAAAAGACCATTAAAATTAAATTTATATTTTTTTCAAATTATCTGTAATTATATTAACACCTCAGAATTCTAGGGAAGATCGTAGTTGCAATTTTTTATAAATGCTGTCGAATCCTTACGAACACATATCCCTCAAGTTAATTGGTGTAGGGTTGGGTGTTGTTGAAATAAATAGAGTAAGATGAGATGATTCAGCAAAATATGAGATGAGCCCTGGATGTGATTAATTAATTATTTCAGTCATTTACGACAACATGTGTACGTTTAAATAATTAACAAATCGTACAAATAAACTAGTTAGCTAATGACTTTGCAGCGTGGCGCCCTAGTCGTTTCGATGATTAACTAATTCTTTACTTGTGTGGATGTAGGCAGGTCCTGGCCCCGCATAATTCTGGAGTACGACTCGTTTTTCAAATATGCTTTTGATATTGGACTACGCTTAATTCAGGAATGTGCTGTACGTACTAAGGATCACCATTACGTTTGGCCAATGTCATTGTACAAATAATTATAGGAATATGCGTCGAAATATTTTACAAAGAGAACAAAAACAATATTTATTTGGTAAAATTTAAATTGTACGAATTATATTGAAAAAGGTATAATTTAATTTTTATCGTTTCATATAGATTTCAAGAAATAACAAATATTTTTGCCACATTCGTTATTTTATTTGCAACTGCTAATAATTCTAATAGTAGCCTCATAAATCATTACGTCCAAAATGGACTTTACTAATCACTAGGCAGGAGCGATTACTTTTTAAATACTAAATCCAACCAAAAATAAAATCATTTACACGTTTTGATAATAAGATAATTTATTACCTTTATATTTTTATGATATTAATACGACAGCAACAAAATGTATCGTGATATTTTTGTGTGATAACCAAGAAGAGAAGAAAGAGTCATTAAGCATCAGTAAAGCAGGGCAACCATAGAGAAAGCAAAAACCAGAACACTTTATACCTACTGTTAAATAAAACTCTGCTGTATACGCTCGTGCCATAAAAGCACACGGAATGTTAATCAAGTTTCAAGTTTTAATTTTTATTTTATATGTTTATTTTTTACTCATTATTTATTCCCTTAATGTTATCATTTTAACATTTAATTATAATAATTTGTATTATATGGGATACCTGCGTATACCTTTATATCGTTACATATACGTTTTAGACAGCTACAATATGTAATGAAATGTAATTTGATATGACTTACATGAAAACGTAAAGTTGTTCGTTGAATCTTAAATTAAACATAACAAAATCCTCGGTAGATATCTCATTTGGTTGTTTAGAATTTTTAGACAAACACACACATACATCTGCATATACTTATTCATGTATAGGGATATACGAACCAGAATGTGTTCATAAATTATGGATTCTGTGTGTCGATATATTATGTGCGTTTGTATTTGCAGATATAAACATTAGATATATAAAATCAATAGGCAGCATTATCCTGGGAATAACTAATGAATTTATTGAATTTGAACACTGAATTCGATTTGAGATGTATACGTAAAATAAAATGTAATTAAATTTTGTGTTATCTATGTACGAGTATATATGTGTGGTACGAAAACTCCAAAAAACTATATGTGGAGAACAGTTTGTCTTCAGGCATTCATTCAAGTATATACATATAACCCCACGTTGGGCGCCCAACAAATATAGTACATTATGTCTATATATGTCTACATATCTACAGAGTATCGATAATAATTAATCAAAGTGAATCACACATACGGACAATATGAACATACATAATAAATATACCGGTAAATGAACCCACAGAACAATTTTTATTTTATTTTTTTCCGTTTTCCAATTAAATCGATGCCCTTTTTTCTGTGTGGTAACAACTAACCATTTTTTTGTCTATAGTGATTTCAATCAATAAACAGTATATCAAAAATTTAAAACTATAATTTTATATAATTAACGGACGGAATTGTATTTAATTAATTTGTACGTACAAATTATTGATGATGATGACGCATGTTATTATCTTTTGTAAATTAAACTTGGAGTAGGGAACGCATATGGTTTAAAATACGCAGTAAGGAGTTTTGATCCGGCACCGTAGAAATTATAGAAGCGGAAAATCAGAATGCGAAGCACTTTGATAAATAATAATAATAAATATAAATAAATAAAACAACTTTAATTTAATTTTTAAAATTAATAAAAAAACTTTATTGAAAAAAAAATTAATATTTTGGCTGCTTCTCCGATAATCCAAAACTGAATAAAAAAATTTTGTA
This sequence comes from Nephrotoma guestfalica, assembly GCA_963691935.1. Lineage (NCBI taxonomy): Eukaryota > Metazoa > Arthropoda > Insecta > Diptera > Tipulidae > Nephrotoma > Nephrotoma guestfalica. Next base: position 130,884,003 of record OY829915.1, on the reverse strand, counting down.
TAATTTATATACAAAATTTTGTAATACAATCTGGATGGTAAAAGTTGGATTGATCCCGTATTGTTGCATTTGGTAAACAAGACAATAAAGATGTGAATTGCATCCACCAAATTTGGTTTCAGCTGGTTACCAATTTGTTTGAATTATAGGCGTACGTACGCCTATGAACACTATTGCAATGTTAAATTTAATTTATTCTGATTGCCACGTCATCATGTTAACTAGATATTAAATGATTGTGTCATTGGTTATCACAATTATTTAATGATGATGGGTCATCTATAATACGAATTTAATAACTACCGTGCCATCGTTTAATTTAAATTTTTTGTGTCTCGGTTGTCACGAAAATGATGGAGGCATTTATGATAGGATTGCAATACTGTTCGTTTCAATGATAATTTATTATTGGTAACGATTTTGATTGATATGAAAATCGGCATGATAATGAAATTTGCTAATTTTCTTTTGTACAGGCCGTTACAAAGTTTTATGTACAGTTTTCTATGGTTCTGTAATTCATTTAAGATTTGGATATTCGGTTTCGTACAATTTTATTTAGTTTTCAATTTTTTATAAATTTTATCCTAAAATCTAAAACCAATATTTGTATTTTTGATTAAAACAGTGGATTAAATAAAATTACATGTACTGAAAAAAATATAACCGACATTATTTTATGATCTAAACAAATGCCACAAATTAAGAATCGAAAACAATTCCCCAATCTCGCAATTCGTTTACGATCACTGACCTAAAGAAATGGATACAGTATACAAGAAAAATGATGGAGGAAATAAAATGGTATTCACTGTATAATAGAAAAAGAAAGTTATTCCATCCTGCTCTATAATTTTGAAATTTAGTTTGGTTGTTATATATTTTCGCAACAGTCTAAGCAAATTAATGAAAGCTACGCTACATAGGTATGACAACAATTAAATCAACTAATACTGCATTGGGGGTACTTGCCGAAACACACTTACATTTAATAAACACATTTTTTAAGCACTTATAAAAATATTTTAATTACAAAATATTTCCAAAAAGTTTAAAAATCATTGGATCGATTTCGGCTTGTTAAGAAGTGACCAATGTTTCCTCCTCATCCACGAAGACGTGCCATTGATCTTTAATAAACACACAACACATAAATATAAGTAACTTATTTGAATTCTATGGATGTTATAATTTGTTGAACAAGCGTTGATGTTGTTTAATTTCGATGAGCCGTTTAACACTCCGTAAATTTTATAGAATCATTGAATGCGCATGTATATAATTGAAATTCATGGAAGGTCATGTAAGATATTCACTTCAACATTGCACCTTACACATTTGCATAAAGTATGTGTTGTGTTTAAGTACACTCCATTTACGATTTAAAACGTTATTTTAATATGTTTTTGTAGATGAATAATACACTCAATATGTACGCAAATGTGATACATGTAATATCGAAATACAGGGAACAGAAATTGAAATGCCAAAATAACTTGTGGTAACTTGCTATGGTACACAAACATAACTATGAATTATTCTCATAAGGCCAATTATTCATGAACTTAACAGATTTTAACGGTCATTTATTCATGAATTTATAATTTTTCAATTTAAAAAATATTGGGGAGTGGTGGGGGTTGAAATTTTGAGGTTGTGATGTACGAGAAGTCTTAAAAAAATCAAAAAAAAAATCGTCAAAAATAAAATAAAAATTTCCTTTAACCCGATTGAAGCGCCACCTACCGGGTACAATTGTAAACCTAAACTATCCAGGGACTCACTCAAACAAACCCAAAAAAAATCATTCTTTGTCTAGCGGTTTAGGAGGAGTGACGTCATGCATAAGAATTATAAATAAAGTGATTGCGAGTGATAGTGGTAGGGGGGGGGGAGGGGGGGGGTACGTGAGACTTTGGTGTTATTTGTTCTGATATCCGAAAAATCGTAAAAAATATATAAAAAAAAATTCGCCAGAAAATAAAAAACATCTTAGAACCCGATCGCAGCGCTACCTACCGGGTCCAATTGTGAATCTCAACGATCCAGAGACTCACTCAAATGCACAAAAAATTGCATCAAAGTCGGTCCAGCCGGTTAGGAGGAGTTCAGTGACATACACTCGTACAGAAGAATTATATAGGGTTATCCAATAAGAGTGATATGATCCAAACTTTTCTCGCAATAATTCAATTGTTGCACTTGCAGCGTGGTACGTAGCCCCATCTTGTTTGATTCCAAGATGGTTGTCAAGATCAACTTCTTCCAATTTCGGCCATAAAAAGTTGGTTATCATCGTTCTATACTGATCTCCATTGACAGTAACGGTGTTACCAGCTTCATCTCGAAAAAAATACGGACCGATGATTTCACCAGACCAAAAACCACACCAAACTGTCAATTTAGGTGAATGTAATGGATTTTCATGAATAATCTGTGGATTTTCTTCGCACCAGAATCGACGGTTTTGTTTATTTACCGCACCACTCAGATGAAAGTGAGCCTCATCGGAGAAGATGATTTTCTTAATTAAAAAAATCGTTATCGTTTGTAATTGCAAAACCATGATGAAATTGTAAACATTACTGAATACAATGAAACAAAAAATGACAGATCATGATATATTACTACTTTCCGAAACGTCACTTAAAAATCGTATCATTCCTTTTGGAAACCCCCATATATATATATATATATATATATATATATATATATATATATATATATATATATATATATATATATATATATATATATATATATATATATATATATATATAATATATATATATATATATATATATATATATATATATATATATATATATATATATATATAATATATATATATATATATATATATATATATATATATATATATATATATATATATATATATATATATATATATATATATATATATATATATATATATATATATATATATATATATATATATATATATATATATATATATATATATATATATATATATATAGAGAGAGAGAGAGAGAGATTGAGGATGATAGGGCGGGGCGGGGGGAAGGGGGGTTACAAGTGAAATTTCGCTGAAATATATTCTAATATGCCAGAAATCTTAAAAAATATACCGTTTAGGAAGAGTTCAGTGACATACACACGTACAGAAGGATTATTTATCTATATAGAGATTGAAGATTATGGGGGGATTCAAAATTTCGTGTTATTTGTTGAAAAATATTAAAAAACTAAAAAAAAAAATCGTAAAAAATCCCTAGAACTCGATCGCAGCGCCACCTACCGGGTCCAATTGTGAATCTAAACCATTTAGGGATTCATTTAAACAAACGCAAAAAATGTCATCAAAATTGGTCCAGCAATTTGGGCACCACCCAAATGAGGAGAGAAGGTAAAATTTTGGTGTTAGATGTTCTGATACGCAAGAAATCTTAAAAAAATAAAAAACATTTTGTCAAAAAATAAAAATAAATTCTAGAACCCGATCGCAGCGCCACCTATCGAGTCAAATTGTAAACCATCCAGGGACTCACTGAAAGAAACACAAAAAAATTCATCAAACCGGTCCAGCCGTTTAGGAGGAGTTCAGTGACATACACACGTAAAGAAGAATTATATATTTAAAAATGTAAATGATATATTATCATGGTCTGTTATAACAACTATTAATCTTCTGTGTTCGGGCAATAACGGCGATGCGAATTTCAGTTCATTGCATCATAAAAGGCGATGAAGCACGACTGGCGCTGATCCTCCTTGGACGCGTTTTCATTTCCTTTTAACAAAGGGTGCAAAGCTATCAAGAACTAAACTTGTTCATGTTTCAAAAGTAAATTAACTTTTCATTAGTGAGCCCGATGTGACATTCACTAGATATGCTTTGTCTTCCTATAGTCAGTTGGTCATACATGACTCTTATTAATCATTGGTTGCAGAACCTTCGTGGTTTCAGCCAATTAACAGTAAATTAAAGTTTAAAGCACCGACCAAACGGCACAGTGGTTAAAGCTTTGGCGCTTGGATCGGAAGGTGCCGAGTTCGAATCCCGATAGCGGCAGGATGCAAAAGGGAATTTTCATCAACAGATTACGATCTGTGATGAAAAGGAACACAACTATGACCCCCTGTCGGAGTGCAAAACTCATGGGCCGACCCATATTCAATGTCCAGTACTATTGGCTGGTATGGAGTTATGCAATGCGCAGATGGTAACACTTAAATCGGACTTATAATCGTACGTTTTCGATTTGGCAGGCAAATGCGTAAGGTAGGATGGGAAAAACGAACCGCGGAAGAGTTGGTAGTGCTTCGGCCCCAGAACAATGATTAATGATTCTTGATATACATTCAACTTATTTCCCAAAAATTTGATAATCGTCAAAATGAGTTGAACAACCAAAAATCTAATTTTTTAACATTTTTGCGACAAACTGCTAACACTTAAAATATTGTACAACCAGTTCTACAACGCGGTGTTCATTTATTCGGATCATCACTTATTTTATTTATATGATTTCATTGTTGATGTAATCTTGTAATGCGAACCCCAACTATAAATGAAAATTTTAAAAAATGAAATGAAATATAAACTTAAAATATATAACAGAATGTGTTAAAAATTTGAATAGTAAATACAGGTAATCGAAAAAAAATCTGTAAATACGTCGATTTTCGGCATATCGATATATTTACATGGTTTTTCAGATTAACTGTTCTATCGAAAAGTTAAACAAATCATAGTTATCCAAAAAAAAACTTTATTATATTAGTCAAAATACTTAAAATTTTAAATGTAACTCATCAACTCAAATCTTTCTTCACTACACTTAATAATTATACATTGCCTTCCAATTATCTTCGTATTTCATCACATATTTTAATCAATAGATTTATAAATTGATTGATTGATTGATTAATTGGATTGTAGGACCAAGTACTGGACAAGTGTACCGGATAACGCCGGGTCTATTCCTACAGCCTGTTTACACATAACAATAGGAAGGATAGGAAAGGTTTTTTTTGGGATAGAACGACCCGGTTTCAGACACCTAGCGAGCGTACGGCACAACACAATTCTAATCTACTTCTAATCTACTATAGAGGAAGGATTAAGGCTTAATAAGTTTAATGGATAATGATGGTATTGGTCTTCAACAATTGCTTCTCTAAATCAGCAACCTGAGGAAAAAATATTATTATTTCACGTACATTTGGAAATTTCCTGAAATTTAATTCTGAATAAATAATTTCTGGCTTCCTAAACAAAATTGATTGCTTGAATCGGCCCGGTTACATACACCTAGATAAAGTCGACGGTTAGTAACACAATGACAATATAATTCTAAAGAAAGCAATTAAAAATATAAAGAAATATTATTTCACGAGCATCTGCAGGTTTCCTGAAATCTAATACTAAATTAATATGTTCCTGCTACTCCTGATTTAAATCATATAAAAATTTATTAATTTAAATCTCTTCTCCTGCAATTCCACAACTTACAATAGAATTTCCTGAAACCACAGTTAATTGATTATTTAGGACAATATACGATATAATAAAATTATATTTGAATAAAATAAATGTAATGTAATGAATTAGTATTAACTAAATTAATTTGGTTCTCTTAAAACAAATAAAATTAAAATAAAATAAATCGAATCCAAATATTGTAGTATCAAAGTAGGAAAGGCACGCACGGCCTCCCTAACTTCTAAGTCTGTTGATTTGATGGATTTATTTCAAAAAAATATTTATTTTGTCACTTGTCCTTGCCCTAGGGACCACAGAAAATGGCTTACCAAACATTCTATTAAAAAAATTTAATAGCAAATTGCTTTATGAAATTGTAGCTAACGAAAAACCACCCGCCGGTATATTCTATGTAAGAAAAATTGTATTTACTATAAATCACTTGAGAAAAACATCTTGCCTATAATAAAAGATGTCGCCGAAGAGACATCGCATGCGCTACAAGAGTAAGCACCGATTACTGCTTCCATCCAGCAACCAACTTTGGCTCCCGGTCCCGGCCGCAGACGAGCAACATCACAAACATCATCGTTAGAGCAAAATTAAAATTTGGGCAAAATAGATACGAACCAATTCGCTTCGTTAACGTAATCTACATTTACCGAGGAACTGAGATAAAACGGAAAAATCACAATTTCCGAATATGTCGACAATGCTTTCGTCCAGCGGCATCAAAAGACACGATCAAAAAGCATCGGTTAGTCAAATCGGAATTTCGAAATTTTATTAAAAAAAAATTTTGAATAAGAAAGGGTGCTTCTGCATAAAGCAAACAGGAAACAAAACCCAAAAATTCGTTACAACGAAACTCCTACAAACCGAAGTAATTCTTTCCGGATTAGTCAAAACGAGGTTCCACTCTGTATCATTAGTACACTGAGAGAAATTATTGCCCACAGAGATATAGTTTCATAGATTTTTAGATATAAAATATATCTCGTTTCGGGACAAGAATATTTTATATCTGTAAAAACGAAAAATATATCCAATTTTGTATAACGTTTAGAGACATAAACATATCTCTCTTAGCTCGGAATATAATCCGCAAAGCTAAATCAAATACTAAATTCGCAATAAAATATATCGATAGCAAATATATGAATTTCCCCAATTTTACATAATTATAACTGGACAAGGTATTTTACTTGTTCAACAAAGTTGTATGTTCATCTTAAATTCAATATTTAATTTAGCCATTCGGTTCTTACACATTCGGTTTGGATGTTTTTATAACTTAACTGAATGTGATATTTATCATTTTTATATTTGTTTGTTGTTTGTAATAATTTGCCCATTACTTCATTGGTTCAATCCAAATCCAATACAAAAATTTATTGTCTCAGAGATCAGATAAGTCATATCTGAATCTGATTCATCAGAAAACTCTGGTTAGAAGTGCTCTTAACCTGCACCGACCAAATTAGCCCGCCCCAATGAAACCTGTATTATAATTTGTTACACATTTGTTACAATTTATTACAACAAATCCCGATTTTATTACAGCTACCGTTTTCGAGGAACGAGTGGTCGGTTTAGCTTACAATTAAACCTGCACCGCCAAAATTGTAACTTTTGATGTAGCTATGATATCGGGATGATTCTTGAACCAGAATTTATTACAAATTAATTACATTGAATAAGTTAGTTCAAGACCACCCCTATAACTATCCTAAGGGTAAATTTCACCCCAAAACGATTATATATTTCAAAAACGTCAATTTAACCAAATCTAATAAATTTTTTTACACCGGACTGCAACAATATCTTAGGAAAAATAATGCAAGAAGTCTTGTCGATAGTAGTTAAGCCCTATCCAGATGTGTAATAAAATATTTTTGTGTCAGGATACGCGGAACTCGCTCCCAACGGTAGAGGCCTCGAATAGGTAATTTAAGAGTCGATTTTACCACCTTTAATAATTTATTACACCAGACCGCCACCAGATATGGGGTCTAACGTTACTCTGTAGTCGTTGTAAAGGGTAGGTCAACCTTATACAGGTATGTAATAAATTGTTTTTGGTTTTACCACCTTTAATAATTTATTACACCAGACCGCCACCAGATATTGAGTCAAATGTTACTTCTTGGATATTGTGGTGGGCAAGTCAACCTTATCCAGTTGTGTAATAAAATATTTTTGTGCCGGGACACACGGAATTCGCTCCCAACGGTAAAGGTTTGAAATTTTTAATTTAAAGGTCGGTTTTACCACCTTTAATAATTTATTACACCAGACCGCCACAAGATATTGAGTCAAATGTTACTCCTTGGACATTGTGGTGGGCAAGTCAACCTTATCCAGTTGTGTAATAAATTATTTTTGAGTCAGGTTACACGGAATTCGCTCCGAACGGTAAAGGATTGAAATTTTTAATTTAAAGGTCGATTTTACCAACTTCAATAATTTATTACACCAGACCGCCACCAGATATTGAATCAAATGTTACTCCTTGGACATCATGGTGGGCAATTCAACCTTATTCAATTGTGTAATAAATTGTTTTTGAGTCAGGATACGCGGGATTGGGTTCCTTTTTACCACTAGTATCGGCTAAGCTAATAATTAGTATTTCTCTAATTAAATCTTCACAGTCTTTCTTATTATCAATTAATATTAATTGGCCAATAGATGCCAAGTATAAAGTTTTAATGTTTTTTCTCGAATTTTTAAAAAACTCTGAGTATTTTCGTATAGTATTTTCGGTAAAAAATTAAAAATCTATATTGGTATTTAAACACTGTAGCATGTATCTAACATCTAAAATAGTGTTAATCTTGGATTTCGGAATATATCACATTTTTTCTAAACCGCGCCTTGCGTTAGAAGCACAAACCAATTGAATTTAACAAATTTATTTTATTTTCAATGATTTATTAGATACAACTTTAATTTTGTCGTTTATTAAGTAGAGCACTTTTTTGAACCATAGTTATTACCCATATATTTTGAAGCTAATTCCGTAATCTGACAAAAAATAATTCATTACACACCTGTATAAGGTTGACCTACCCTTAACAACGACCACAGAGTAACATTAGACCCCATATCTGGTGGCGGTCTGGTGTAATAAATTATTAAAGGTGGTAAAATCGACCCTTAAATTACCTATTCGAGGCCTCTACCGTTGGGAGCGAATTCCGCGTATCCCGGCACAAAAATTTTTTATTACACAACTGGATAAGGTTGACTTGCCCACCACAATGTCCAAGGAGTAACATTTGACTCAATATCTGGTGGCGGTCTGGTGTAATAAATTATTAAAGGTGGTAAAATCGACCCTTAAATTACCTATTCGAGGCCTCTACCGTTGGGAGCGAATTCCGCGTATCCCGGCACAAAAATTTTTTATTACACAACTGGATAAGGTTGACTTGCCCACCACAATGTCCAAGGAGTAACATTTGACTCAATATCTGGTGGCGGTCTGGTGTAATAAATTATTAAAGGTGGTAAAATCGACCCTTAAATTACCTATTTGAAGCCTCACGCGAATTCCGCGTATCCTGACTTAAAAACAATTTATTACACAACTGGATAAGGTTGAATTGCCCACCACGATGTCCAAGGAGTAACATTTGACTAAATATCTGGTGGCGGTCTGGTGTAATAAATTATTAAAGGTGGTAAAATCGACTCTTAAATTACCTATTTGAAGCCTCTACCATTGGGAGCCAATTCCGCGTATCCTGAGACAAAAATAATTTATTACACAACTGGATAAGTTTGACCTACCCACCACAATGTCCAAGGAGTAACATTTGACTCAATATCTGGTGGCGGTCTGGTGTAATAAATTATTAATGGTTGTAAAATCGACCCTTGAAAGCGGCTTTCAAACGCAAATAAAATTTCTTCCGAGCGTTTAATTAATGATTTGCATTTGCTTCTAAGAAAAAGTGCTCTCGAATGGTATTGGTCATTCCTCGAACGTAATGGCCACGTTGATTGGGAAAATTTAAAGCAAGGGCTTTTGGAAAGATTTAAAGACCGCAGAACTGATGCAGAAATTCGTCAGTCAATTTCATTCATCAAGCAAAAATCTGATGAAACATTTTTGGATTTTTACACTCGTGTGATAGATGCCTCTTTATCGCTTAGCACCCCCTCTTACCGACAGCGATCTTGGTTTCATCTTGCGGCGAAACATGCATTGTGCCTTACAATATAAAATTGCGGGAAGACCTATTACGGCGGTATCCGAATTGGTACATCAATGCGTCGAGATAGAGGATACCTGGAAAAGATTAAATGGCGAACAATCTGAGAGACGTGTAACATTTAGGAGCGAAATCCGCGTATCCCGGCACAAAAATTTTTTATTACACAACTGGATAAGGTTGACTTGCCCACCACAATGTCCAAGGAGTAACATTTGACTCAATATCTGGTGGCGGTCTGGTGTAATAAATTATTAAAGGTGGTAAAATCGACCCTTAAATTACCTATTTGAAGCCTCACGCGAATTCCGCGTATCCTGACTCAAAAACAATTTATTACACAACTGGATAAGGTTGAATTGCCCACCACGATGTCCAAGGAGTAACATTTGACTAAATATCTGGTGGCGGTCTGGTGTAATAAATTATTAAAGGTGGTAAAATCGACTCTTAAATTACCTATTTGAAGCCTCTACCATTGGGAGCCAATTCCGCGTATCCTGAGACAAAAATAATTTATTACACAACTGGATAAGTTTGACCTACCCACCACAATGTCCAAGGAGTAACATTTGACTCAATATCTGGTGGCGGTCTGGTGTAATAAATTATTAAAGGTGGTAAAATCGACCCTTAAATTACCTATTTGAAGCCTCTACCGTTGGGAGCGAATTCCGCGTATCCTGACACAAAAATATTTTATTACACATCTGGATAGGGCTTAACTATTCTCGACAAGACTTCTTGCATTATTTTTCCTAAAATATTGTGGCAGTCCGGTGTAAAAAAATTTATTAGATTTGGTTAAATTGACGTTTTTGAAATATATAATCGTTTTGGGGTGAAATTTACCCTTAGGATAGTTATAGGGGTGGTCTTGAACTAACTTATTCAATGTAATTAATTTGTAATATATTCTGGTTCAAGAATCATCCCGATATCATAGCTACATCAAAAGTTACAATTTTGGCGGTGCAGGTTTAATTGTAAGCTAAACCGACCACTCGTTCCTCGAAAACGGTAGCTGTAATAAAATCGGGATTTGTTGTAATAAATTGTAACAAATGTGTAACAAATTATAGTACAGGTTTCATTGGGGCGGGCTAATTTGGTCGGTGCAGGTTAAGAGCACTCTGGTTAGAGTTCGTTTTAAAAAAATTTAAATTCGAGATATATGTTTCTCATTTGCATATTGAGCTAGTGAATTTAATATTTATGACTAAAATTAAAAAATAATATGTAACTTTTACAAATATAAATTATTTCCCACATCACAATAAATATACTTTTATTTGATATATTTTATTTGGACTTGGTTAAAATATTTATCTCTGTTACACATAGACTGTAGAACTGAAATAACTAAATATTCACTTATAGAACAGATAAAATTATTGCTAATGTAGCAATTTGAATTCCTCATTGTAATAAAATTCACGAGATATGCATTTTGAACCGATTAGGCTGTTTGAGATATATTTTTTATCGAACTTGGTTAATTTTAATACACATGCTTCTATATTTATTTCCAAATCGGTCAAATGTTGCAGATAAGTCGAAATCGAAAATAATTTTTTTTTTCAGTGTACTCCATAGTGCCAATGTTTCCCAGTACAAATACTAATCCAGTAAAGGTCTGCGCAAATACCGTTAAACGGGTTACGACATCACGGTTTAAACCGGACTAAAACTAAAAATTGACAAAACTCAACTCACAGTGACCGCTGCTGAACTGAACGAGATCCACTACCGTGGACAATCACATCTGTACCATGAAACCAACTAGGCCACGATGCGTACCCCACCTATCTTGCCGTTGTCATTACCAATTGCTAATAATCAGCTCTCAATACAGGCGATCGCGCAAGAAGATTGTAAAAATATATAAAAATATAAACATAATACACAATGGCGAATTTTAGCGCCTTGCCACCTGATAGCCTAAATGGTGGTTTCAAAACTACACCAATCTCACACAGTAAGATTTTAGTCTCGGAAATAAAAAATAAAAAACACATATAATACAAATATTCAAAAAATAATTAAATACAATTTAAAGAACAAACAAGATCACGCGCATTAATAAATTCATCCGTCAGGGAGAAAACAACTCATACAGAATTTTAATCAATTGATTTTTAAATTGATTGATTGATTCATTGATTATAAATGTACGACCAAGTTCTTACACTTGAACTCCCGGATGACGCCGGGTCCACCGTACACTCTTTTTAACAAAACCGAAGGATTGGATAGGTTAATTAAGTGGGACAGAATCGGCCCGGTTACAGACACCTAGGTATAGCCGATAGTTAGTAACACAAAGACAACACAATACTAATCTACAAGAAGGATAATGGTTTATTAGGTTAAACGGATAACGATGGTATTGGACATCAACAATTGCTTCATACAAATCAGCAACCTAAGAAAAATGTTATTAATTCACATGTATTTGCAAATTCCCTGAAATTTAAAACAATATTAATATTTTCTGACTACCTAATAAAATTGATTAATTGAATCGACCCAGTTGCATACACCTAGGTAAAATCGATAGTTAGGAACACAATGTCAATACAATTCAAATCTAAACAATCCGCAATACACATTACCTAGAAAAATAATTTCTCCAGCATTTGAAAAATACCTGGAATTTTATACTAAATAAAAATTTTATACTAAATAAATAAATACACATTTATTAATTTAATTTTCACCTCCTGCAACTCCGCAACTTGCAGAAGAATTTCCTGAAGTAGAGTATAGATAACTAAACTGTCATCAAAAATAAAATAAAAATAAAAATGTAATTCTAAATAACTTAACTAATTATTATTGATGCCATCTATCGACATTTATGTAACTAAAAATTACAAATGTTCACTGATACATGTTACTTCCTTAAGTTATAATCATTTAACAATGGCAACTCTAAATAATTTATTACTCATATTTTGAATTTATTTTTAAAAATAAAAATCTTAGAGATTACACAAAATAATAAAATAGCATTTAGTGATTTAAATAAAATAATTAATCGTTCATCAAGAGTTATAATTTATAACATCACAACACTGTAAGTAAGATAAAAATTAATTTACATTTAGTGTTCATCTTCTCAGTGTATTTCATTTGTTGCTTATTTGATAATATTTTAAGCTATGGAAGTTTATAAGATTCCAGGAGATGGTAATTGCTTTTTTAATGCTATTCTTCATCAGATACAAATGAAAGAACCCCAGAAACCATCCTGCAGTGTTAATCAGCTATGGACTACCGTAACTGAGTACCTTAGAAATAATCTTAACGATTATGTTCCAACATTACTGGATTCATGCCGTTCTATATATGCATCTAACCTTAAAATGCCTGAGAATGATTTAATAACAAAATATTTAACCAATTTACAACAAGATGGTTTCTGGGGTGGTGCTGAATGTTTATCAGTAATTTCCAAACTAAAAAAAACATAAACATTAATGTGCATTACTCTAATTCCCAACACTAAATCAATTTTACTCCTGAAACTCCAACATACAAGTTTGAAATTAATTTATTATACACCGCAAACCATTATGACAGTTTAATTTTACAATCTAATTCACCTTCATTACAGCATTCAGCTTCCCAATTTTCACATCACCCAAGTAATACTCATAATACAGAACGAATCATTCATGCCACTGATTGATTTATCGAAAGCCTTTGATACAGTAGATCTAACTGTGGTTTCCGATTGTTTACTGCAATATGTACCACACTATTTGATTAATCGTATCATCAAGGCTTGTTTTTGGGAACGTACCTCAATTAAATGGTACAATATTTGTACTAATAAAATCAAGGAAAATAAAGGGGTTAAACAGGGAGTATCAGATTTATATTCTGAATTAAGATTGGAACAACAAGATGAATTACAATTGCCTCTAATTCTTTCTTATGCCGATGATATTATTCTAATTAGCCGGAACATTACCACAATTCAACCTATTCTTAAAGAATTAATTAACTCACTAAATGTAGTTGGCTTACAGATAAATCCGATGAAGTGTACTACACTCATACGAGATCCCGAATCCAGCTTTGATCCTCCTCCTAATCTTACCTTAGCTGGAATAAACTTCACGCGTGTTGATATAATGCGTTATTTAGGTACATACCACCGGAACTCGATACCACCAAGCATTGGGAATCACAAGACAAATGCAAAAGTTCATAAAAAAGAATAAAGTTCCATTTAATACAGCAATAAGAATGTATAATACTGTAATATCTCCTATAATAACATATGGACAGCAGCTCTCACGTTTGCCAATCGTCGTCGTTCAAGAAAATATGAGTTCTACATTTTGAAAAAGTTAACTGAGTTTAGTACCAATAAACCCGCAGCTCGAAAGATAAAAATTATATTAAGCGGCAAAACTATAACTAAAAAAATTAAGTCACAACGAATATATTATTGGGGACATATTCATCAAAGGGGTCCCACTCATATTTTAAAAGTTGCTATGGCCTATAATGCAGGTCCAGAAAAATATAGGACGGCCTTGTTACACATGGAAAGAATCACTTCACCAAGATTTAAGTTATTATGATAAATCTACTATCGAATGGGAAGCTCTTTTACCAAATCGTACCGAACTGCGAAAAACTGTTAATGTAATTTACTCAAATGACGAGTCTGATTCCAGTGAATTACTGAAAGAAGACGATCCAGAAGTAAACATTCAGTTATAACTTGATCCACCATAATGAATCATGTTTCATCTATAAATTCAAAATTGAGGATTAGGCCTAACATATTTGGGGAAACCTCTGAAATAAAAATGCATTGAAGCCTACTTCTTGAGTAATGGTGGAAACGGCTTGCTCATCTGATAACATCAAATCAATACTAACCAACAAAAACCATTCGCCCCCATACATTAAAAGAACAATCCATCCCGAAATAAATTGATCAAACAACACATACCATAACTAAACAAATCAAAATCTTGAAATTTCGGTTCCCTGCCAATGCAACCACAAAACTCTGAATACACCATCGCAAACAAAGACAAAACACAACTTGAATCACATACTAATGGTCGCACAGTATGTGGCAGTTCTTACTATTACTACATACCACTTACTAACCTTTTCGATGACCATGCTCCATACAGAAAAACTAAAATCAAAAAAAAGAAAGAAAAAACCACACTTACTTACTACCACTTCCATTTCCACAAACACAAAATTCCATCAAAATTTCAAACCAAACAACAACTACACGAGCACCAATAACTCTTCTGAGTTACACATCTATATTTCACACAAAACATCACAACAATTTGAGTCATGTACACGAGCCACATATCCCAATGCATTACGAATCATAATGCTCTTACGAGCATACAACACAAATCACTACATTCACCTACCAACAACACAAGCTACTCTCAACAACAAACCCTAATCTCAATACAAAACCCCCATAGTCACTCATATAGCACAAGTAAAATAAACAAGCACAACTTCTACAATTAAACACAACACACACAAACATATTTACAGGTCAAACTCCCAAAATACGGCAACCACCACTAGGCCCATCTAGATCTGCACCTCTTCACATAAAACATACTTGAACACAGCAAAACAAAAGTAGCTATTTCAACCAAACATTATGCCTATATCACAAACAAAATATAAACCCTTCATTTAGATTAACAATACAGAATTTTAATCAATTGATTTTTAAATGGACACAAATTCAAATTTTTAGTTTCGCCAATTTTCTCCAGATCGCAATATATAGAAATTCTAATGGGTTTAGGCCCGGAGATGCCGTAGGTCATTCCTTTGAAGGTATATAAAATCAGGTGAATTGGCATGGCACCACTCTTGAGTTAGTTTTGCTTTATGTGAAGGAGCACTATCTTGCAAATAATCTTGTAATATTCATTTCCGTACGTCTCCTGGGCATGAACATCAATTGATTTTTAAGAAAATTGTCAATATAGTACTTGGTGTTGATCTTGACTACTATTCAATAAAACTTGTCTTGTAGTAAGAAAATCTGTTCAACTGAAAATAAAATTCATCACCAGTGTGTCAAGAAAGTAACGACTTAGCTTTAGCAATCCTAGTTTTCTTCTGGTAAATGCACTAATTTTTTTTGTTTGCTTCTAAGTGCTAATCCTGGGTGCGTATGCGATCTTTTTCATTTGAACCGCAGAATTTCTTCAAATTCGTTCCCGTGTAGTTTTCACTAATTGTTTTCTTGAACACACTTCTTGAACAACCCGGTATTTTTACCATACCTGTATACCTGTATCCCTTAGTCAAAAATTAAAAAATATGTGTTTAATTTATTCCATTACTTTAACTCCAATCAACGTATTTTGAATATTTTGGCATTTTTCGGGGTTTTGCCCCTAAATTGCAGGTAGATTTTTTCAAAAAACTGCGTCATACAATTATTTAAAATGAAACAATAAGCCAATTGCTTTCAAAAGTTTTGTAATTTTTGCAAAAAAAGACTCCAATTTGCAATAAAATATGTTTGTCCAATTTTTTCCCCAGTACTGTACATAAGCATTTCAGTAAATATTGAAAATTAGCTGGTTGGAGTAATAAAATAATTTACCACACTAGTTTAAAATAAGTCAGATGGATAAAACTTTCTTTTGATATTACTACATACTACACTCATATACTGGTGCGCCTCATTTCGATAGAAATACGTCATTACTAAAAATAAAACAAACAAAAATATAATATAAGAATTCTTATCTACACAAAACAAAATTTTAAAATTTAGTCAGCCGTGAAAAAGTTTCATTAGATTCTAAGATATTCACGTCACGTTTGATCCTTGAGAAAACAAAACACCACTACAAATCAATCAAAGTTCGGGTATGAAAAAAACAGAAATTTCTTCGTTAGCAGGGTGTGCTGGTGGTATATTTGATAAAGGGGTCAAAATACTTATAAGAAAATTTTATTTTTTGAAACTTAAACCACCAAAGTTTTCCAAATTTTTTATATTTTACGATATTTTTAAATTTTTGTTTATTTTTAAGTTGTTTTACTCAAATGTAAGGAAATCCCCTTTAATCAGGATGGAAGTAACAAAATTTACCTACATAGAAATTACACAAAAAGTCAATTAAATCGGAAACATTGAAGATTATGACTTATAACCTACCCTACCAAACAAACACAGTAGGTACTCGTAGTTCCTCTATTACTTTAGTCAGAACATTTTAAATAGTAAAAAAAGCACATCGATTTTTTCTTTTGACCTTGCAGTTACTTCATTATGCTACTCGTAATTAATTTGGTACCTTTAGTAAACACTGTGGTTCACTTGATTAGAGAGCCGGAATTGCAATTTTGTTTTAAAATGTAATGTTTTCTTAAATTTTTTGTTTAATAAATAACATTTTTTCATTGAGCAGAGAGAGAGAGAGAGAGAGAGAGAGAGAGAGAGAGAGAGAGAGAGAGAGAGAGAGAGAGAGAGAGAGAGAGCTGTTCGTTCTCTGGACAATACCAATCGATAACTATTCTGAGGAAGGATAGGTCAAATTCAACGCAATTTTATCGGTTCAGATTTTATTTTTTTAGTATTTACATAAAAATTGAACACCCTATTATGAGCTTATAAGCTAGCAATTTTTCTATTATGTTATTCCATACGTAGTAGATGTGCGCCTTTAAACTCGAACTCTAAACAATTTAATGAATCAACATTTTCTAAAGTACAATTAATAAAAAGATCCGGACAGTCAGGAATCATAAAAAGATTTTAAGCAACCTAATGAAATCTCTGCCCAGACAGATATAATTCTTATAATCAGTTCTTCGTTGGATTCGTACTACATGCCCCCTTCATAATTTTGCGACTGAGGCAGCCCAAAAGCATTAGATAATATTTAAATCAGGTGAATGATAAAACTCTATCGGCATAAAGTATGGACGCATTATCATGCTTAAACCACTGAAGATTCACAAGTATTCCTTGAGTTTCGAGGAAACTAATTGCAGAATGTCCTCATAATAATTACCATAACAGTCTCATTTTTTCAAAAATTGCTTATCCTTTCGAATATTTATAAAATAATATTTATGGCCATTCGGGTACTCCAAGTTAATTTTTTTTCATCCGAACGCTCGCGTGCAGGTTTTAGTGATCACTTGTTTTTAATTTATATTTTTAAAATTTTTACTTTCCTCTACACGAGCCATCCCGCGGTTTTAAAATCCCTTCGGCTGATATTAATCGAGTTTTGCTCTTTCTACTTTATTTAAAATGTTTTTTTATCCATTATAATTATAAATCAGCTATTGAACATCTATTGAAGAATCTTGTCAAATTTTTTACCTTCTTAAACGGAAATTTACAATTATTGTTATGTTACACAAAGCTTGATGAACAGCACAGAATTTGTAGTTCTTGAACTAAGCCATTTCACAACAGATCATGATGAAATTGAGTATGTATTTGTTTTGATATGGCCAGTCTAAAATGAAAAAAGGTTATTTCATATAATCGATTATGATGAAATTGAGTATGCAAGATGGAAATGAGATTTTAAAATAATTTTTTAAACAAATTTCGGAATACAGCCAACTGTAATGGAGCTAAGCCATTCTTTAATCGACCATAAAGAAATTTGGTACGTAGAATTGAACGAGGCCATTTCCTACACGTTCATAATGAAAGATGTTCTGGAATATGGTCAAACTAAAAACGTGCAAGGTCATTTCATAACAACAAATCGGGTGTGAAAGAATTTCTGGAATATGGTTAACTGAGGAGGAACTATACCATTTCATAACCGATGATAAAGAAATTGTTTATGTAGGATTGAAATGAAATGGTTTCCGAAACTGAAAATTCTATGTTCCAATTTTTTTAATTTAAATGGCGTTTGTTTTAAAGAATTATTTTATTTTGCTGGATTAGCGCTTGACTCCGTTTCACTATAATTTTAAAAATTTTATTTATTTTTATTACTAATAAAATTATAATGAAGTTTATCTATCGACTAAGGTTAAAAATATCGTTCAAAACTCCAGAAAACATTTGTAATAATAAATTGCAATTCGTTTAAACTAAGAATGAGTTGGTGTGGCATTGTAGGGACTAACGGTTTAAGTGGCTCTCAGAGGGTTAAGCGGAGCCCCGGGGAGGGGGAGGATTACAGCAAGCCTTTTCATTTCAATTTCGAGAAGAGCGATGATCTATGACGAGAATATAGAGTGGGCGATGTGGCCAATTATATGCAGATTCACTAATTGTAAGGTCAATGGATTTAATTAAAATTGTAATGAAAAACAATGAGCTGATGTAAAGGAATTTACGTATTTGAAATTTCGAGATATTTCAGTTTATTCCGTCCACTCAGTCATATTATATCTGATTATGGAAGGTTGTGTTTGAACTGCATTTATAAAATTTTTATTTTAGGATATTTTAAGGACTTGAAAAAGCTTCTGGTTGCGAAATACTGGTTACATTTCAAAAACAATTGCGGCCAATCATATTGACTTATTGTTCTTATAGGGTAAGATAAAACTAAATGGAGTCTCGTGGAAAATATAAATCAGAATGGAATGGTCGGTGTCTGCAAATCAAGCTTTCACCTCAAATATGCAGAGATAAATACTTCTACGTACAACCAGTTAATGAAATCAAAGAAACTGCGTTGGTTCTGTACATCGTGTAGCGAAATTACCATATTTGCTGTCTTACAAAAGCTTATTTATTTATTTAAAGAAATCTATTCTGTGATTTACATGTATGATTTCAGAATTTAATTTAAAACAAAAATATTAAAAAAAAAATAAAATAAAGAAAATTAAAACACAGAAATATATAAATCAGATCTTGATTTAGCAATTAAAAATTTTAAAAATAATTCTTAAGTATATTTTTGAACTTGTCCTTTGATAAATTAAAGTCAAATAGGTCGTCGACGATGTTGAACGATTTAGACGACCTATTAATGGGGTTATTTTGTCCATAGTTTGTGGAATGGTGTTCAAGTGCTAAAAATTCATGGTTTCGAAATGTTCTGCAAGGCACATGAATTGACA
Organism: Nephrotoma guestfalica; assembly: GCA_963691935.1. Taxonomy (NCBI): domain Eukaryota; kingdom Metazoa; phylum Arthropoda; class Insecta; order Diptera; family Tipulidae; genus Nephrotoma; species Nephrotoma guestfalica. The sequence continues at coordinate 130,864,230 of OY829915.1, read as the reverse complement.
TGTTTTCCAAAATGTATGCTGAATCAATGTGACCAAGCAAAACGCTACCAATGAAAGCCGCACCTAAGAGAAGTCGTCTATTTTCAAGCGTGCATATTTTGTAATCCGTGCATCTTGTTGAGTACGGAGGTAACCGAGCCACATTTTCATGGAATGGTAAATTGTGGTCGTAATCCCAGTCACTTTTTTTAAACAAGAAAATCAGAAACTTCTTTTGAATGCTTTCAATTCTTTTAATGTGTACAGCATAGTATGGATTCCAGACCGGTACAGCGTATTCCAGTTGAGATCGAACGTAAGCGAAATAGAGTGAACATAAGGTTTGAATATCTTTAAATTCACCTGTCCACCTTTTAACAAATCCAAACATGGCATTAGCTCTCGCAATACAATTTTCAATATGCTTATTGAAACTAAATAGCATTCTCGACAAATGTAACACCTAGATCTATGATCTCATTAACTCGTTGCAATACTTCGTTGTTGACTTTGTAGGAAGTAATTAGCGGATTTCTCTTACGATGGAAAGACATGATCTTGCATTTCTTAATATTTAAGTAAAGCGAGTTTCGATCACACCACTCACTTAATCTATCGATGTCCTCTTGAAGTTTCTTCGTATCTAGCATTCCATTAACAGTTCGAAAAATTTTCACGTCATCAGCAAATATGCTTGAAGAGTTGACTAGCCATATGGTTAAAATATTTGAATCATTCACTGTGATGAATGATTTTATGAAAGCATCAAGTGACGCGCCACGATTGTCAGCCCAGTCGTTGAAAATGCAGATTCCTCAATCAACTTGCTGCATAACCAATCTGACCATATTGTTGCTTCATCAGATGTCATTGGAATTGGTGCCACGTCCACTTCATTACAATCCGTTGAAGTCTCAGATAACGATATCTTATACGTGAGCAGGCTGAATCCACACACAGAAGAGGCTGCATTAGTTGATTATTTAAAATATAATCTGGAAAACTAAACGTGGTTGACTGTCATCTACTGGTCCCTAAAGGCCGGGATAAAACTAAACTCACATTTGTTTCGTTTAAGCTTACTTTGGAGAAAAGATTCGCAGTACAAGTTTCGTTGCCTTCTTTTTGGCCAAAGGGTGTCTTAGTTCGACGTTTTGTGCGTAAAACCGGAGGCTCAAAAAAGGGCCGAGAAATTTCCCTACCACAAATGGAGATCGACAATCCTCTCCAGAAATAATTGACTTCTACTGTAATTTTTTTTTTGCCGAGTAGATCAACAGCTACTCAAATACTGCCATCATAGTAAATTATACAGTGATAATTATAATTCATTCACCACTTCGAGCCTTTGTAATATCAGTTATGTATTAAATTGTAAATTTCATAGTTTGCATACCTTGCTTTCTAATCTGGACTCAAGAATGTTACGATTGTGAATCGGAATAGCACACGTGTTAATTTTGGATTTATTAATGCCCGTAGTCTTGCCATATCGATACACTGAGAATATTTATCGATTCAAAAGATCTCAACGTATTTTGTGTTGTGGAAACATGGCTTACAAATTAGATTAATAACGAATCTGTATCGCTGAGCGGGTACAGCATCTTGATATTTGATAGAACACATAAAAGAGGTGGAGGAGTTTACATTTACTATAAAAATGCCTAACTTAAGGCTATTCATTCGTCCATTTATGGTAAAACTGAGTTTGCTACAATCCATCAACCTCCGTGCAATCTGATTTAGATGATTTTCAGGAGTTCTTATCTTCGCATATTTTAAATTATAATCATTTTATAATTGCTTGCCATATAAACTGTAATATGCTTGATAAGTCCAATAAATCCATAATCTTTTAAAAGCCAACCATTTAGTTTCAGTCCCGTTTTCACCTACTCATAACCGCACATGGCTTGATCAATACATTGTCCCAGAGTCAGATTACTTTAGGGTATTGGCGTCTAGTCCTGACATCTCTGACCATAATATTCTAACCATTTCTTATAAAGTCAGACCAAAGCGAGTTAATCTGGACGACATGCTTATCCAAGACTATAGTCAGTTCGATTCTGAATAGAAGTAATGAATTACTTTTCTGGCATTAACTGGAGCTTTTTGCATGCGTCTGATAATGCCAATTCACTCTTCAAATCTTTTTATGATTGCCTGTATTATATTCATGACAATTGTGTGACAACTGTATTATTGTATTGGGAACCAGTAGGTCTCGTGTTTCTACTGACTTTGATCCTTCAATTATCAACACTTATTTTTACAATGTATCCCAATCATCGGTAGTTATTCCATGACACGGGATGGAGCGCACAGGCATGCATGCTTCATTTTGAATTAGATGTTTCAAAAGCCGTGTATCTTATTAAATTAAATTTATCCGGTCACGATAAAATAAGCTTAAAATTTCTAAAGAATATTTTACCGTATATTGTATCACCTTTGACATACCTGATTTTCTGAAATCTGAAAAATGAACACTGTGATTCCGGTTGTAAAAAAAGAAGAGTAACGATTCTTTGGATAATCTTAGACCGCTTAGTTTAGTTTCCAATTTATCTAAAGTATTCAAGATCATTCTTCGTGATCAAATCAACCAGCATTTGGATAATTGTAATTATCTAAATAAATTTCAATCCGGATTTCGTAATAACCACAGTACAACGATTACTTTGCTTCATGTTGTAGACGATCTGGCCTGTCATCTTGACGGAGAAAACTCATTTGTCGTTCTAATACTGTTGGATTACTTCAAAGCATTTGACTCTTTGAACCATGTTTTGTTACTACAGAAGTTGATGCTTTTGACTTGCTTTGAATCAGTTCCTGAATCTTTTCCATGTAAAAACCTGTAGGTGTATGTCAAGGGACTATACTTGGCCCAACTCTGTTTTCCCTTTTTATTAATGACTTATCACAAGCAATAAAATACTCCAAACATGTATGCTGATGATTGTCAAATTTATCTTGGTGGTACTAGTGAAAATATATTAGAAACCTTTAACAATATTAATTTGGATCTATCCAATATATTGGCTTGGTCCAAGCCTAATGGAATCTCACTGAGCATCATTAAAACACAGGCAATTCTGATTTATAAAAGAAGCTTTCCGGTGATACTTGATATTTTTATTGATGGTGTGAAGATTAAGATTGCGAATCACGTTAACAATCTGGGAATTTGTATAAATGACAGATTCACCTGGGATTCACAAGTTGTTAATTTTTGTGGTAAGACCAATTCTACTTTATATGGTTTGAAGCTTCATAGGAATATCTGCCCTAAAAATATTCAAATTTTGTTGGTTAGATCATTAGTAATTCTCCACGTACTATATTGCGAATTTCTTTTATTAAGATGTGATTCTACCTCAAGTGACATGCTGCAAGTTACTTTGAATAATACCGTTAGATATGTTAATGGACTGAGAAAATTTGACCACATGTCAGCTAAGTCAATATAATCAATTAATATCAGTTATACTCAATATACGAGTACCATCATACCCGGAAGTTTGAAGTCACCAGTAAATCGGTAATCACTAATTGTTCATCATCATGTACATTCTTTATATGTAGAGAAGTATCCTTCTTTATCATGTGCATTCTTTATACCGCTTAATAAAGAATTAATGAAATTTATAATATCCAGGTAATATTCCAAATTTGATCCAGGAGATCATTTACGGCAACCAATATGCATTCAGCCGTAATATCAAGAACTAGATGGTATGCAATGATTTCATTCAGAATTTAACTTTTACAACAATCGTTACACTCCCTCCCTTAAAGGCTCGTATAAAATCATGTCATTCTTTCTTGCACATACAGAGCAGGGTGGTGATTTTATGGTTGTTATAATACATTTCGTGATATAAAGTGTGATGTAAAGAAATTGTCCTAGCTTTTCTTCAGATGAATTCTGGATGAACAACGCCACGTCATAAATTGATGCGAATGACAAAGACCGCAATATTTTTCTTCATGATTCCACACATTAAAAAATATTTTGTTGCTACTTTTAATTTTATCGTTTATTGTTTACATATAATCCATATAATTTTTTTTTAAAATACTTTAATAAATTCTAGTTTATCACTACCTAAAAAGCTCTTTATAAAAACATTCATATAATCAATACGAAAACGTCAAATTATCGCTTTTAATTCATTATTTGCCCTAAAAATTAATTTGGCAAGGTTGTGCTTGTAGACTTTTTATTTTGAATTATACCATAAAAAAGTCTTCAAGAGTGATATAAATTCGTGATATAACCACCATAAAATTATCACCCAGATCACAGTGGAACTATTCTGGTAATTGCCGGGAATAGGGAACTGAGGAAAGAATTTATATGTAATTTCTGTTCAAATAGTTTTTATCCGGCCTACTGAGGAGAAAAGTTTGATGTAAATATTTATAAATTGGGAATAATTTTTCCATATCTAAATTGGCAGGGAAAATTATTCCCCATTTAATTTTGTTGTCAACAAAATTAACACTAACTTTTTACCTCATCATGCCAGAAAAAAATGTTTAAATAAAAATTACATATACAATTTTTCCCCAGTTCCCTATTCCCGGGGAATTACCAGAATAGTGCCACAGATAACACATTGAAATAGTAATAGAAATTGAAATGGGTTGAACTATCCCGTCGGTTTTTTGTAAACAATTTTAAATTTTGGATAGGTTTACCACATACGAGTAATATGTATCTCATATTCTATAATTGAGGCAACAACACATACGCCACGTTTCTGCTTTTAGTGTCTTATTCCAAAGAGGTTGATATATTCCTAATTTAAAGCACAAGTAATTATGAGATTAAGAGAGCTCTAAGAGATTTAATTTGAGGAAATATTTTAGATACTTTGAACAGATTCATAGGTAAATCAAGTTAAACTTTGAAGCAAGTTTTAATTTTAAGCGCTAGAAAAAAATTCGTACTACAAGTCATCAAGGTATATCCAGTCATCTTCCTAAATAAATTTGTTTTTCTCCGATCGTAGGAAAAAATATATCTTTCCGTTGTTTTTTCGAAACGAAAAGCTCCAGTATGATTCCAGTATGTAATATTTGTTGCTAAGCAGCAAGTAATAATAGTACGAGAATATTTTTTCTGGCCTAGGCCGGGAATATATTTTGGTATGGATTTTTAATTGTTTAGAAGAAATAAAAGTACACTTATAAGGTCAAACGCATTTATTTATTTTAATTTAGGTAAATCACATGGAGCTGAATTAGCTGCTTCCTAACTTCTGAAAAAAAATAAAATGTATTTATGTCTTATGATGTCGTGGCTAACTAAGCACTAATTTTATATTATTTTCGATTTTTTACTTTGTTTTGATTTCTTAATATGATAATTGATGAATAATACTAAAAATTATTTTCGGCCATCGCCTCGTCCGCCACGATTTCCACTATCGTCTGGGAATGCAGTACTTTTCCTCCTAATTATACAATATACTATTTTATGCTGTTGATTTTTTTCCTTGAGTGTATCCACAGGCGATAAACAATTAAATTGATTGCTATTTTCCTCGACATTTCGCTTGCGTTCGATGCACCTCCGCTTAACAACAACTGAAATTTCAGACTCAATATTACTTACTGCAAGTAGATACGTATAAATTTCTTAAATTTGTTTGAGTTTAGGTTAATTTGATTTACCTTTATTGTAAATTTATTATAAATACGTATTTAATAACACGAATTTGAATTACATGTATGTCATAGAAAGTTTAAGAAACAACAAAACAACTAGACAATACAACATGACACAGTTACCCATTAAACAAGTATTCAACTTGTTTCTATATAATCCAATAGATGTCGACACCTTCAATATTTTTTATTGTATCACAACAAACTTAGCCACACTCCACTAAGCAACAGATAATTTCGGTTAACTGGCTCTGACCCCGAAAATATAATGATTTATTGTGTCCATTAAAAATAATGTAATTTTATTTTTAAATTAATTTTAGCTATACACAACCATGCTATCACTATAAATTTGAACAAAAATGAAAATTTTATACGTTTAAACAAAAATGCAAAAATAAATCACGAAACTATCTTTGATACACAAAATTTAGGCGTGTAGGATAAATAAGCAAGGCGTGTGGTGTGCTAAGTTTCCAATTGGAGCGCTAATTAGGCAATTGAAAACTCATGAAACACTATTGGTTTCTCGCTTTGATATATGTAGGTTTATGATGCCTTTGATCTTGAGCGGATTGTTTCGTTTCACATCTTGTCATTTGTTCCTTGGTCTTGAAATATAGTAAACTATAGTTATCTGTACCATTAATTATTTTATGTCATTCTCGACTATAATAGGCTCGACTATAATATGGAAGAGAAAGCTATACCAACAAAGGCGTTTTTTGGTAACTCTACCATTAAGATTTTAATTGTCGAGGTGATTACAAAATTAAATAGTCGAGGCTATTGTGAATTGAAAATTTGTTTATAAATCTAACGATTGCATGTAATATCGCAATTTGATTTATTTATTGAAATTGAAGTTCATCGTTACATCGTTATTATTTACATAATCTGCTTCAAAATATAATGTGTTGGTTGTATAAATAATCCTGATCGTACAGTTCAATGTTAGATACAGCCATTTTCATTCACAATTATGAAAAACTTATTCATTTACTAAACAATAAATGAATGCAAAGGCCACTTAGATGTACGAAAAATGTCAGAAAAAACTGCGTTTATATTTAGAGTTGACATTTTTTATTAGTTGGTAAAGTGCCATTATAGTCGCGAATGATATAAAATAAAGTATCCGACTTGTGTTACTAATGGGTAATAATGTCCTCAGTTGGTAGAAAGTCCTCGGGCTACCGTCGTCTGACATTTATCAACCTCTCACATTATTACCCATTAATAGCACTAGTTGCATAATCTACTAACGGGTGATTTTTTAAGAGCTTGAGAACTTTTTTTTAAAAAAAAACGCATAAAATTTGCAAAATCTCATCGGTTCTTTATTTGAAACGTTAGATTGGTCCATGACATTTACTTTTTGAAGATAATTTCATTTAAATGTTGACCGCGGCTGCGTCTTAGGTGGTCCATTCGGAAAGTCCAATTTTGGGCAACTTTTTCGAGCATTTCGGCCGGAATAGCCCGAATTTCTTCGGAAATGTTGTCTTCCAAAACTGGAATAGTTGCTGGCTTATTTCTGTAGACTTTAGACTTGACGTAGCCCCACAAAAAATAGTCTAAAGGCGTCAAATCGCATGATCTTGGTGCCCAACTTACCGGGCCATTTCTTGAGATGAATTGTTCTCCGAAGTTTTCCCTCAAAATGGCCATAGAATCGCGAGCTGTGTGGCATGTAGCGCCATCTTGTTGAAACCACATGTCAACTAAGTTCAGTTCTTCCATTTTTGGCAACAAAAAGTTTGTTAGCATCGAACGATAGCGATCGCCATTCACCGTAACGTTGCGTCCAACAGCATCTTTGAAAAAATACGGTCCAATGATTCCACCAGCGTACAAACCACACCAAACAGTGCATTTTTCGGGATGCATGGGCAGTTCTTGAACGGCTTCTGGTTGCTCTTCACTCCAAATGCGGCAATTTTGCTTATTTACGTAGCCATTCAACCAGAAATGAGCCTCATCGCTGAACAAAATTTGTCGATAAAAAAGCGGATTTTCTGCCAACTTTTCTAGGGCCCATTCACTGAAAATTCGACGTTGTGGCAGATCGTTCGGCTTCAGTTCTTGCAGGAGCTGTATTTTATACGGTTTTACACCAAGATCTTTGCGTAAAATCTTCCATGTCGTCGAATAACACAAACCCAATTGCTGCGAACGGCGACGAATCGACATTTCACGGTCTTCAGCAACACTCTCAGAAACAGACGCAATATTCTCTTCTGTACGCACTGTACGCATTCGTGTGGTTGGTTTAATGTCCAATAAAGTAAACTGAGTGCGAAACTTGGTCACAATCGCATTAATTGTTTGCTCACTTGGTCGATTATGTAGACCATAAATCGGACGTAAATCGCGAAACACTTTTCGAACCGAACACTGATTTTTGTAATATAATTCAATTATTTGCAAGCGTTGCTCGTTAGTAAGTCTATTCATTATGAAATGTCAAAGCATACTGAGCATCTTTCTCTTTGACACCTTGTCTGAAATCCCGCGTTATCTGTCAAATACTAATGCATGAAAATCCTAACCACAAAAAAATCACCCTTTATAACGAAACAGTTTTCCTTTTGAGAATGAAGCTATTTTGACGAACACCATGTTAAACATCGGTGTATTAGAATGTTTTTCCTGTTACAAATAATGTTTAAATTAAATTGTGAAAGGAGTAAATTTTTAATAGGGTAAATATTTTCAGTTGCTATACATACACCCAGTTCAGTTGCTATACAATAATGATGTTGAATTATAAAAGGGTTAGTTTTATTTAGGTTACCGCCATAAAAATTATCGCGTGCTTTGTGACAGATGATTTAACCTTGTTTTTTTTTTGTTCATTTGGTATTATCTAATCGTCTAGACAAATTTATCTTTTGCTTTGCTGAAACACTATACGATACATAGATATGTAGTGTTATTGTGGGATATCGATTATCTAGATGTTCTAATTTCTGTAGCATGGTAGTTAAATTTCCTTAGTTTAGCACTGTTCTCGCATTCTTAAATAAATTATTTTATGTCTCTATCATAAAGTCATCAAACAATATAACCTCAAAAATAAAAATACTTAATGGAATAGAGAAAAATCGGGCCGCTTGAGTTTTCTTCGAACGACAACCTAAAAATTTATTCTCGGGCAGAGAACAAATATTTTATGCGGTACTCCTATGTGAAAACCAAAACTTTACACAAAAATAAACCCTTTTTCTAAAATATTCAGACCTTGTTTTGTCTACCTGTTTTCCATGTTTTGTTTTTTATTGTATCCTTATGGTAAGAGACATGAAATTTTAAGTTATTTAAGTTGACGTTATTTTCATGTTTTTAACTCATTCGGGCGCATTGTTCAAACCGGGAACGGAATAAAGGTAAACCTTATACCTTGGCATGTTAAATCGATATTTTCAATATAAGTAAATATTTCGTGTTTTTTCTTTTTGAATTTTCCAAACGAAAAATTAAATTTATCTTCTTTACCTTGTACACCATACCAATTCCAATTCGTTTTTGTATTTTATTTTTATGCTTTTTTTATGCTAGCTCTTATATAGACATGACTATATAAACTTGTTCACAAAACTATGCCAATCAACGTAATCAGATGGTATACGTTTTGAATTTATTATGTAGTTTACATAAAAATTTTACAAAATGTTCTTTAAAATGGATATCAAACCGGTATTGGACAAAGAACTCGATGTATCGGAATGTTATTTACATTCAATTTAATTTTATGGCCATTTCAAGCATCATAATATGACGGATACTTAAACAACGACGGCCAAGATGGGATTTCGTCATGTCTTTTTTAATTTGAATGCGTATTCTGTTTATCAATTTCCCGTGCAATATTATATTGATAAATATCAATTTGTGTCATTATCAATCACAATTTACGTTTTGTGTACGCAAAAGCCGCCTACACGCAGTATTCTATGTACACAACTTATCAGATATATATAATTAACCTCTATAAATATTTCCATTACCGTATCACAATTTGGATTTATGTTCATTTTCCTACCTGAGTGTATTTATTTAATAGAAAATTGGAAAATAATAGACACAAACAGAAACTTGTATTATTAATATTAATACATAGAAGAACATAACAATATAATAATATAGAGACAAATAATTCGATTTGACGTAAGTCAGAGTTGTGCTCAGAAATTGGTTTTCGATGAATTCTTGTGCTGGCTCTGTTCTCAACTAAATTAGATAACGGTCGGAAACTATTGATTGTCAACTCGGCTAAAAAAAGGTTCTACACGACTGAGTTATTGAACTATATTATGATATATGCGATTGGAGTATTATAGCGTTCGATACACTGGTATGTATGTACGTACGAATACTTTAATCAAATATTTGAGAAATGTTATGTGAAAATTGAATGTGAGGGCGTTGAGTTATATAGAACCATAGGAATGAGAAAATTTGGGTGATTAAATTTTTTGTTTAGTTCAATATTGCCGTTTAGTTTACCGTAACGAGTGTTCTATTTAATCAACCCTTACTAGTAACGAAAATAATATAGAATAAAGTAGGTGTGCGAGTCCTTATTGATTCGGTTTAGAAAGTGGCGATTCGATGAAGAATTTTCTGTGAAAATTGTATCGAAATAAGATAAACCATATAAAATGAAATTTAGCTTTTAATGTAGTTGTGGACCGCCGTTGAGGAAAATGTAAAAAGAAAGACTATTTTTTTTTTTTTTTATCCAAGGCTCTCCCCAATCATCGAGGGTGTACGGTTTAAGGTCCGATTTCATCGGAATATCTGCACATTGCATAGCTCCATGCCAGCCTATACTGGCATGGAAGATGGGTCGGCCCTTGAGTTTTGCACTCCAACAGAGGGTCATAGATGTATTTCATTTAATCAGAGATCGTGATCTATTGATGAAAATCCCATTTGCATCCTGCCTCTATCGATATTTGAACCCTATAACCTATAACCCCTCCCGATCCAAACGCCAAAGCTTTAACCACTGTGCCATTTGGTCGTTCCGCTGTTACTTATGCTAAATAAATAACAAATTACTTGATGTTTTAATAAAATGTTTGCAATTGGCTAGATATTTAAAACACTGAGAGAGAGATGAAGTATGAATTTGTTGGTAAATAAACAAATTACAGCTGTTGTTCATCAAATAAAAAATGTAAGGGTACACTCTTTCAAATTTTATTTCAGAAACTACTGATTTGCAGTGAATGTTCTAACCAGCATCCGAATTTATTTTACCACGAATGTACATAAATCTCGAATAGAAAGCAGAATTGTGATTAAAATCCGTCTTGAAATATATTTCTGCTTAAATTCTAGAAAACCAACATGAACAAGTTTTTATGAAAATTTAAACTTTGAATTTGTTAAACTCTTTTAATTCTTGGTTGTTTTTTTCGTAAACGCTATACTTTTCAACATAATTGCAAAAATTGAAAATGGTCAAATGACAGCCTGCTTGAGTGCTGGAAGCTGCCTTTGAAACCTCTCAACTACTTACAAAAATTCTTCGAAAAGTTTTGTCTCAAACTGACTATTTCCAATGGAACGAAGAAGCAAGAAATCTGTTAGTGTTCTGGGTAATTTTTGCGAATCGTTTAGCAAAATTGTCCGTCAAAATTGATCATGAGGGGAATGGATCATGAGGGAAATCACTAAACCTTTTTTATTTCACAAGTATTAGCGATGTTAACCGTATACAAGACGAAAACTATAAGTTGCTGATTATAAATTTAATTTGATTACAAAACCGAATATTAAAAAATTATAGGGAAATCTGAAAAATGTTGTGTACACCCATAAAATACATTACTGTGTAGCGAATCTTAGAGCTTATGACAAAAAACCACCTCACACAGTCGAAAATATTTGCTCTATTCAATAAAACACATTCATATCTAGGAACCTCATTTTGTCCCGTTCATCCGTTCATTATACGAGTATGTGGAGCGAACCTTCAAATTTTTAGAACATAGCATTGTGATCAAACATACTCGTGATTAATTTATATTATAAAGAGTTCAGTTTTGGAACCACCCATATCTCAAATCCACCTAAAGCATTACTGTAGCATTACCGCAATAGCATCTTGTTTATTTTGGGAATGTGTACCAAATAATTATAGAGAAAAAATATTTCAATGGTTATGCAAAATCTCATATAAAATGTATTTATTGCAAATTATAATACTTATTTGATAGAACGGGCCATGATAAAAAAACGGACAATGAATCCGATCCACAGAATTTCCATTCGCGGATTTTTTCCTTACTGTTTATGATATAATTATATAGCTGGCCACATGAGACATCATAACGATCGATAGTTAGCACCATGTAGGTGCTTTGTGCCAAGATATATACGATTGTCTCCACACAATTTCCATTTACGGACTTAAACGGAACAAGGTTACAAATTGATAAAATGATCGGATCAAGATGGGGCACCCTGACGATCCGCGTTGATATGTAGAGTTTTTTGGCCAATGTTGGACAGTTTTCACCTATTGCACTATCTAGGTTGCTGTGCCATAATCCCTAGGAATTCCCTCCACAGGATTTTCATTTGTGGATTGTTTTCTACTAATTGTGATATAATCAGCTATTGCACTGAGTAGGATTAGCTCCACAGAATTTTCGTTTACGTACTTACCCATTGCTAGAAACGAAGCAATTTTCAAACATATTTGAATTATGTTTGTTTTAAACCATTGCTATTTTAAAGCCGAAGTACTCCTACCACCTTTCATTACGTCGTTGTCATCCAAATTAGACACGGACGACTATAGACCTATTTTACGCTCACCACTCCCACATTGCATAGCTCACGGTAGTCAGTACTAACGTCGAAGATGAGTCACACTTTCATTTTTTTCACCCCACCAGGGGGTATTAATTTACACCACTCGTAAGCAGTTGATGTAAAACCTTTCTTGCATAACCATTGTTCCATTTGGTCTGTATTTTTATTTTTTATCATTGGGGAGGAATCATTCAATTTCAATATAGATACTTATGTCGGTTTGTTTCTAGCTTTTATTGCGGATATTTTATCAGATACATATGAAATTGCTTGTACTGTTATAAATTTGTAAGCATTGTTTTACTAATTTGACAATGTTTATTACCTATCAGTTTAATACTCACTCCTGTTTTTACTCCAAATTTTACAATTATTATCAAAAATTTTAGGGCGCGACAATTTTTTTGGTTTAATTTGACACTTGCTTTCTTTTAACATTAAAATCAATCTAACTCATTTATCGAAAAAAATTAATTAGTAATCTTAGCTTTTACTTTTAAGTATTAGCAGTAGTAGTATTAAGCATAAACTCAGCGAAAATTATTTAACAAATAAAATTTACACTAATTTGGCTAATTCGTTAACATCTTTCTATGCCTTTATGTACAAAATACAACAATTAATAAACTTGAATATTTTAAAGCCAAAATAGACTAAATAATTGAAAACAAAATTTATGTCTGTGAAGTTAGCCCGGAAACGATCCCGCAAAAATGCGATGGCAACACTAAAGTACATATATCACGACACTTTTCAATGTCATCCCGAAAAAATATTTATATCACGATATTTTTGAATGTCATCCCGGAAAAAATTATGTCATGACAGTTTTTTACTATATCAATCCATAAAAATTTATAAACAATTTGTATTGAAAAACTGATACCAACCCGGAAAAAATTATGTCACTATAATTTTCCTATAGATTGTATAAAGTTGATAAAATAGGCTAATTAAGTACATTCATACCTCGCATTACGGATAGGCATATGTTCCGGAAAAGCAAGCCTTAAACCGAAATTCCGTTTATCGAATCAATATATTTCATATAAATTCGTAGAAATTATAAGCCATCCGTTCCCAAGACAGTGCAATAAATATAAACGACAAAGAAAATTCATAATAAATCACAACAGTCAGCTGACAACGAAAGGGCGTTCATTTAGCGAGGTATGAGAAGAATATAAAAAAACTAAATATTACAATACAAGTGGCAAACAATTCTATGATTTAGAGCTCCGCTATAGTCGTCTGAATTCGTAGTACATGTCCATTACCAGAAACCGGACTATATACGTTTTGTAGTTCAGGGATTGGCCTGTTTAAATAACAAGTGACAAAAAAATTCTATGATTTAGAGCTCCGCTATAGTCGTCTGAATTCGTAGTACATGTCCATTACCAGAAACCGGACTATATACGTTTTGTAGTTCAGGGATTGGCCTGTTTAAATAACAAGTTGCAAAAAAATTCTATGATTTAGAGCTCCGCTATAGTCGTCTGAATTCGTAGTACATGTCCATTACCAGAAACCGGACTATATACGTTTTGTAGTTCAGGGATTGGCCTGTTTAAATAACAAGTGACAAAAAAATTCTATGATTTAGAGCTCCGCTATAGTCGTCTGAATTCGTAGTACATGTCCATTACCAGAAACCGGACTATATACGTTTTGTAGTTCAGGGATTGGCCTGTTTAAATAACAAGTGACAAAAAAATTCTATGATTTAGAGCTCCGCTATAGTCGTCTGAATTCGTAGTACATGTCCATTACCAGAAACCGGACTATATACGTTTTGTAGTTCAGGGATTGGCCTGTTTAAATAACAAGTGGCAAAAAAATTCTATGATTTAGAGCTCCGCTATAGTCGTCTGAATTCGTAGTACATGTCCATTACCAGAAACCGGACTATATACGTTTTGTAGTTCAGGGATTGGCCTGTTTAAATAACAAGTGGCAAAAAAATTCTATGATTTAGAGCTCCGCTATAGTCGTCTGAATTCGTAGTACATGTCCATTACCAGAAACCGGACTATATACGTTTTGTAGTTCAGGGATTGGCCTGTTTAAATAACAAGTGGCAAAAAAATTCTATGATTTAGAGCTCCGCTATAGTCGTCTGAATTCGTAGTACATGTCCATTACCAGAAACCGGACTATATACGTTTTGTAGTTCAGGGATTGGCCTGTTTAAATAACAAGTTGCAAAAAAATTCTATGATTTAGAGCTCCGCTATAGTCGTCTGAATTCGTAGTACATGTCCATTACCAGAAACCGGACTATATACGTTTTGTAGTTCAGGGATTGGCCTGTTTAAATAACAAGTTGCAAAAAAATTCTATGATTTAGAGCTCCGCTATAGTCGTCTGAATTCGTAGTACATGTCCATTACCAGAAACCGGACTATATACGTTTTGTAGTTCAGGGATTGGCCTGTTTAAATAACAAGTGGCAAAAAAATTCTATGATTTAGAGCTCCGCTATAGTCGTCTGAATTCGTAGTACATGTCCATTACCAGAAACCGGACTATATACGTTTTGTAGTTCAGGGATTGGCCTGTGTAAATAACAAGTGGCAAAAAAATTCTATGATTTAGAGCTCCGCTATAGTCATCTGAATTCGTAGTACATGTCCATTACCAGAAACCGGACTATATACGTTTTGTAGTTCAGGGATTGGCCTGTTTAAATAACAAGTTGCAAAAAAATTCTATGATTTAGAGCTCCGCTATAGTCGTCTGAATTCGTAGTACATGTCCATTACCAGAAACCGGACTATATACGTTTTGTAGTTCAGGGATTGGCCTGTTTAAATAACAAGTGACAAAAAAATTCTATGATTTAGAGCTCCGCTATAGTCGTCTGAATTCGTAGTACATGTCCATTACCAGAAACCGGACTATATACGTTTTGTAGTTCAGGGATTGGCCTGTTTAAATAACAAGTGGCAAAAAAATTCTATGATTTAGAGCTCCGCTATAGTCGTCTGAATTCGTAGTACATGTCCATTACCAGAAACCGGACTATATACGTTTTGTAGTTCAGGGATTGGCCTGTTTAAATAACAAGTGGCAAAAAAATTCTATGATTTAGAGCTCCGCTATAGTCGTCTGAATTCGTAGTACATGTCCATTACCAGAAACCGGACTATATACGTTTTGTAGTTCAGGGATTGGCCTGTTTAAATAACAAGTGACAAAAAAATTCTATGATTTAGAGCTCCGCTATAGTCGTCTGAATTCGTAGTACATGTCCATTACCAGAAACCGGACTATATACGTTTTGTAGTTCAGGGATTGGCCTGTTTAAATAACAAGTGACAAAAAAATTCTATGATTTAGAGCTCCGCTATAGTCGTCTGAATTCGTAGTACATGTCCATTACCAGAAACCGGACTATATACGTTTTGTAGTTCAGGGATTGGCCTGTTTAAATAACAAGTTGCAAAAAAATTCTATGATTTAGAGCTCCGCTATAGTCGTCTGAATTCGTAGTACATGTCCATTACCAGAAACCGGACTATATACGTTTTGTAGTTCAGGGATTGGCCTGTTTAAATAACAAGTTGCAAAAAAATTCTATGATTTAGAGCTCCGCTATAGTCGTCTGAATTCGTAGTACATGTCCATTACCAGAAACCGGACTATATACGTTTTGTAGTTCAGGGATTGGCCTGTTTAAATAACAAGTGGCAAAAAAATTCTATGATTTAGAGCTCCGCTATAGTCGTCTGAATTCGTAGTACATGTCCATTACCAGAAACCGGACTATATACGTTTTGTAGTTCAGGGATTGGCCTGTTTAAATAACAAGTGCAAAAAAATTCTATGATTTAGAGCTCCGCTATAGTCGTCTGAATTCGTAGTACATGTCCATTACCAGAAACCGGACTATATACGTTTTGTAGTTCAGGGATTGGCCTGTTTAAATAACAAGTTGCAAAAAAATTCTATGATTTAGAGCTCCGCTATAGTCGTCTGAATTCGTAGTACATGTCCATTACCAGAAACCGGACTATATACGTTTTGTAGTTCAGGGATTGGCCTGTTTAAATAACAAGTTGCAAAAAAATTCTATGATTTAGAGCTCCGCTATAGTCGTCTGAATTCGTAGTACATGTCCATTACCAGAAACCGGACTATATACGTTTTGTAGTTCAGGGATTGGCCTGTTTAAATAACAAGTTGCAAAAAAATTCTATGATTTAGAGCTCCGCTATAGTCGTCTGAATTCGTAGTACATGTCCATTACCAGAAACCGGACTATATACGTTTTGTAGTTCAGGGATTGGCCTGTTTAAATAACAAGTTGCAAAAAAATTCTATGATTTAGAGCTCCGCTATAGTCGTCTGAATTCGTAGTACATGTCCATTACCAGAAACCGGACTATATACGTTTTGTAGTTCAGGGATTGGCCTGTTTAAATAACAAGTTGCAAAAAAATTCTATGATTTAGAGCTCCGCTATAGTCGTCTGAATTCGTAGTACATGTCCATTACCAGAAACCGGACTATATACGTTTTGTAGTTCAGGGATTGGCCTGTTTAAATAACAAGTTGCAAAAAAATTCTATGATTTAGAGCTCCGCTATAGTCGTCTGAATTCGTAGTACATGTCCATTACCAGAAACCGGACTATATACGTTTTGTAGTTCAGGGATTGGCCTGTTTAAATAACAAGTTGCAAAAAAATTCTATGATTTAGAGCTCCGCTATAGTCGTCTGAATTCGTAGTACATGTCCATTACCAGAAACCGGACTATATACGTTTTGTAGTTCAGGGATTGGCCTGTTTAAATAACAAGTTGCAAAAAAATTCTATGATTTAGAGCTCCGCTATAGTCGTCTGAATTCGTAGTACATGTCCATTACCAGAAACCGGACTATATACGTTTTGTAGTTCAGGGATTGGCCTGTTTAAATAACAAGTTGCAAAAAAATTCTATGATTTAGAGCTCCGCTATAGTCGTCTGAATTCGTAGTACATGTCCATTACCAGAAACCGGACTATATACGTTTTGTAGTTCAGGGATTGGCCTGTTTAAATAACAAGTTGCAAAAAAATTCTATGATTTAGAGCTCCGCTATAGTCGTCTGAATTCGTAGTACATGTCCATTACCAGAAACCGGACTATATACGTTTTGTAGTTCAGGGATTGGCCTGTTTAAATAACAAGTTGCAAAAAAATTCTATGATTTAGAGCTCCGCTATAGTCGTCTGAATTCGTAGTACATGTCCATTACCAGAAACCGGACTATATACGTTTTGTAGTTCAGGGATTGGCCTGTTTAAATAACAAGTGCAAAAAAATTCTATGATTTAGAGCTCCGCTATAGTCGTCTGAATTCGTAGTACATGTCCATTACCAGAAACCGGACTATATACGTTTTGTAGTTCAGGGATTGGCCTGTTTAAATAACAAGTTGCAAAAAAATTCTATGATTTAGAGCTCCGCTATAGTCGTCTGAATTCGTAGTACATGTCCATTACCAGAAACCGGACTATATACGTTTTGTAGTTCAGGGATTGGCCTGTTTAAATAACAAGTTGCAAAAAAATTCTATGATTTAGAGCTCCGCTATAGTCGTCTGAATTCGTAGTACATGTCCATTACCAGAAACCGGACTATATACGTTTTGTAGTTCAGGGATTGGCCTGTTTAAATAACAAGTTGCAAAAAAATTCTATGATTTAGAGCTCCGCTATAGTCGTCTGAATTCGTAGTACATGTCCATTACCAGAAACCGGACTATATACGTTTTGTAGTTCAGGGATTGGCCTGTTTAAATAACAAGTGCAAAAAAATTCTATGATTTAGAGCTCCGCTATAGTCGTCTGAATTCGTAGTACATGTCCATTACCAGAAACCGGACTATATACGTTTTGTAGTTCAGGGATTGGCCTGTTTAAATAACAAGTTGCAAAAAAATTCTATGATTTAGAGCTCCGCTATAGTCGTCTGAATTCGTAGTACATGTCCATTACCAGAAACCGGACTATATACGTTTTGTAGTTCAGGGATTGGCCTGTTTAAATAACAAGTGGCAAAAAAATTCTATGATTTAGAGCTCCGCTATAGTCGTCTGAATTCGTAGTACATGTCCATTACCAGAAACCGGACTATATACGTTTTGTAGTTCAGGGATTGGCCTGTTTAAATAACAAGTTGCAAAAAAATTCTATGATTTAGAGCTCCGCTATAGTCGTCTGAATTCGTAGTACATGTCCATTACCAGAAACCGGACTATATACGTTTTGTAGTTCAGGGATTGGCCTGTTTAAATAACAAGTGGCAAAAAAATTCTATGATTTAGAGCTCCGCTATAGTCGTCTGAATTCGTAGTACATGTCCATTACCAGAAACCGGACTATATACGTTTTGTAGTTCAGGGATTGGCCTGTTTAAATAACAAGTGGCAAAAAAATTCTATGATTTAGAGCTCCGCTATAGTCGTCTGAATTCGTAGTACATGTCCATTACCAGAAACCGGACTATATACGTTTTGTAGTTCAGGGATTGGCCTGTTTAAATAACAAGTTGCAAAAAAATTCTATGATTTAGAGCTCCGCTATAGTCGTCTGAATTCGTAGTACATGTCCATTACCAGAAACCGGACTATATACGTTTTGTAGTTCAGGGATTGGCCTGTTTAAATAACAAGTTGCAAAAAAATTCTATGATTTAGAGCTCCGCTATAGTCGTCTGAATTCGTAGTACATGTCCATTACCAGAAACCGGACTATATACGTTTTGTAGTTCAG
The DNA here is from genome assembly GCA_963691935.1 of Nephrotoma guestfalica. Taxonomy (NCBI): domain Eukaryota; kingdom Metazoa; phylum Arthropoda; class Insecta; order Diptera; family Tipulidae; genus Nephrotoma; species Nephrotoma guestfalica. The sequence continues at coordinate 130,844,972 of OY829915.1, read as the reverse complement.
GGATTGGCCTGTTTAAATAACAAGTTGCAAAAAATTCTATGATTTAGAGCTCCGCTATAGTCGTCTGAATTCGTAGTACATGTCCATTACCAGAAACCGGACTATATACGTTTTGTAGTTCAGGGATTGGCCTGTTTAAATAACAAGTGGCAAAAAAATTCTATGATTTAGAGCTCCGCTATAGTCGTCTGAATTCGTAGTACATGTCCATTACCAGAAACCGGACTATATACGTTTTGTAGTTCAGGGATTGGCCTGTTTAAATAACAAGTTGCAAAAAAATTCTATGATTTAGAGCTCCGCTATAGTCGTCTGAATTCGTAGTACATGTCCATTACCAGAAACCGGACTATATACGTTTTGTAGTTCAGGGATTGGCCTGTTTAAATAACAAGTTGCAAAAAAATTCTATGATTTAGAGCTCCGCTATAGTCGTCTGAATTCGTAGTACATGTCCATTACCAGAAACCGGACTATATACGTTTTGTAGTTCAGGGATTGGCCTGTTTAAATAACAAGTGGCAAAAAAATTCTATGATTTAGAGCTCCGCTATAGTCGTCTGAATTCGTAGTACATGTCCATTACCAGAAACCGGACTATATACGTTTTGTAGTTCAGGGATTGGCCTGTTTAAATAACAAGTGGCAAAAAAATTCTATGATTTAGAGCTCCGCTATAGTCGTCTGAATTCGTAGTACATGTCCATTACCAGAAACCGGACTATATACGTTTTGTAGTTCAGGGATTGGCCTGTTTAAATAACAAGTGGCAAAAAAATTCTATGATTTAGAGCTCCGCTATAGTCGTCTGAATTCGTAGTACATGTCCATTACCAGAAACCGGACTATATACGTTTTGTAGTTCAGGGATTGGCCTGTTTAAATAACAAGTTGCAAAAAAATTCTATGATTTAGAGCTCCGCTATAGTCGTCTGAATTCGTAGTACATGTCCATTACCAGAAACCGGACTATATACGTTTTGTAGTTCAGGGATTGGCCTGTTTAAATAACAAGTTGCAAAAAAATTCTATGATTTAGAGCTCCGCTATAGTCGTCTGAATTCGTAGTACATGTCCATTACCAGAAACCGGACTATATACGTTTTGTAGTTCAGGGATTGGCCTGTTTAAATAACAAGTGGCAAAAAAATTCTATGATTTAGAGCTCCGCTATAGTCGTCTGAATTCGTAGTACATGTCCATTACCAGAAACCGGACTATATACGTTTTGTAGTTCAGGAATTGGCCTGTTTAAATAACAAGTGGCAAAAAAATTCTATGATTTAGAGCTCCGCTATAGTCGTCTGAATTCGTAGTACATGTCCATTACCAGAAACCGGACTATATACGTTTTGTAGTTCAGGGATTGGCCTGTTTAAATAACAAGTGGCAAAAAAATTCTATGATTTAGAGCTCCGCTATAGTCGTCTGAATTCGTAGTACATGTCCATTACCAGAAACCGGACTATATACGTTTTGTAGTTCAGGGATTGGCCTGTTTAAATAACAAGTTGCAAAAAAATTCTATGATTTAGAGCTCCGCTATAGTCGTCTGAATTCGTAGTACATGTCCATTACCAGAAACCGGACTATATACGTTTTGTAGTTCAGGGATTGGCCTGTTTAAATAACAAGTTGCAAAAAAATTCTATGATTTAGAGCTCCGCTATAGTCGTCTGAATTCGTAGTACATGTCCATTACCAGAAACCGGACTATATACGTTTTGTAGTTCAGGGATTGGCCTGTTTAAATAACAAGTGGCAAAAAAATTCTATGATTTAGAGCTCCGCTATAGTCGTCTGAATTCGTAGTACATGTCCATTACCAGAAACCGGACTATATACGTTTTGTAGTTCAGGGATTGGCCTGTTTAAATAACAAGTGACAAAAAAATTCTATGATTTAGAGCTCCGCTATAGTCGTCTGAATTCGTAGTACATGTCCATTACCAGAAACCGGACTATATACGTTTTGTAGTTCAGGGATTGGCCTGTTTAAATAACAAGTTGCAAAAAAATTCTATGATTTAGAGCTCCGCTATAGTCGTCTGAATTCGTAGTACATGTCCATTACCAGAAACCGGACTATATACGTTTTGTAGTTCAGGGATTGGCCTGTTTAAATAACAAGTTGCAAAAAAATTCTATGATTTAGAGCTCCGCTATAGTCGTCTGAATTCGTAGTACATGTCCATTACCAGAAACCGGACTATATACGTTTTGTAGTTCAGGAATTGGCCTGTTTAAATAACAAGTGGCAAAAAAATTCTATGATTTAGAGCTCCGCTATAGTCGTCTGAATTCGTAGTACATGTCCATTACCAGAAACCGGACTATATACGTTTTGTAGTTCAGGGATTGGCCTGTTTAAATAACAAGTGGCAAAAAAATTCTATGATTTAGAGCTCCGCTATAGTCGTCTGAATTCGTAGTACATGTCCATTACCAGAAACCGGACTATATACGTTTTGTAGTTCAGGGATTGGCCTGTTTAAATAACAAGTGCAAAAAAATTCTATGATTTAGAGCTCCGCTATAGTCGTCTGAATTCGTAGTACATGTCCATTACCAGAAACCGGACTATATACGTTTTGTAGTTCAGGATTGGCCTGTTTAAATAACAAGTGGCAAAAAAATTCTATGATTTAGAGCTCCGCTATAGTCGTCTGAATTCGTAGTACATGTCCATTACCAGAAACCGGACTATATACGTTTTGTAGTTCAGGGATTGGCCTGTTTAAATAACAAGTGGCAAAAAAATTCTATGATTTAGAGCTCCGCTATAGTCGTCTGAATTCGTAGTACATGTCCATTACCAGAAACCGGACTATATACGTTTTGTAGTTCAGGGATTGGCCTGTTTAAATAACAAGTTGCAAAAAAATTCTATGATTTAGAGCTCCGCTATAGTCGTCTGAATTCGTAGTACATGTCCATTACCAGAAACCGGACTATATACGTTTTGTAGTTCAGGGATTGGCCTGTTTAAATAACAAGTTGCAAAAAAATTCTATGATTTAGAGCTCCGCTATAGTCGTCTGAATTCGTAGTACATGTCCATTACCAGAAACCGGACTATATACGTTTTGTAGTTCAGGGATTGGCCTGTTTAAATAACAAGTGGCAAAAAAATTCTATGATTTAGAGCTCCGCTATAGTCGTCTGAATTCGTAGTACATGTCCATTACCAGAAACCGGACTATATACGTTTTGTAGTTCAGGGATTGGCCTGTTTAAATAACAAGTGACAAAAAAATTCTATGATTTAGAGCTCCGCTATAGTCGTCTGAATTCGTAGTACATGTCCATTACCAGAAACCGGACTATATACGTTTTGTAGTTCAGGGATTGGCCTGTTTAAATAACAAGTTGCAAAAAAATTCTATGATTTAGAGCTCCGCTATAGTCGTCTGAATTCGTAGTACATGTCCATTACCAGAAACCGGACTATATACGTTTTGTAGTTCAGGGATTGGCCTGTTTAAATAACAAGTTGCAAAAAAATTCTATGATTTAGAGCTCCGCTATAGTCGTCTGAATTCGTAGTACATGTCCATTACCAGAAACCGGACTATATACGTTTTGTAGTTCAGGGATTGGCCTGTTTAAATAACAAGTGGCAAAAAAATTCTATGATTTAGAGCTCCGCTATAGTCGTCTGAATTCGTAGTACATGTCCATTACCAGAAACCGGACTATATACGTTTTGTAGTTCAGGAATTGGCCTGTTTAAATAACAAGTGGCAAAAAAATTCTATGATTTAGAGCTCCGCTATAGTCGTCTGAATTCGTAGTACATGTCCATTACCAGAAACCGGACTATATACGTTTTGTAGTTCAGGGATTGGCCTGTTTAAATAACAAGTGGCAAAAAAATTCTATGATTTAGAGCTCCGCTATAGTCGTCTGAATTCGTAGTACATGTCCATTACCAGAAACCGGACTATATACGTTTTGTAGTTCAGGGATTGGCCTGTTTAAATAACAAGTTGCAAAAAAATTCTATGATTTAGAGCTCCGCTATAGTCGTCTGAATTCGTAGTACATGTCCATTACCAGAAACCGGACTATATACGTTTTGTAGTTCAGGGATTGGCCTGTTTAAATAACAAGTTGCAAAAAAATTCTATGATTTAGAGCTCCGCTATAGTCGTCTGAATTCGTAGTACATGTCCATTACCAGAAACCGGACTATATACGTTTTGTAGTTCAGGGATTGGCCTGTTTAAATAACAAGTGGCAAAAAAATTCTATGATTTAGAGCTCCGCTATAGTCGTCTGAATTCGTAGTACATGTCCATTACCAGAAACCGGACTATATACGTTTTGTAGTTCAGGGATTGGCCTGTTTAAATAACAAGTGACAAAAAAATTCTATGATTTAGAGCTCCGCTATAGTCGTCTGAATTCGTAGTACATGTCCATTACCAGAAACCGGACTATATACGTTTTGTAGTTCAGGGATTGGCCTGTTTAAATAACAAGTTGCAAAAAAATTCTATGATTTAGAGCTCCGCTATAGTCGTCTGAATTCGTAGTACATGTCCATTACCAGAAACCGGACTATATACGTTTTGTAGTTCAGGAATTGGCCTGTTTAAATAACAAGTGGCAAAAAAATTCTATGATTTAGAGCTCCGCTATAGTCGTCTGAATTCGTAGTACATGTCCATTACCAGAAACCGGACTATATACGTTTTGTAGTTCAGGGATTGGCCTGTTTAAATAACAATGTTGTTATGTTTTTAAAGGTTCATCGATGAAGTTAAATAAATTGAAGTCTCCAATTAAACTACTCGCTACTGAATTACTGTGAGCTGTGGTTATGCACAAGTCTCGAATTTCGATTGTCTTACCATTTTGAATAATCTGACTGGTCGGAGGCTGGGATGTGCCGAATATCATCACCTCATGCCGTAGGTAACTGATTTTACTTCAAAATAAAACAAAATATTCTTTTGTGAAGGCCTATTATATGTTATTTAATATGAACAATTAGAAACAAGAAAAATGATTAATATATAATTTTTAAATATGTGCTTGTTCGAATTAGTAATGAAATTTTTTCCTAACAATGATTAACATAATTAACACTTACCTTAATTTGCCAAAATTATTGGTAATTACCGAACAAACGTAAATCTCAAAAATTAAATGGTAAATCAACAATTTAATTTTTATATTTTTATTATTTCAATATTAGAGGAAAAGCCGTATGGAATCATATAAAATTAAATAAAAACAAGAAAACAAATGCTTCCATTAGGCATAAAAACCTCGGTAAATTAATTGAACAATTTCAAGAATTTCTTTATATTCATTAGAGTAGATCTCCATTGGGTAGATGTCCAAGCAACAAATCCAATATATATATATATATATACATATATATATATATATATATATATATATATATATATATATATATATATATATATATATATATATATATATATATATATTTAAATATATGTAACTTAATGTTTAAAACAATTATGCTATGGAACTATATTTAGCTTTTTTAAAGAAGAACGGTGAACGTAACCAATATTATGTATCAATACGCCTTGCTTGAAGAGGAGACTGTTGTATATTAATTTTCTTATCTGAAAGCAAAAAATAAAGGAAAACAAAAACCCTGAAACACAATAAATTTAAATGCAGGTAATGGAACAATACTCATCTGCAATAAAGTGTTGTAAGGATGATACAACTTTCGAGCCTTGGTACCATTGCACAGCATTTTCTTGATAATTGAGGTTGATTTAATGCCTAGAAAATCAAAGACAAATTATGAAACAAAATAATACATATTTGTGAATAACATTTTAATTTTTAGTACATGTTAAGTGGAAATGTTTTGCAAACCTACATATTTTAAAAATAATCCTGAATGATGTTTTATGACCTCTTTAGATGAAAATGTGATATATCAGATACGCCACATTCCGATGATTGTTAAAATAAAACTAAACAATATATAATATAAAAAAATGGTTAAGTAAGAACAAGTTTTAAATCTAGTAAGCACTTTTGTGTTGTTTCGTGATACTTGAACTGAACCGAATCATGTCAATCTTTAACAGAAGATGTTATAGTTAAATTGTAATAAATACTTACAACTCTTTACATATGGCAGTCGTAATATTGTGCTGGAACTCCTGCTACTAAGAGCTGCAAATCGATCTCTCTAAACTGTGACGATGGTTAAATTGATGATACCTTATTTTTCTTATTACTTGATGTATACAAAAACGAGAGCACGAACACTAATTTGGATTTTCATAGGTTTATAAATTTCCCAGGATACACTAACTGCAAAATATTTATAAAAAAATATATTATTACTATTCTAAAAATTCATTATATAAATTATTTTTTATTTTACTTGTTTGTTTTCCACATGATGCATTATTTGATATCTCGTATTTTCGGGGCAATGCAAATTTTTTGAATTTGTTTTATAATATTACTTGCAATAAAACAAAATATGGGGCTCTAAGTGATTTAGCATGGGATTTCGAATTTTGATGACATATTTTGACATATCGTCAAACTTTTTCCAGACATCTGTTGTTTTACAATACGCTGTATAATGTTCTGCTGATGCCTCAAAATTAATAATTGCATTTAAATGATATTTTATATTGTCAATTATTATAGACGATGGTATATTATTGATTGCAATTTTTCTATTAGGCGCTGGATACATATATTCACAATTAATTGCAACAAATTTATTATATTCGGTTGTAGTTATATTCATAGTAGTTTTGCAGCAGTTCTTCGAATGAGTTGATTTGTACGATGATAAACAGTTTTGCAAATTTGTGATTTCTAAATCTTCAAGCTTTATCGGATCCACACTTGCATACTGTCGATTTTCAGAATAGATGTTACCACAAATTGAACAAGTAAATTTTATTATACAAGATGGATATAGTTTTAAATAATAATCAGTTATTCGAGTGATATTACACTGACAATCGGATTTATTATTAAAAATTTTGAATAAGGCATCAAACCGATATTTTGACGCTTTTAAATAATTATCGTGCATTAATGAATCAACGATTTTTGATATGTCGCCTTCGTTTTCCAATATGGTTCCGTTGATTGAGGCTTGTACATTGACTAAACACTGAATGAATGAGTCAAACGCACACGTGTTTTTATAAAATTCATTATTATCTAAGTTGCCATTTAAGAGGAAACAGAAATGCATTGTTTTTGTTATTTTTAATTCGGTTGTTTTCCTCGATGACTTCGGAGTTGTTTGGTTATTGTTTTCAAATTTTATTTGTAGTTTAGATGCCATTTCAAACTGCTCTTCCTGTGACTTTAAATTAAATTCCAATATATTTTTCGTATTGAAGTTATTATTTTTTTTTTTAACGATCGTTTTTTTAGGGCCCCATTTTTCCATTTTACGTAAAATTGTTGGTAATGTTAGTTTATTATTTAATGTTTCTGGTTCAATCATTACTGTTTTTAATGATTTTTTAGGTATTTTGAGCTCCATTTTTTTATATAAATACATATTCCGGTCATTAATTTCCTTTAAAAATCTCAAACATTTAGTAGGCAACCTTCCTAGATGTGGAGCGCTCCGGCATCGTCTTTTAATAGTAGCAAAATAGTTTTCAATATGACTATTGCTTAATCTGTTTGTTTGCCCCATTATTAAAGACCACATACAAATATACGTCAAATATTTTTTGCAAAACTTATCCAAAAACTTAGGATTAAAAAACATATTGACTGGATCAGGATTCATGTCGTCACTGTTTTGTTGCACTATTAAGATTTTCAAAATTTCATCGAAATCTTTATAAAAAGGACTCTGCTCATAAATGGATTTAGAATTTATTTCCGACATTTCAATAGCGAAATCTTTCTCGTTTGTGTCACGATCATAAAGAAAATCATCATTTGAAAATTTAATTGCCATACCATGCTCATAAATAAAATTCATGATGCTGCTTAGTGCAAGTACAGTTTTTTCATTGGATCTTTTTGATAGTAATAAAATTGCTAAATTACTGAATATAGCTTTTATATCATTATAATTCTTCATTAAATAGAAGGCTGCTATAATTTCCTTCATGTATTTTGAGACTCTTGAATTTAAGGCATAACTTTGATTAATATCATTTAGCATATTTTTCATTAAATGCGAGCAACATAAATGGATTTTAACAAATTTTTTACTAAACGATGGAATATTGTTATTGCTTATATATTTATGACATAATTGTAAATATTGAATAATATTTAAATTATTAAATGAATCCAGTACAGAGTTAATTTGAGCAAAACTAAAATCTGTGACTACCGAATCAAAAATAGGCCAGATAGATGTTTGTTCATTCAGAAATATTCTAAACGTACGCAACCAATGTCCTATTGTCTCAAAATTATGGCTTGCGCTCACTAAGTCCGTAATCGGAAACGGATCCGTTGACTCAGTACCATAATTTTGTATTGCTATTATTAGAGCGTAGTAAAATATTTTTTTGCAGCTCTCTTGTGGCGGTCGAACTAGGCCACCAGTGGCATCTATATATGCTATAAGCTTATTATTATTTGCTTGTCTTGTATTATGCAAAACTTCGTATTGAGCTTTACTGAACGAAATTATAAAAAAAGGTACAATCGACAATCTTTGTAAGAATTGCGATGACGGTTCTCGACTTTGCTTTGCTATCTCTAAATATAAATCAATTAAATCATCGGGATGAAGGTCTTTGCTTTTAATTGCTTCGGATTTGATTTTCCGTAAAACATCATCTGTTTTTGACTTAAGCAATGTTTTATGACGAATAACAAAATCTGGATCTTCTTCGTGTAATAGTTCTTCTTTTATTTGTTCGACAGTTTTTTTCAGCAGTACATTTTTTAAGTTTATTCTATTATGTTGGCGAACAGGAGAACCTTTTAAATATGTATGAGAAATAGAAATATTAGAATAAAATACTTTGAAAATATTTTGTTGCAATGTTCTATTGCTTAATCTATATCTTCTGCACTCGTTTTTATTATCTCTATGTGAACAATAGGCTCGGATTGTTATAGATTTCTGGTTTATATCGTAACTTTTAATATTTATTAGGCAACCAGTCAACTTTGTGAGTAGTTCAGAAATCACTGACGAATATTTATTTTGCATGAAAGAATTCTTTTCTTTATCAAATATATCTTCCCATAAAGGTTTTGGAATTTCTAATTGTGATTTCATTTCTAGAAAATTTTGATTTCCAGTGACCCTGTTCTGTCTTTTCTTAGCTTTGACTATATTGTTATTGAATACTTCAATTTCATTTGGTAGAATATATGTACAATTAATAAAAGATTCACTTTTATTTTTATCCAAATCAAAAGGCTCATTAAATTCAGAATTATTAGTAATTTCATTTATGATTTCGTCATTTGTTTGAGCAATTTGATGGAACGAATCTATCGCCGGGTGATTAGCTTTCGTTTGTTTATCGAAAATTCCTTGATAAATTGCGTTTTTAAAATTTAAATTATTTTTATATAAATAATTTAATTTACTACGAATTACTTCGTTCTTCTGAATTTTGATTTGTTCGCAAATAACTGTCAACATGTTGTTTATATTCGGATTTAAGCAAAATTTTACTTCATTTATGTCATTTAAATGATATATAATAATTTGTTTTATAATTTCCAAATTTTGTTCCGTAAATTTAAATTCATTAAACGGCATTTTGATTTAATAAATAATACTTGTATTTGTACTTGATTTTATTTTAATCTTATTACTGATATTCCGCAGCAAATCTAAAAATGTAATATTTTGTAAGTAACGTAAATAAAACATAAAATGACGTATGTTAAAATTTCCCAATGTTAATAAAAGTAGGAAATGCATATATTAATAAATATTTTACGCATTCGCGCTTCTAATGGCTGGACTATAGATGGAATAAAAATAATAAAAAAAATAACGTAAAAAACGAAGACAAAAATGTTTTATTCCAATTTGACGTTACGGCCATAGATGACTTGAAACATTAAGTTCATTCATATATTTTTGTGATATGTTTCCTACAATTATGAATGAAACTACAATATTTTTCAGTATAAACGTATTTATATCAACAAATATATGTTTTTAAAATTACAAAAATTATTTATATGCGGTTTAAATCACCGCAATTCGATAAATTTTTTTTTTAGGTTAGGTTTAGAAAAATACAATTCTACAGTGTATTGAAAATTATTTTTGATATTATATTCATATTAGTATATATATACATGAATATTTTATAAATAGAAAAGATGAAAAACTATAGTCCAGCCATAACAAACGTTAACCCTTTCGAGATCAAAACAAATTTCTTTTCGCTGCAATTTAAGTTCACCATACGTGTATGTAAATAACCACAGTTTGTAATGTCGACTTTGATATAAATTGCACTTGATTTGAACTTCAACATACACAATTGTGTCTTTTACTGTTATGGCGCTGACGTTTTAGAATATAAATATGTGGTTGCTCCTTCTTCTTTAATTTTTTTTTTTAGCTTATGGATATTAGTTAAATCGGAGGGAAGCGAAGGATTAAATCGGAATCCTTTTTGAAAAAAGTATAACATATAAATTAGATGAACCTTACGGCATCTCAATATCAATGTACACAATTGTGCCGCTTGAACTATAGTTTTTTCGGACGAAAACAATTTTAAATGGATGCACAAATGTGTATGTTGTTCCAAAATACACACAAAAATCAATTTTTGACATAATTCTCTCTCGTACACGAATTTTACATAACAATTGTGTATACTTTCCGAAAAGGGTTAACTCAAGGCTCTATTATTCGAGATCAATATGGTATACTATATCACCCAATATCATAAGATATCATATCATAGAATGAGGAAAACCGTTAAAAAGTTAAGATTTTAGGACAACTTTCGATTATTAATGTTTCTGAGAAAATCATTTTGGTCTTATAAAACATTTCATTTCACAAGTGTAAATCAAATACATGCATACGATTCTAGGAGAAATAGAGGTATTTACTATTATATAAACCCTGTAACCAAAAATCGCAACGAAAAACACTTGTGGGTTAGTCCTTATTGCTCACTGAATAACTCAGAAAGAATAAACTGGAATCAATTGTTGAAAAGTTTAAAACCCTGGTTGTTGTCTAAGTGGTTAGAAGAATGATTCATAATATCTAAGTTTTAGGTTTTAAGAGGTTATAGATATTTCTAGGTGTTAGCGAATTTTCCAAATTTAATCTTACATTTTTTTTTAAACTGGTATCGACTATATCTCAGTATATGATCGTCAATTAATTACATAAATTCAGTTGCATTTATTGTAAAGCGAAGAAGGGGAAATAAAAATGTACAAATGTGCAGCAAACAACGGTTTCTTAATTTTTTTCAAATTTTGGATTATTATATTTGGTGTTTCAAAATGATTCCCACTTGTAAGTAAAGGCGGTTAATTTATAATTAATCAACACAAAATTTTAATTAGTACAAAATAACAATACAGCTTTTTTGAGTAAAATTACATTTATTATAAGGGCGGATTGAAAATGAAACTACCTAGCGCTATATGGCAGTACAAACACAAAAATGTTTTGTTTTTTAGAAATTGCGATCTGTCAAACGTCAGCTGTTAAAATTTCACTCAAATTCATCGATTAGTTTATTTGTTGTAGTCGTTTGAAGTAAGCAACTTTTGTGGTTCTTGAAAAATGGAAAAAAACGAATTTCGTGCAGTGATTAAACACTATTACTTGAAAGGGAAAACGGTGAAAGAGACAAAAGAAAAGCTCGATAAACATTACGATGAGTCTGCTCCGTCAGATTACATGGTAAAATATTGGATTAAGGGAATAAAGGTGTTAGTAATTTCGGATCACGGTCGCATGATTCGTATTATAATTAGTGGGGTGACTATTAACATGAAATGAAATGAAATGTGAGTGTGTGTGTGTGTGTGTGTGTGTGTGTGTGTGTGTGTGTGTGTGTGTGTGTGTGTGTGTTTGTGTGTGTGAGAGTGGGTGGGTATGGGTGGGTGTGGGTGAGTGAAGGGGGGGGGGGGGGGGGGGGGTTGGTTGTGGGTGGTTGTATGTGGGTGTGTTTGGGTGTGTGCGTGTGTCAACGATTAAGATTTAGTAATTTCGGAACACGGTTGCAAGATTCGTATTATAATTAGTGGGGTTACTATTAACACGAAATGAAATGTGTGTGTGTGTGTGTGTGTGTGTGTGTGTGTGTGTGTGTGTGTGTGTGTGTGAGTGTGTGTGAGTGGGTGGGTGTGTGTGTGTGTGTGTGTGTGTGTGTGTGGGTTTGTGTGGGTGGGTGTGTGGGTGGGTGGGTGTTTTGAGTGAGTGGGTGTGTGTATGTGTGGGTAGGTGGGTGTGGGTGGTTGTGTGGGTGTGAGTGGGTGGGTATGGGTGGGTGTGGGTAGGTGGGTATGGGTGGGTGTGGGTGGGTGTGGGTGGGTGTGGGTAGGTGGGTATGGGTGGGTGTGGGTAGGTGGGGGGGTTGGTTGTAGGTGGTTGTATGTGGGTGTGTTTGGGTGTGTGCGTGTGTCAACGATTAAGATTTAGTAATTTCGGAACACGGTTGCAATATTCGTATTATAATTAGTGGGGTTACTATTAACACGAAATGAAATGTGAGTGTGTGTGTGTGTGTGTGTGTGTGTGAGTGGGTGGGTGTGTGTGTGTGGGTGGGTGGGTGTGTGGATGGGTGTGTGGGTGGGTGGGTGTTTTGAGTGGGTGGGTGTGTGTATGTGTGGGTGGTTGGGTGTGGGTGGTTGTGTGGGTGTGTGTGTGTGGGTGGTTGTGGGTGGTTATATGTGGGTGTGTTTGGGTGTGTGCGTGTGTCAACGATTAAGATTTAGTAATTTCGGAACACGGTTGCAAGATTCGTATTATAATTAGTGGGGTTACTATTAACACGAAATGAAATGTGAGTGAGTGTGTGTGTTAGTGTGTGTGAGTGGGTGGATGTGTGTGTGGGTGGGTGTGTGTTTTGAGTGGGTGGGTGTGTGTGGGCGGTTGTGTGTGAGTGTGTTTGGGTGTGTGCGTGTGTCAACGATTACGATTTAGTAATTTCGGATCATTGTTGCAAGATTCGTATTCTAATTAAAAATATGGTAGTATATTAATTTCGAATGTTTTTTCAAAATGTGTGTGTGGGTGTGTGTGTGTATGTGTGTGTGAGAGAGAGTGGGTGGGTGTGTGTAGGTGGGTGGGTGGGTGAAGGTGGGTGGGTAGGTGTGGGTGGGTGGGTGTGGGTGGGTGGATGTGAGTGGGCGGGTGTGGGTGGGTGGGTGGGTGGGTGTGGGTGGGTGGGTGTGGGTTGGTGGGTTGTGGGTGTGTGGGTGTGGGTGGGTGGGTGTGGGTGGGTGGGTGTGGGTGGGTTTGGATGGGTAGATGGATGGGTGGGTGTGTGCGTGTGTCAACGATTACGATTTAGTAATTTCGGATCATTGTTGCAAGATTCGTATTCTAATTAAAAATATGGTAGTATATTAATTTCGAATGTTTTTTCAAAATGTGTGTGTGGGTGTGTGTGTGTATGTGTGTGTGTGTGTGTGAGAGAGAGTGGGTGGGTGTGTGTAGGTGGGTGGGTGGGTGAAGGTGGGTGGGTAGGTGTGGGTGGATGGGTGTGGGTGGGTGGATGTGAGTGGGTGGGTGTGGGTGGGTGGGTGTGGGTGGGTGGGTGTGGGTGGGTTTGGATGGGTAGATGGATGGGTGGGTGTGTGCGTGTATCAACGATTAAGATTTAGTAATTTCGGAACACGGTTGAAAGATTCGTATTATAATTAGTTTGGTTACTATACCGAAGAAAATGGTGCGAGAATGGTTTGGATAAAAATAGGGTTGTATATTAATTTAGATGTTTCCTAACCGAAACATGAAATAAATCGCAAGATGCTTCATACTATTTGCGGGATTGCTATGCTAAGCAAAATGGGGTAGTCTATAAATTTAGATCGTTTCCCAAACATAACATTAAATAAATTGTCGCATGGGGCCGATAACACATTTTATAAGCATTATAATAAAAAATGGCTAGGTATGTTTTATGCTACCGAAAAACACAAATTTCACTAATTCAAATGATTGTAAAAATTTCCACTTTAATCAATTAAAATTGCATGGCACTAAAACAAATGACGCGGGATGGCCATTGAATAGTATGGAATACCTGAACACTGAACAATTATTATTTTGAAATACACCCCGAAAGATCTTAATATATAAATAAATCTTTTTATAATCTTTTATAAGCTTACCTGGCTGGAATAGTATACAAATATTTCGGTGCTCCAATTGTTCTTTGGAGTTTGATCAATTTTTAACACTTTTTTTATTACACAACTTAAAACTTATTACACCTAAATTAATTTGACACTGTGATTGTTGGTTAAAGTACACGGACGCAATGAAATTTATTTTAATATTAAAAATTATGTTCAAGAAACAAAAGATAAAAAAATTTAGGATGGTTAATTTCATTGGTCCATTATGTAACAGCCAATATATAATTTTACGCGGCACCTGTATTATATACTGGAGCACCGCTTTGATTGGTTTAAATCATAACTGCCAATTTTTATTCTTCTCGGTGCAATGTAAAAATTACAAAGCATTGACAAATTCTAAACGTGGTTTGTGTTATATACTGGACCATTATTGCGCCAATTTTTATTTTAATCAGTGCAATGTAAAACCTACGGAGCATTGTCAACGATTTCAACGATTGTAATTTTTAAAAGTAGATTTATATACTTATAATAACAGTTATTATGTAGAATATACAGCGACAAATAACTTCATATCAGAAATATATACGAGTATATATATATATATATATATATATATATATATATATATATATATATATATATATATATATATATATATATATATATATATATATATATATAGGTTTGTTAGGTATATATATATATATATATATATATATATATATATATATACGCAAACCTCGTTTGTCATCGTCTTTTTATTCTAATCGTTCTCCATATATGATAATTTGCTATCCTAATAACGGATCATTCACCATACCATTTCAAAACTAAAAATTACATAATTAAAATATTCCTTTACTTTCCCTTACTCTACCGCATTTTATATATTGTATTTAATAGTTCCAATTTGCAATACATATTCCGAAATGCACATGTAGTAAAGTAAAAAACGTTATATGTATGTTTTTGTTTTATATAAATTTATATTCGAGCAAAAACAAAACAAAATTTTCGAAAAAATGGAAAAATCATAATTGTGTAATTTTTCCATTAGTACACGAGAACCTATTTCATTATTTGTTGTTGTTGTTTTTAGTTTTTTTTTATTCCACAGATTTCGTTTTACATACAATGAGTGTTTTCGTTTATTCATTCTGTATATTCCGAACGTTCTAAAACTGACATAAAACGTACTTCTATTCATTCTATCTATTCTGTTTTTTTTCGTTTGTTCTTTTATTTATTTAGAATTTTCGGAACGCATTATTTGTATACTACATTGAAACGTAGAATGAAAGAATATTCTGTTTTGAAATATCAAGATGTGATAGTGTTATATATAATATATTATATATTATATATTATATATTATATATTATATATTATATATTATATATTATATATTATATATTATATATTATATATTATATATTATATATTATATATTATATATTATATATTATATATTATATATTATATATTATATATTATATATTATATATTATATATTATATATTATATATTATATATTATATATTATATATTATATATTATATATTATATATTATATATTATATATTATATATAGCACAACAAATTATAGAATTTCTATATACCGATACAAATTAACCAAAAATATTCTATGCCCAATATAGCTATTGGGCGTTTTCAAGAATGAATTCTTGAAAACGCCCAATAGCTATATTGGGCATAGAATATTTTTGGTTAATTTGTATCGGTATATAGAAATTCTATAATTTGTTGTGCTATATATAATATATAATATATAATATATAATATATAATATATAATATATAATATATAATATATAATATATAATATATAATATATAATATATAATATATAATATATAATATATAATATATAATATATAATATATAATATATAATATATAATATATAATATATAATATATAATATATTATATATAACACTATCACATCTTGATATTTCAAAACAGAATATTCTTTCATTCTACGTTTCAATGTAGTATACAAATAATGCGTTCCGAAAATTCTAAATAAATAAAAGAACAAACGAAAAAAAACAGAATAGATAGAATGAATAGAAGTACGTTTTATGTCAGTTTTAGAACGTTCGGAATATACAGAATGAATAAACGAAAACACTCATTGTATGTAAAACGAAATCTGTGGAATAAAAAAAAACTAAAAACAACAACAACAAATAATGAAATAGGTTCTCGTGTACTAATGGAAAAATTACACAATTATGATTTTTCCATTTTTTCGAAAATTTTGTTTTGTTTTTGCTCGAATATAAATTTATATAAAACAAAAACATACATATAACGTTTTTTACTTTACTACATGTGCATTTCGGAATATGTATTGCAAATTGGAACTATTAAATACAATATATAAAATGCGGTAGAGTAAGGGAAAGTAAAGGAATATTTTAATTATGTAATTTTTAGTTTTGAAATGGTATGGTGAATGATCCGTTATTAGGATAGCAAATTATCATATATGGAGAACGATTAGAATAAAAAGACGATGACAAACGAGGTTTGCGTATATATATATATATATATATATATATATATATATATACCTAACAAACCTATATATATATATATATATATATATATATATATATATATATATATATATATATATATATATATATATATATATATATATATATATATATACTCGTATATATTTCTGATATGAAGTTATTTGTCGCTGTATATTCTACATAATAACTGTTATTATAAGTATATAAATCTACTTTTAAAAATTACAATCGTTGAAATCGTTGACAATGCTCCGTAGGTTTTACATTGCACTGATTAAAATAAAAATTGGCGCAATAATGGTCCAGTATATAACACAAACCACGTTTAGAATTTGTCAATGCTTTGTAATTTTTACATTGCACCGAGAAGAATAAAAATTGGCAGTTATGATTTAAACCAATCAAAGCGGTGCTCCAGTATATAATACAGGTGCCGCGTAAAATTATATATTGGCTGTTAC
>OY829915.1:130545134-130827473 GCA_963691935.1 Nephrotoma guestfalica | reverse complement strand
GTCGTAATTTAAAAGTAAGTATGGGATTAAATCTTGGAATATAATAAAACTATTCGATCAGCAAGTTTAAACAAATTATATCATGAAACGTGAATTTTTAAAATAATTTGAATAATTATCGAAATTTTGACACATAATGGTGACTGGCTCACTGTCTTTAAATAGCTGAACCAATATTTTAGGTGTCCCTATGTAGCTACTCCAGCACACTGATTCTCTAACCTAAAAGTTAATGCGTAAAAGTGAACACCATAGTAAGTTTTCGACTTTACACAAATTACAATGCTATGTGTTTGTTTGAATTTAATGTTTACATCTTATATTGTTTCTTAGATAATCAAGGTGCATTACGTAAATTATTTCAATTGGACATGTCATATGCTCGTCTGAAGTCTACAAATCATTTGTATATCTCAAAAGAAATGTAATTGCAAATAATTGTTTAGCTAACTTTTTAGCTCCTTTCTAACTAATTTCCTTCTATCGAACACGATGCAATCTCTGACTTGAGCCCTCTGACACGAACGCCACCAGAAAATTATATTGTACAACAATTACAGAAAATTATGTATTGTGCATTTGTGCAAGCTCTTCCACTTCTTGAAGATTGAACAGAATACCATTTAAGTGCGCATGTGCAAACTAGGACTCAAATTTCTTGAAATAAATTTAGTTTTATTGGTGGTGTGGTTCCACTCAAGTTAAAAGCCATGCTCCAGTGCTTAAACCAAAATTTATTGCCAAATCCTAATTGCAATAAACAAACCTATGTTTCATAAGAAATAGGGTTCTTTTCACCCCATTGAGGTACTGTTTCAAAACAGTTCCTAATTGTATTCCTTATTTCACACCTATCATTTTAGCGCTTTACTTTCACTATACAAAATTCTAATTTGCTTCTATTAAATTTCATTATATATTAATTTTATAAACCAACTTAAAAATGCTGAATAGAGTTCAACTTGCTACATTTTAAAACTTTAGCCAAAACATTATTCTAGGTACTAAATTTATCTCCACCTAATATATCAAATTTTATTGAACTGTTAAATTTTCGAACAAATTTCATCCATAGCATTGGCTATGCTATGGACGAAACGCCGTTAATGTTTACTCCCAACTAATTCACGTTTTGGCCAAGCTTATTGCAAGTATTACTCCAAGTGTTCGAATTACCAAACCATGAAAGTATAATCGATCAAAACATTTTATTGAAATTGAGGATGCTGTTCGAGACCGCGATAAAATATTGTTTAAAATACAGGGATATTTAACAAAAAAATTTAGAACAACAACTTGAACTAACTTCAAGTCAATCATTTTAACTCAAAATTAAATATTTTTGGTTTATAATTAAACACAATAATATCCAATATTAAAATAAATTAATTAATTTGACCAGCAAACATTAAGATAACCATTTTTTCTTATTAAAAATACAATTCAATCATTGTATTTTCATTCTTTCAAATTTCCAGTTGTAAATGAAGTAAGGAACAATCAAAAAATTGTGTACTACAAAAATTAACCTGTTTCGTCAGTTCAGGAATTATTAAGATTTTTGATGAACTCTGTTGTACTCTACATAATATCAAGAGTTGTTCAGAGTTGTTGAGAACAAGCATAAACTTTATTCGTATATATAATGCAAGATATTGACTTAGCGTAAGCTCTTTAGGATTCGATTGAGTAAATCCGAAGCATAAATATTTTAATAATTCGTGAATTGGTTAAAAAATCAAAATATAATATATAGCGGTCTAGAGCAGCTTTTTCAAAAAAACGCAGCAGATATGATACACATAATATTTTGACATTACCTGCACTGTTAAATAAATATTTTTGAAAAACTTGTTGAAATTTAATAACAGGTGTCACTAAAATGAATGTTTTTACCTAGTGTCTTTTATTTATTAATTTATATGTAAAAGAATAATTAATGTTATTCGAAATTACTACAATAAAACAAAATTATTAAAATTAAATAAAACGTCTGCATAAATCTAAATTAACTATTCATACGCCGCGTAGTGATGAATAGCAGAAGCATGAAAATTTCCTACAAGCGAAATCACTCATGAATGGTATACTCAAATTTTATTCAAATTCGCAAATTTAATTAGACTTTTCACGATTGGCAAAGAATTTATTATCGATAATGGATAATTATCAATTTATTACGCAATTTATGTCATAAATATTAGGCACAATATGATTTAATATTTCATAAATACAATGCCATCTATCAATGAGTAGTACAGACAATTTAAGCTGAGTTTTGTTATAAGTTTCGATAGATGGCGTAAATTAATTAATCAAGTGGTTCTCGACGTTGTCGACGTAGTTGAAGAGTTGTCGACTTTGTCGACGAGTATTCGACGTTGTCGACGAGTATTCGACGTTGTCGACGATATCTTGTAAAAATTAGTAGTCGACGCGTAATCGCCCATCGATGTGTTACGTTCGCGTATCACTAAAAGTGAACATTATGCGAACGAATATTTCGCTAAAAAGTCTAATTATGTTAGGATAGTAACACCGTTAACTATCGTTTTTGAGCTGCAAAATCGATTCGTTTGCCAACTATTATATGAAGTGTAGTATTCGTTTATGATTCGTAAACGGTTCACCATGTTTAGCTAGTAGTTGTATGAAAAAAAAGGTTATTTTACTATAGCAGATCTCTAAATCATAGAATTGTGTTGCCTATTGTTATTTAATCAGGCCAATCCCTGAACTACAAAACGTATATAGTCCCGTTTCTGGTAATGGACATGTACTACGAATTCAGACGACTATAGCGGAGCTCTAAATCATAGATTTTTTTGCCACTTGTTATTTAAACAGGCCAATCCCTGAACTACAAAACGTATATAGTCCCGTTTCTGGTAATGGACATTTACTACGAATTCAGACGACTATAGCGGAGCTCTAAATCATAGAATTTGTTTGCCACTTGTTATTAAAACAGGCCAATCCCTGAACTACAAAACGTAAACAGTCCCGTTTCTGGTAATGGACGTTTACTACGAATTCAGACGACTATAGCGGAGCTCTAAATCATAGAATTTGTTTGCCACTTGTTATTAAAACAGGCCAATCCCTGAACTACAAAACGTAAACAGTCCCGTTTCTGGTAATGGACGTTTACTACGAATTCAGACGACTATAGCGGAGCTCTAAATCATAGAATTTTTTTGCCACTTGTTATTTAAACAGGCCAATCCCTGAACTACAAAACGTATATAGTCCCGTTTCTGGTAATGGACATTTACTACGAATTCAGACGACTATAGCGGAGCTCTAAATCATAGAATTTGTTTGCCACTTGTTATTAAAACAGGCCAATCCCTGAACTACAAAACGTAAACAGTCCCGTTTCTGGTAATGGACATTTACTACGAATTCAGACGACTATAGCGGAGCTCTAAATCATAGAATTTGTTTGCCACTTGTTATTAAAACAGGCCAATCCCTGAACTACAAAACGTAAACAGTCCCGTTTCTGGTAATGGACGTTTACTACGAATTCAGACGACTATAGCGGAGCTCTAAATCATAGAATTTTTTTGCCACTTGTTATTTAAACAGGCCAATCCCTGAACTACAAAACGTATATAGTCCGGTTTCTGGTAATGGACATGTACTACGAATTCAGACGACTATAGCGGAGCTCTAAATCATAGAATTTTTTTGTCACTTGTTATTTAAACAGGCCAATCCCTGAACTACAAAACGTATATAGTCCGGTTTCTGGTAATGGACATGTACTACGAATTCAGACGACTATAGCGGAGCTCTAAATCATAGAATTTTTTTGCCACTTGTTATTTAAACAGGCCAATCCCTGAACTACAAAACGTATATAGTCCGGTTTCTGGTAATGGACATGTACTACGAATTCAGACGACTATAGCGGAGCTCTAAATCATAGAATTTGTTTGCCACTTGTTATTAAAACAGGCCAATCCCTGAACTACAAAACGTAAACAGTCCCGTTTCTGGTAATGGACATGTACTACAAATTCAGACGACTACAGCGGAGCTCTAAATCATAGAATTTTTTTGCCACTTGTTATTTAAACAGGCCAATCCCTGAACTACAAAACGTATATAGTCCGGTTTCTGGTAATGGACATGTACTACGAATTCAGACGACTATAGCGGAGCTCTAAATCATAGAATTTTTTTGTCACTTGTTATTTAAACAGGCCAATCCCTGAACTACAAAACGTATATAGTCCGGTTTCTGGTAATGGACATGTACTACGAATTCAGACGACTATAGCGGAGCTCTAAATCATAGAATTTTTTTGTCACTTGTTATTTAAACAGGCCAATCCCTGAACTACAAAACGTATATAGTCCGGTTTCTGGTAATGGACATGTACTACGAATTCAGACGACTATAGCGGAGCTCTAAATCATAGAATTTTTTTGCCACTTGTTATTTAAACAGGCCAATCCCTGAACTACAAAACGTATATAGTCCGGTTTCTGGTAATGGACATGTACTACGAATTCAGACGACTATAGCGGAGCTCTAAATCATAGAATTTGTTTGCCACTTGTTATTAAAACAGGCCAATCCCTGAACTACAAAACGTAAACAGTCCCGTTTCTGGTAATGGACATGTACTACAAATTCAGACGACTACAGCGGAGCTCTAAATCATAGAATTTTTTTGCCACTTGTTATTTAAACAGGCCAATCCCTGAACTACAAAACGTATATAGTCCGGTTTCTGGTAATGGACATGTACTACGAATTCAGACGACTATAGCGGAGCTCTAAATCATAGAATTTTTTTGCCACTTGTTATTTAAACAGGCCAATCCCTGAACTACAAAACGTATATAGTCCGGTTTCTGGTAATGGACATGTACTACGAATTCAGACGACTATAGCGGAGCTCTAAATCATAGAATTTTTTTGCCACTTGTTATTTAAACAGGACAATCCCTGAACTACAAAACGTATATAGTCCGGTTTCTGGTAATGGACATGTACTACGAATTCAGACGACTATAGCGGAGCTCTAAAACATAGAATTTGTTTGCCACTTGTTATTTAAACAGGCCAATCTCTGAACTACAAAACGTATATAGTCCCGTTTCTGGTAATGGACATTTACTACGAATTCAGACGACTATAGCGGAGCTCTAAATCATAGAATTTGTTTGCCACTTGTTATTAAAACAGGCCAATCCCTGAACTACAAAACGTAAACAGTCCCGTTTCTGGTAATGGACATGTACTACGAATTCAGACGACTATAGCGGAGCTCTAAAACATAGAATTTTTTTGCCACTTGTTATTTAAACAGGCCAATCCCTGAACTACAAAACGTATATAGTCCGGTTTCTGGTAATGGACATGTACTACGAATTCAGACGACTATAGCGGAGCTCTAAATCATAGAATTTTTTTGCCACTTGTTATTTAAACAGGCCAATCCCTGAACTACAAAACGTATATATTCCGGTTTCTGGTAATGGACATGTACTACGAATTCAGACGACTATAGCGGAGCTCTAAATCATAGAATTTGTTTGCCACTTGTTATTAAAACAGGCCAATCCCTGAACTACAAAACGTATATAGTCCGGTTTCTGGTAATGGACATGTACTACGAATTCAGACGACTATAGCGGAGCTCTAAATCATAGAATTTGTTTGCCACTTGTTATTAAAACAGGCCAATCCCTGAACTACAAAACGTAAACAGTCCCGTTTCTGGTAATGGACATGTACTACAAATTCAGACGACTACAGCGGAGCTCTAAATCATAGAATTTTTTTGCCACTTGTTATTTAAACAGGCCAATCCCTGAACTACAAAACGTATATAGTCCGGTTTCTGGTAATGGACATGTACTACGAATTCAGACGACTATAGCGGAGCTCTAAATCATAGAATTTTTTTGTCACTTGTTATTTAAACAGGCCAATCCCTGAACTACAAAACGTATATAGTCCGGTTTCTGGTAATGGACATGTACTACGAATTCAGACGACTATAGCGGAGCTCTAAAACATAGAATTTGTTTGCCACTTGTTATTTAAACAGGCCAATCCCTGAACTACAAAACGTATATAGTCCCGTTTCTGGTAATGGACATTTACTACGAATTCAGACGACTATAGCGGAGCTCTAAATCATAGAATTTGTTTGCCACTTGTTATTTAAACAGGCCAATCCCTGAACTACAAAACGTATATAGTCCGGTTTCTGGTAATGGACATGTACTACGAATTCAGACGACTATAGCGGAGCTCTAAATCATAGAATTTTTTTGCCACTTGTTATTTAAACAGGCCAATCCCTGAACTACAAAACGTATATAGTCCGGTTTCTGGTAATGGACATGTACTACGAATTCAGACGACTATAGCGGAGCTCTAAATCATAGAATTTTTTTGCCACTTGTTATTTAAACAGGCCAATCCCTGAACTACAAAACGTATATAGTCCGGTTTCTGGTAATGGACGTTTACTACGAATTCAGACGACTATAGCGGAGCTCTAAATCATAGAATTTTTCTGCCACTTGTTATTTAAACAGGCCAATCCCTGAACTACAAAACGTATATAGTCCCGTTTCTGGTAATGGACATGTACTACGAATTCAGACGACTATAGCGGAGCTCTAAAACATAGAATTTGTTTGCCACTTGTTATTTAAACAGGCCAATCCCTGAACTACAAAACGTATATAGTCCCGTTTCTGGTAATGGACATTTACTACGAATTCAGACGACTATAGCGGAGCTCTAAAACATAGAATTTGTTTGCCACTTGTTATTTAAACAGGCCAATCCCTGAACTACAAAACGTATATAGTCCCGTTTCTGGTAATGGACATTTACTACGAATTCAGACGACTACAGCGGAGCTCTAAATCATAGAATTTTTTTGCCACTTGTTATTTAAACAGGCCAATCCCTGAACTACAAAACGTATATAGTCCGGTTTCTGGTAATGGACATGTACTACGAATTCAGACGACTATAGCGGAGCTCTAAATCATAGAATTTTTTTGTCACTTGTTATTTAAACAGGCCAATCCCTGAACTACAAAACGTATATAGTCCGGTTTCTGGTAATGGACATGTACTACGAATTCAGACGACTATAGCGGAGCTCTAAATCATAGAATTTTTTTGCCACTTGTTATTTAAACAGGCCAATCCCTGAACTACAAAACGTATATAGTCCGGTTTCTGGTAATGGACATGTACTACGAATTCAGACGACTATAGCGGAGCTCTAAATCATAGAATTTTTTTGCCACTTGTTATTTAAACAGGCCAATCCCTGAACTACAAAACGTATATAGTCCGGTTTCTGGTAATGGACATGTACTACGAATTCAGACGACTATAGCGGAGCTCTAAATCATAGAATTTTTTTGCCACTTGTTATTTAAACAGGCCAATCCCTGAACTACAAAACGTATATAGTCCGGTTTCTGGTAATGGACATGTACTACGAATTCAGACGACTATAGCGGAGCTCTAAATCATAGAATTTTTTTGCCACTTGTTATTTAAACAGGCCAATCCCTGAACTACAAAACGTATATAGTCCGGTTTCTGGTAATGGACATGTACTACGAATTCAGACGACTATAGCGGAGCTCTAAATCATAGAATTTTTTTGCAACTTGTTATTTAAACAGGCCAATCCCTGAACTACAAAACGTATATAGTCCGGTTTCTGGTAATGGACATGTACTACGAATTCAGATGACTATAGCGGAGCTCTAAATCATTCAATTTTTTTGCCACTGAACTACTATACTTTTAAGTACACATTAAATTATATTCATAAGTGTATTTATTTAATATTAATTTAACTGTATTATTGACATTTTTTATAAGAAACTAAATTTTTGTGACATTGTTGTTTTTTACAAATTGAATAATTACTTATTATATCAATAAACCCACCTGTTTGTATATAAATTATATAATTTTTTTTTGTGCTATAGTAATTAGCTATAGTACAAGTTAAAAAATGTCAATATGTTTTTATTTATAATGCCCGCCATTTTGTATATTATTTTTCATAGTAAAATTTTTCTTACTATCTTTATATTTTTATATCGTGATAGTTGTAGTTTCATTATAATTTCTTAAATATATAAAGGTGTTACCATATTTAACTATAATCATTTTCCGGGCTGAGTTTCCGGGATAACTTCACAAAGGTACAAAATTTTAGAAACTGTCTGCGTGAGAATCGAACTCCAGTCTTTCATCAATTCAGTCATGCACACTATCAAATAGCCTAACTTGTCTAGTCCAATGTTTATAATTTGTTTGATGCAGGTAAACTAATTTCTAAAGCTCTTGCTAGACTAGGTGCCACCTTTTCAAAATTCGTTAATTGGCACCGAGATGAAAGGAAAAAAAGACAGTTAAAATAAACCATATTTCACTTAATTAAATTCAGACACTTAATTATCGTTTCTTTTAATCCATGCCACCCATCTTTTTCTGGGGTCGAAGCACTCCCTGCTCTTTCGCGGTTCATTTTCCCGTGCTACTTTACGCAATTATTGTCAAATCGCAGATGTACCGGCTTGGCTATAGGACCGATTTAAGTTACCATCTGCGCATTGCATAGCTTCCCATGCCAGCCTATAGTACTGGACATGGGTCGGGCCCATGTGTTTGCTTGCCGATAGGAGGTCGTAGTCGTGTTCCTTTTAATCTTCGATCGTAATCTATTGATGACAATTTTAGTTTGCATACTTGCCCATATATCGGGATTCGAACCTGGTACCTCCCGATCCAAACGTCTCAGCTTTAACCACTGTGCCATTTGGTCGGTTACTTAATTATCTAATTTTCTTTAACTTTATGTTTGTATTATTCGTCAATTTTTAGTTTTTTTTAATAAAAATTTGGTTTTTATATTGCTCCGGAAAGAAATGTACACAGAAAATTAAAATTTTATAAAAAGTGCTCCAATTTTTGACTAATTTTTAAATTTTTGCGCCGTTTATATTTTTTATACCAGAGTGCCATATGTTGTTTGATTGATAACATTCCGGTTATTAAAACAGGAGATGTAAACGATTGAATAACGCGTATTTATTGTTAACAAATATTTTAAATCTAGTGAAAGTTATGCGGAGTTGTAAGAACATTTCTCGGATGAGAAAATTGTCCGTCAATTGTGGCCTTTCGAAAAATTGTTGCAGAATTTGTGACTACTGGTTAGATAAAGAATGAACAAAGGAAAATATACCATCGTACAGACGACCACTTCAGAAGAAAATATTGAAACAAAGCTGTGATTATCGTGCAATATCGAAATATGATTATGATTTTTTTGTAGGCAAATTGGAAGGTATGATTGGCCAAGATATATGGTATCAGCTGGACGATACCACTTGTTATACAGCACTAAAATCAATTGATTTTTTTCGCGAACGCTTTGGTAATCGAGTAATTTCTCGAAGAGGAAACGTTAACTGGTGGCCAAGAATTGCTATCTAACGCCCCTAGATTTTTTTTAGGTTGCTATTTCAAGATAAGTTTGGATTGTCTATGCCAACGATCCACAAAAAATTGATACCTAAATTAGAATATTATTATTTGAATGCAAAAAGTTGAGCTGCAATTATGCCAGAGATCATCAAAAATTTTGATAACATAATGATAGCTTACCGTACAGCAGACTAGTAACTTAGTAGGTCCGTTACGAAACCGGAGTACTATTATTTGTAATACAATTTTAGATATAATTCATGTGTTTAATTAAAAACTACTCTATGCAAGGAGTTTTATTCTGCCATATATTTCCCATTAATTTTTGAAAGGAATAATTTGGAATTAGTAAAAACATTTTGTATTAGTTTAGTCAAATATCACTACCGATGTACAAGGTTTTTTTAAATTTACAGGTTGTGTTTAAACTAAAACCGGTCATTTGTTCCGCCGGTTTAATATGTCAACCGGCAGCTGACTCCAGTTGGAAAGGAATCACACATTTTATCGTTAAAAATATCAACTTAAAAAGATGTTTTTTAGGGGAAATTAGAGAAAACAAAGGCTGCTAGATTTATTTTGGTGTTAAAGTGAAATACATCTATCGAGAAAAATTATTTATTTAGTTTTGTTTTTGGTCACCCAGCAAAATCAAAAGCCTGCTACAATTTTATTTGGGATTTTATCGATACTTTCTTGAATTTTTTAATCGATAAAATTTACGCTTGGCTCCTACCCAGGCAAGGTGGCAACTCTGCAGTAGACAGACCAACTTAAATCGATTGATTAGTTTCCCAGAACTAAGCGTTACAAAAATTCTGCTTGCCTTATATAGACGGAGTGCAAAACGACGTATCCTGAAATTTAATACACAAAATAAAACCCAAAATGTAAAATAATAAAACCAAAAATACAGCTTTGAAATAAACTGCACATGCTGGGCTCGAACTTAAGCCTTTTTGTATCATAGTAAATGACTCCATCTACTGCGCTATTGAATTTCATGCGATTGATATATAAAAATATTTTTGGATCAGACGTACGAAAGACTATTATGTTATGTGATAACATGTGGAATGAAACTTTCGACCTTGTATATCATAAAAGAGTAATCTACTAATTGTGCCATTGCGCTTGTCTAGTTTCTAAAAAAAAAATGAGAACAAAAATTGTTTTGTATGAATTCTAGAAGAGCATTACGGGCAAAGTCAGGCTGATCCATTATATTACATACGAATGAGGCCAAGATGAGGCACGCTGACAATCCGCATAGAAATGTAAGTTGTTTTTCGATCCGTTTAGACGTTGAGGTACTTTTTAGAAATTGGACAGCTTTCATCTACTGCAATATTTGTGACGAAATCCCTATTATTTGTCGCACGGTTTTTTGTAATATATGGATGATATGGAATTAAAATATTCGAGATTTTAAATATTAGATTTTTACAGAGTAATGATTATTTTGGTAAAATTTTCACTTTACACTAAGAAATCTTCAAAGATTTTTCAATCAAAGATCTTTTCTTCAAAGATTGAAATTTAATTTACGCACCTAAAGAATTAAAAAAAAGTCACAAGCGATTCGTAAAAAATTCTAATACTTCTCTGGAAATCTAGTCAAACGATCTACAATTATGAACATGTAAGTGAAGTTATTTGATTGTGGTAAAGGATCATTCAAATTATATTTACTCGTGTAGTCGTATACGTGAGTAGCTCCTGAGGGTATTTCGAATCGATCAAATTCAGTACGTGTTTGTCGTATCACAAGTAATCAGTTTTCTAGTTGCTTTAACACCAGTGGGTCAATTGTTAATATATTTTGATTTACAATATCCGTTAATAAGGAGCAACTTTGTAGTATTTTTTATGTGAATATAAATTTTGTAAACATGAACGCTGTGCGGAAACGGTTGTGAAATTTTATATGGGAAACAACGACAATTTAACGGTCTTACTGTATTGGAGTAAGAATTCAAATTCATTCTTCAGCATTCATCAGCATTATCGAACAAATTTGTAAAGTTTTTTGAAACAACATAATATTAGAACCGATAGATTTGTTGTTCCTTTTCAGTCACATACACATTCTCTAGCAAACGTTTTGAACCTTATTATCGAAATTGTGGTGAAATATGTACTAGCAGTTCGTTATTCGCGTAACGATGTAATGAAAGTATTTTTAGCCAAGTACATGGTGGAGTTTCCAGTTTCATTGGTCAGAAAATTCACCATTTTTCTTAAGAAAGGCTGAAAGGTTTTAATTACCTACATTCCGAAGTCAGCAAATTTAACCTTTGTTTCTAGTACCTAAAGAATTCGCAAATGGTTATTGTGTTCGTCGTTTGAGTTACTAAGCAAAATATCCACATAAACGAACGCAAAATCGAATCCATTTCCTTTGGAAACTTTGTAGCAAAAACCGTAAGGCATACCTCAAATTTAAACAGCCCAATCGCAATGAGTATGGCAGTTTTCTATACACGGCTTCGTAAGCGACAGATTTTGTTGATAAAGCACGTATTAAATCTAATATTGTTTAAGTGATGCCGTGCATATGCGGTATATAATACCGGTCTGGAACAGTTACATCATTTATGAGCGGGTAATCGTCACAAAGACGCTAATCGTTATGCTCTTTCTTTAGGACCACATGTAATAGCGAAGAACTAGGTGAATAAGAATCACAGCAAAGATTGAGTTGCGCCATATATTGAAATTCATAAGGGTTTCATCTCGTTTCTTCTGCCCGTTTAATAAGCAAATATTTTAAAGTGTCATGCATATTTGTTGCGGCATGCACGGTTCATTATTATATCACTGACACGTTTGGACATATTTCAATCTAGACTCTGAACCAAATAAATGAATATCGGTACATCCTGAACTGTAAACTAAATCGTTTATTTCAAAATGGTGATAAGTTAGATAGCAATCGAATCCCGGATACCTCGGAAGCTATTTCATTGCCTTCCGTATTGACATCGGTAATATTTTCGAAATAATCTTTGTCGTCCTCGTCGCTTTCCTTAAATGGAAATTTAAAAAAAATCTTTCGAACAGTTTAATAAACGGCTCGGGAAAATAATTAGGAAAAAATTAGTTTTGTAATTGTAACAAACACAGCTAAAGATATTAAAATAATAAAAAAAAATCGTTCAACGGAACTGGAGAAAATTATCCAATAGAAAATAAAATATTCAAATCCCAGATGAACCAAAATTTTGGAGTTGTTACAAGATGCTTTAGCGAATCAATGAACAAAAAAATAAGGTTTCTTAAAGCTTTGCGATGAGTTGTCCAGACCAGTTTTAAGTTAATGGCCCAAAACCATTTTGTCTGTGCCGATGATATCTCAAAAACGTCTTAAGAAATCACCCAAAACGACCCAATATCACGATATTGCAATATATTATATCGTGTGAATGGTGTCGGTCAGCGGGTCAGACAACAATTTTGACTATATACCACTTTCGTTCTTAAATCTTCGTTTTTGCGGTTTTTGTCGTATATCGTTGAAAAGGTCTTCAAAAATGCCGTAACTGAAGCACCTTAGTATTCAAAACTACCATGGTGGCGCGGAAGTAGTTGCATTTTTGTAATTCCTATATAATCATATTCATCATGGAATATGGTTTGAAAGATCTTGATTTTCTATCTGGGCTTTAGTTGATAAATCCACCGTTAGAAGCGGCTGAAGCGGCTTAGTACTAAAATTTACCGCACTATATGCTGTAAGAAACAACTTTTTTCCTTGTTCCAATATAATCATGTGGCATATTGATTGAAATGTCTTGAGCCAAGTAACAATTATGTTACCAGCACTTAGTTGAAAGATTCACCACTTAATTATTCCGTTGGTTTAGAATATATAATAATAATATAATTTAGTTTAACAAAATATTCATAAAAACAAATTTTTACAAAATAAATGAAGAATCAGAATGTTTCCGAGTTGTTTTTTAACGAATTTTTTAATGAAAATATATTCTTAAAAACGTTTTTCTTCATTAGCATATATTTAATACTAAATTTCGTTCAGATGACAAACAAGTTTTTATTTCAAATTACCCGTGAAATTACCGTGTTAATTAATTTTCAGACCGAAATTATCTTTACCTCGTAAGGTTTCAGCCCGTAACACTTTATAATCCTATTAAGAATTACCGAAATAATCTTGAATTCTTAAACTCAGCAACTTTAAGAGAATGATTGTTGGGTCCGGTTATCATAAGTTTAATTACCATTTGCGAATTCGTTACATAATTGTGAAATAGTTGCTCCGAATTATGCGCTTGCGATTTCGTCACTAATGTCGATGTACTCCTTGCATTTATTACGGTTGTTAAAACTTGATTACCCAAATTTAGCTCTTTTATTCGTCCAATATCAAAATCTTTAAATTATACAACTTGTATGAGAAAAATTGAACATAACGCGCCGATGTTTGATTTGCAGTGTTGCGCCGTATTGTCTACACCGCGTAGATAATTAATATTTTTCATGTGTAGAGAATGTATGTAGACAATTAAAAAAATGACGCCGATAATGTAGAAAATGTAAACAATGTCGAAAATAATTGTTTCTGTTAGAAATCAGCATAGTTCTATGATTTCTTTGTTAATTGAACCATTTCGACTCCATGGTGCTTAATTTCTAAATCACATTTGAACAATTTCAAAACCAATTTCACAACCAATTAATATATGTTAAACTTTAGTAATGAAGGTTGATACAGTACCATTTTCAAAGATGTGCACAGAGACTTTGAATAGAGAATTGCTTTTAGATCCGCGAATTTAGCCTCATACGACCTTATGATTATCGATAGAGTTGATATGTAACCATATTTTATTTGGTCTCGTTAAAATATATCTTGATGAACTCGATTCCGACTAAAATTTCAGTTTATAATTTCTGGATGCAAAAAAATGTTTGGAGCATGTTCCGATTTTCCGGGTACATTGACTAATTAATCGAAGTGGATTACATCGACAACTGTGTTGTATTTATATGGTATATTAAACCAGGGATTAAACACCTGAGATTAAAATTAAGCAAACTACCGGTGTTTGCTTGTTTACCGTTTGCATATCGGCATCGTAATAATTGACATAAAAAGAAAAACCAAAATTTCCACTAAACAATTCTTCACAAAATGAGTCGCCTGTTTCTTCATTGGTACTGTAAAAATTGTTCAGCGTCACAACGGTAGTTTTACCGTTTACAAGCGTGCTTCAATTTATTTTAAGGCATTCTTCAAAACCTCTCAATGATATGAGATACGTATACATGCGTAACCAAAGAAACAATTTGCTACCAGCGCCAAAACTGAATTTGAGAAATAAATTGCTGAATTATCAACTAAACGGCTAATACAAAAATTATGGTTTTTTTTTCAAGACCTTTCAAATGATATGATACATGATTATATGGGACTCAGAAAAATTATAACTGCTTCCCGCGCTACAACTGTAGTTTAAATACTAAGGTGCCTCAAAAAATTTTTTTTTTTGGACCAGGGTCATTTTTATGATTTTTATCAGGATTTAAATAACTTAACCTTGAGAGACCTAAGTTAAAACAACAAAAAGTAATAATCTACATCGTCTACAAATATTCTACATACTCTACACATTGTCGACATGTTCTACGCCAAATGAATTATCTACGCTATTTTCTACACCAACATGTCAACAATTCCGAATTACGCGTAGACGCACAACACTGTTGAATTGTGATAAGCGTCGGTAAGCAACCAATGTGAATTCTGATGATGGACGTGTTCTTGCATAACAATAATATTTGTAAATGAATTTAAGTTTGAAACACATTTATATAGAAATATAAGTAAATATGATAAATTAACACATGTAACGCAACGCTTACCTACACATCTTGATATTATATAATCACAATTGCATCTCTTTACATACATCTTACTCGATTCGTATATAACAAAATTGTGACAGTGGCGTATGTGAGGTTAATATTCATGCGATGCAAGAATAAGTCCTTACAGATTTGTTCTTGCACGATTTGGGAAAGTTTATCTTTGTTCCTAGTTAGTGCTTCTTGTTGTTCTAATTCGGGTTCGATTCCCGGTGGTGACCAGACAAAAAGTTACGACTAGCTGTTTTTAATGTGTTATGCGTTATCTATATAATATGTTTCCGGTTTAGAGTTTTTGTAAACCCTCAGGAAGATCGGGGTTGCTGGATTCAATAACTCATAACACAGGCTCATTACCTGTTCGGGAATCCGTCCCGATCCATTCATCCATCCATATTTGTTTATAACATAACTAATTCTTACTGGCAAAAGTTGCTGAACATCGATACTTTTATTATATTAACAGTTTCGGTCAAAGCAAAATTAAACGCATTCTTATGTTTTTCGGAACAATAAACTTCACTTCAAAACAAAACCAATTGAAATTTTAATAAACAAAATTGAGCGAAACAATATATCAAAGCATTTTATGATCCAGCAAAAAACGTTAAAAATACCGGCGACCCCCACATTCTTACAAGAGTCCGTACAGTGTCCTTCGTAATATTATTTTATATCCTTGAGATATACTCGACGTAACTGAGACTTTTTTACATGTTGAAAACATTATTTTCTTAGCTTACTGAAGACTCGATAGTCGCGTTATACTCTACTGCGGCAGTTAAAAATCGCACATGTTTTATTTTTGGATGACGTCTAGACATTATTGTGCGATACTCGGCGAACAATACACCTGTGTATTTGCATCATATGTAGTACTCGTATTGAGATGTCTACTAAACAGCTGGCTCTATACAAATGTCTATTAGGTAGACCAATTTATAAACTATTGTAGCTAAACTGTATTAAAAATCTAATTAACGGTTGTCATTATTTAAAGATGAACAAACAAAAAATATTAACAGCAATTTATTTTTGTGTATTACGGTGCATGCCTATTTTTATAAAAAACAATTTACATGAGTGGTTTAATTTAATTTTACACACATGTCATATACTCGTATTCTCGTATTGTATTGTATTCGTATTAAACAGCTGGTTTTACTATAAAAAATGGTCACCCACGCATACCGTTTATAACGTGGCAATCAAATGAATATATTCAGCAAATAGTATACGAAAAAAATTTTGATTACTCCTCCAAAACAAAATGTACATTGCATCATTGCTATCAATATGGCGAACACACATCATAATATCGTCGGTCAAGAAACAAGGTGAACAATCTGTCATGGTAATTTTATTTTGTAGACGATACGAACTGTTATAAAAATAAAAGGTTAACTAAATTAAAAAAAAAATACTAAATTGTATTGGTCCACGTCGCGGTTTTCTCGTGTTCATAACACATGCGGTAGTTCACAAATTTATTGATAAGTGGTGACAAGCGGTTTTCATTTAATATTTGCTAGGTCGTTGTATGCTGTACATAAACCTAGTTTATATAGATATGCATATGTTTGTGTTGAAGTATATATATATATATTAGTTGAAGATTGACGTACGCATACAATGTTCGAATGAAAAGTAATCGAAGTGACAAAAATAGATTTCAGTGTCGTGATCGCGGGTGGCATACTCATGACCCAGAAAAAAAAACTAATATAACCATGGTTGAGATCACATGAAATTCGGTCGAAAAGGTAGCAGTGACATAAACCAATACCGAATGTGAATGAATGTGAATGATGTCAATACCGATGTGAATTGAATATGAATTGAATATGAATTGAATATGAATTGAATATGAATTGAATATGAATTGAATATGAATTGAATATGAATTGAATATGAATTGAATATGAATTGAATATGAATTGAATATGAATTGAATATGAATTGAATATGAATTGAATATGAATTGAATATGAATTGAATATGAATTGAATATGAATTGAATATGAATTGAATATGAATTGAATATGAATTGAATATGAATTGAATATGGATTGAATATGGATTGAATATGAATTGAATATGAATTGAATGTGAATTGAAAATGAATTGAATATGAATCGAATTAGAATTGAATATGGATTAAATATGAATTGAATATGAATTGAATTGAATATACATAGTGTCCCAAAATTGTTGGATAAGCCTGAAGTTCCTTATAGTAGACCTATTGGGCGCTCAAAATAAAATACAAAAAAAAAATATATCCCAAGTAGTACCTAAGATATATAATTTTTTTTAAAAAAAGTTCATTTTTTCACATTACTTTACGTTTCCGATCACCCGGATACAAATAAATTAAAACCATCGGTTTTTTGGTGTTATAATATTCTTAATGGACTATACTAATAGATATGCAGTATATAGTATGAGTAGCTGTTGCACTTTTTTTGGAAAAAAAAATCTAAATTTTAATTTTCAGCATGAAATGTGGTAAATATTTTTTTATAAAAGTTTTAGCGCCTTTGGTGAAAAAAATGTATGAGAACCTAAGTGGCCAACTATTTTAAAAACATGCGTATATTTAATGCAGATTCTAAAATGGTATAATACATCCTTTTAACTAATGTAAATACGAGGTTATTGCTATTAGCATGCAGAAGGAATAAATTCGATTAAAAAACAAAATTTTAAAAATGGGATTATTTCTTGTCTTAAACTGTACCTGATAATAAGGGGTTTAAAAACTTGGTATTTGCTATACCTAAGCGTGCTCTGCGCTACTCATATTTTGTTCATAAAACATATTAAACGGTAAATAATTAAGCATTAACATTATTGAACATTAATTTAATGCGTCACTTGACTTGTTCGACATCGCATGTGTTTATTCCGTTTTTCTGGCTTGTATCTGGGCGGATTTTTGTATATCAAAATGCCACGTAATCAGTATACGTCACAAGAATACGCAAACATGCATTATATTTATTGTGAATGCAGAAGCAACGCAAATGCAGCTGCAGAAGTGTCGCTAATATTGACACTGAAGAAACGGTGCTTGAGGAAATTGACGTGCACCGTGTATTGCAAAAAAATAAGTTCCACCCCTACCATCTGAGACGCATGCAAACTCTGGAACCAAGAGACTACTACGCAAGATTGTGTTTTTGCCGACAGATGCTTGAGAAAATATAACAAGATCCGCAATTCTTTAATATTATTCTATGGAGCGATGAATCAACACTGAATAGAGATGGATGCTTTAACATGCACAATCTTCACAGATGGCAACTTCCGAATCCTCGAGAAAACAGATCCCAGTACAAATTCAAAATAAATTATTGGATCGGCATATTGAACGGAAAGATAATTGGCCCATTTGAACTGCCCGGGAACTTATCTGGCCAAAGCTATTTAGACTTTCTTCAAAATGATCTGCCAAATTTATTGGAAGAGGTGTACGAGGAGGTGAGAGAATCCCATTAGCTCCAGAATGATGGGTGACCTGCGCACTATGCAGTAAACGTTCGAGCGTATTTTAATTCCACATATCCAGATAGATGGATTGGCCGTCTGGGCCCATTTTGTGGCCTCCATGTTCCCCGGACCTAAATCCGCTGGATTTTTTTACTGGGGCTGCCTAAAAGAAGAGGTCAACTCTAAACTGATTAGGAGTTTAGAAGAGTTACGTAGCCGTGTCCAGGAAGCCGCTTTACAAATTACTCAACGGCGTTATGCGCGACTTCTCAAAAGAGCTTTTATTCAGAGATGTCGGGCGTGTATCAGAGTCCGTGGCAGATAGTTTGAAGATTTACTGTAAATGTACATTGGTTAAATAAAGTATTAGCAATGTGTAACGTTGTTTTTTATGAAGCCCTTATCATCAGATACAGTTTAAGACAAAAAATAATCCAATTTTTAAAATTTTGTTATTTAATCGAATTTATTCCTTCTGCATACTAATAGCAATAACCTCGTATCTACATTAGATAAAATGATGTATTATACCATTTTAAAATCTCCATTAAACACGCATATCTTTAAAATAGGTGGCCACTTAGGTGTTCATACATTTTTTTTCACCAAAGACGCTCACACTTTTATAAAAAAAAATATTTACCACATTTCATGCTGAAAATTAAAGTTTAGATTTTTTTTTTTTTCAAAAAAAGTGCAACAGCTACTCATACTATTTACTGCATATCTATTAGTATAGTCCATTAAGAATATTATAACACCAACAAACCGATAGGTTTAATTTATTTGTAGCCGTGGTGATCGGAAACATAAAGTAATGTGAAAAAAATGAACTTTTTTTAAAAAAAATTATATATCTTAGGTACTACTTGGGATATATTTTTGTTTGTATTTTATTTTGAGCGCCCAATAGGTCTACTATAAGGTGTTTCAGGCTTATCCATTCATTCTGGGATACCCTGTATATTCAATTCATATTCAGCTCATATTCAATACAAATTCGATTCATATTCAATTCATGATCAATCCATATTCAATTCAAATTCGATTCTTATTCAATTCATATCCAATACATAATCAATTCATATTCAATTCATATTCAATTCATATTCAATTCATATTCAATTCATATTCAATTCATATTCAATTCAAATTCGATTCATATGCAGTTCATATGCAGTTCATATTCAATACATATTCATTTCGTATTCAATTCTTATTCAATTCATATTCAATTCATATTCAATTCATATTCAATTCATATTCAATTCATATTCAATTCATATTCAATTCATATTCAATTCATATTCAATTCATATTCAATTCATATTCAATTCATATTCAATTCATATTCAATTCATATTCAATTCATATTCAATTCATATTCAATTCATATTCAATTCATATTCAATTCATATTCAATTCATATTCAATTCATATTCAATTCATATTCAATTCATATTCAATTCATATTCAATTCATATTCAATTCATATTCAATTCATATTCAATTCATATTCAATTCATATTCAATTCATATTCAATTCATATTCAACTCATATTCAGTTCATATTCAATTCATATTCAATTCATGTCCAATTCATATTCAGTTTATATGAATATAAATTAAACAAGAGTTAATTTTTGATTGTTGAGCAACAAACATTCATTGCCAAGTTTAACACAATTTTGTGTAACTGTATTGGTTCACAAAATACTTTGTCGAAATAGAAGATAATCGAAACTTTTTCCGCTACCCACCCCCATTTGGATATTTTTCAATTTTAC
This sequence comes from Nephrotoma guestfalica, assembly GCA_963691935.1. Classification (NCBI taxonomy): domain Eukaryota; kingdom Metazoa; phylum Arthropoda; class Insecta; order Diptera; family Tipulidae; genus Nephrotoma; species Nephrotoma guestfalica. Next base: position 130,806,800 of record OY829915.1, on the reverse strand, counting down.
AGGTTTGACCCAGTTTTGCTACATAAAGGGTGGTTACATTTTAAGGGCCGACGTTGAATCTGAACCACACCTAAATGTCAAGTTTTTTTCTGCATTTAATTTGACATTTCTCAATTTCAGACAAACTCAATTTGAATCATGGAAAGATACACAATCGAGCAATGCGTTAAAGTTATTCAGGCATATTATGAAAATGGGCGTTCTAATCAAAATGCATATCGTGCACTTCGTGATTTTTTCGGTCAATTTAATCGTCCAAACGTGCGTACAATCGGAAAAATCGTGCAAAAATTTGAGCAAACCGGGTCTGTAGGAGATTTTAAAACACCAGTGCATGCTCGTACAGCAGAAAATATTGCTGCTGTTCGCGATAGTGTGGCTAAAGAGCCGTCCACCTCAACTCGTCGTCGTGCCCAACAATTGCACCTCTAACGCTCGTCGTTGATGAACATTATGCATAAAGACTTGCATTTGCACGCTTATAAGGTGCAATTGACTCAAGAAGTAAAGCCTCTTGACCATTCCAAACGTCGTCAATGGTCAGAATGGTGGTAAGACATGGCAACAGTGGATGATCAATTTTCGAAGAAAATCATCTTCAGTGATGAGGCACATTTTCACCTCAGTGGATTCGTCAATAAGCAGAATTGCCGCATTTGGGCAAATCATAATCCAAGAGTGATTGTCGAAAAACCAATGCACCCACAAAGAGTGACTGTTTGGTGCGGTTTATGGGCTGGCGGCATCATCGGGCCGTATTTTTTCCAAAATGAGGCCGGTCAGGCAGTTACTGTGAATGGTGTTCGCTATCGTGAGACGATAGCGAACTTTTTATGGTCCGAATTGGAAGATATGGATGTGGACAATATGTGGTTTCAACAGGACGGTGCCACTTGCCACACAGCTAACGAAACACTGGCTCTTTTGCGCGACAAATTCAATGGCCGTGTTATCTCACGTGGTGGCGATGTCGATTGGCCGAAAGGAAATAAAAGGTGTACGTCGATAAGCCAGCAACAATTCAAGAGCTAAAGGATGAGATATTTCGGCACATTAACGGCATAGAACCTCAATTATGCCTAAGCGTCATCGAAAATTTGGACCATCGGGAGGAGGTGTACCGCCGAGGTCGCGGCGGCCATTTGGCCGATATTTTGTTCCATACATAATTGAACTATACCATATTATCATAATAAAAAGAATTGACAATAATTTCCTAAATAATTTGTGTTTTATTCAAAATCAACGTCGGCCCTTAAAATTTAACCACCCTTTATTAACAGAAAGTACGGAAAATATCCTTACCGTATCGACTAAACGGCACAGTGGTTAAAGCTTTGGCGTTTGGATTGGGAGGTACCGATGAATGAAAAGCAATTTTTCATCATTTGACTACGATCGGTGACGGAAATGAACACAACTATGACTTCGATGCCAGTACTGTAGGCTGGCATGGAGCTATGCTATGTGTAGCTGGTTCTATGTAAATCGGATGTATAGCCTTAAGTCCGCGCTTTTGCAAGCAACTGCATAAGGTAGGACGTAAAAGCAAACCACGAAAGAGTGCTTCGGTCCCTGAATAGATTTCAAAGATTAAATCATTAAAAAAAATCTTACTGTAATCAGGAAAAATGCGAAATATTAAAAAAATCGAGGATCAATTTCCAGCAATTTTTGGTTAAGTTTTTAATTTTTTATTAGAAATCCTTCACAAGTTTTTATTTAAATTTAAAAATAATTTGTATTTAATTTATTGTTAGAAGAAACTTAATTTATTTGTGCACAAAATTATGGTTTAATTTAATTTAAATAATTATTTGTTTTATCTTACAAATACAGTTAGAAATGTCTTACTGTATTTGTAAGATAGAATCCTATATCTTAAATATATAGAATAATTTTTTAAAATATGATGCAACTTATTTCTTAGGTATTGATTAAATAAAATCTGATGTCTTTCTTTTTTCTTAGTACAAGAAACAATTTATATGTAAATATTTCTTCCTCATTTCTTACTCTAAGAAACCGCTTTCTTGAAAGGATAAATAACTCCTCATTTCTCATTTTAAGAATTATTTTTCTTAAATGTTTATAGTTTTATTCATAGGTTTTCGATTTGCTTACTGAATATAGATTAAGCCCTATTTCTAGTTCTCAAAAACATTTTCCTTGACTTGCTTTCAAAATGATAATTTTTTATTTGTTTGAGAAATGAGAAATTAACTTATAATGCGATTTATTTAATTTTTAATTATGGCGATTACAATATTTTAAACATATATATTTTGCGCAAAGAATTACTTTAAAAATAATTTGCGAGTTTGATTTATCCACGTACTCGTATAAGTTTCACATCCTACGAACCAAATATATAGCATAATATGATAATATTCGAATCCTCGGAAAAGGATCTTCTGCCTCTTCTTGTTAAAAATAATTTTTTACTAAATAAAATATTGTTTCAGTTTGAGAAGTATTAGTTTTTTTTCTTATTTTGCATTGAAATAGGAAAGGGCTATAAGAGGTAAACAAAGATTTTTTCAATGACAAATAAATTCCTTATTGATTAAAAAATTGATTCAATAATAAACAAATCTAGTTAACTCACTTCAGAATATGAAATATTCGTGTTAAGAACTAATTTCATAGTCAACCATTCTACTATCAGTGTACCAAATCTTAAAAAATTAAAACACTTTAAAAGTTCGACAAACACATTCTGAAGGTTAGAATTGTCTATCACACCAGTGATAACAATTTTTTATCTACTTTTCTGCTTCGTTTTCAAATTATATGACCAATTGAAGTGATATATATATATATATATATATATATATATATATATATATATATATATATATATATATATATATATATATATATATATATATATATATATATACCATTGATATAAATTTGGTGATGTGATGTAAATCGATGGGTGATTCCACTTCATATTAAATAAAAACAGAACAATCTGACGTATAAATCTTAAAAGCTTATAAATGTGAGCAGACTGTTGGTCTGCTCTATATTGAATTTCAATGAATATGCATAGTTCAATGGCTTCTGCCGCAACATGTACAAATTGTATATAATAGTTAGATTATGAATATTGAATTTTTATCGATTACGATATATAAAACTATGTAGTATACGCATAGTTTTATATGGAGTGCGAACGTTTAAATACCCACAGGTCATTTGAAGCAAACTAAATGATGTTTTGTCACACAAAATTATTCGATTAATATTTTTTTTATACACAAAACATTTATGGCGGCATTTATGATTAATTATTTATGAATAAATATTTTTTTTATCTTTTACAGTATCGGATTTCACCGAAACACTTGCCCAATTATATGAACAACACGCTGAAGCATTGCAATTATTGGTGTCCAACTACCGTAAAAAGAACGGCGAACTAAGGAAAGATAGGTACAGCCATCTTGTTCTGAGTTTGTCTGAATTTTAACAAATTTTTAATTTTATATTTTTCAGACCGGCATGTCATTCGAGCTTGTTTAGTGCATGGGAAACATTTTTACAAGAAATTGAAGCTGATTCTCAATCAACTAGTGATGTTGCCAGTGCATTATCGCGCCAGGTAAATTTTTAATATCTCAATTTACATTATATAAGGATGAATTTCAATTCAAGTATTATTATATTTCCGATAAGGATATAATGCCCTGATAAAATATGATAGTGTGTAAACGTTCCATCTATCATTGTATGTATTATTTTATCCCCCGTTTTTTGCCTTTATATACGATATACGAGTATCTTGTATTTTTTTGTTCTAAACCGGTAGTAGGTAAAACGATTGGCCAGGGAAAGGAAAGTGAAAAGGATACCAATTGTGATATGAATTCGGTATAAGATTATAATTTCATTACATTACTTTCTGTTTTGTGTATTTGTGTACGTGTTCGATGACCATACAATATTGTTGTTATTGGATATGTTTATTTACATAAGGATTTAGCATTTAGGTTCAAATATTGCCCAAGTAGTGTAAGAGCAAATTTGTGAAAATCAAAAGAGATCGGTTTGAGGATATAAGTTTAGTGATTTAACTCTTTAACTATCAATGAAAGTAGTGATACTCAGTTAGGTGACAAAACAGTTTAGTTTAATTTATCAATTATTTTGTTGTCTATTTAGTATTCTGAGTACAACTTTATATAGTCTTACGGAATTACTTTTGATTTAAAATTACTTTATGTGGATAATGGAAAAACATTAGATAAATGTTTTATATCGAGTTTAGTAAATTTTTCACGAAGCAACATTAAACAAAACTGATCTGCTCTACTTATGTGCTAAAGTTAATATTATTTAATAAAAATGTGGTGAGGTGTTTGTGGCTAACACTCGAATTTCTTTTACCACGAATGTACGCAACTCACAAGCAAACCGCATTTGTTTACTATGACGAATAAAAGACAACTAACGAATTTTATGATTCCCGGCATGTAATTATATTTTATTCACATTAATGATAAGCCGCAATTGTAGGTTATTCTCTAATATAGTTAAACATCAAAAAAGGATCGAAATGATAATTTCGAAAACAAATTTATAAAATTTTTCCGTTTTTTTTTTCATAAATTGTAATTTCCGCTTTTGGTGAGTTAATTTCGTAAAATTAGCGCAACATTATCTTAACATACTAACAATTTTATAACCTAACCACATTAATTTAAAGGATAACGCCGGGTCTATTCCTATGGTCTGTTTACACATAACAAAAGGAAAGGAAATAATAGATGTTTTGTTTTAGGACGGAATGACCCAAACACCTAGCAATAGTACGGCTCGAGAGAACAAAGTTTTAATCTACTACAAGAAAGGATACGGGTTGTTAAAGATTACTATGTTAGGTTAGATTAAGGTAGTTGTCCTAAAGGACTGGCAAAACACAAACAGGTTCGTAGCCGTGTCACATTGTTCCCTCTTCTCCTACTCATCGAACCATCTTGAGCTCTCATTTAGGAGATCCTTGGCGTCCATTTTACTGAGATCCGTCATTTCAGCCTACTAAGCGCTAGACGGTGACAAGAGCAAAGCAAATGGAGAGCAATTTTTACCCCTATTCATCTTCCCAACTACGACAGAAATCAGGTGGGGAGACTCCCATTCTGCTGGCACGCTTACCTTTGAGATAGAGTTCCGTAATATCACCTACCATCATATTACCGCCGCTGCAGCAATACCAGCTTTCTAGATTTTGCTTGACAGGTTTAGTTTTGGCCATATCTGCCTGGTTATTACGCATGAGGTACTATTGGACCATCTGCTTTTCGTTGTTCTTTATATTATTATTTTATATTATATTACTTGCAGATATTACATTATACCTCAACAAGTCAACAGTTCCCCTTATCGCGATTAGTTCAGCTTGAAAAACTCTGCAGTACTCCGGGAGAAGAAAAGAGAGGTTTACATTTAATTTTTCACCCACCCCAACCTTTCCATCCATCTTTGAATCAACAGTAAAGAAAATAACACCTTCAGTATTCGGAAATGCTTCTCTCAACCAGTCCTCTCAGGTGGGAATATCAGTCCTAAACCAATGATCAAAAGAAGGTGACGGAACGGTGTGATCTTTAGTATTTGGGATGTTCCTGTTGCCTTTGAATATATGAGTGTTCTATTTTGTTACAGTTCCACATGGAAATAGAGTTGGAGTGTGAGGAGGTGAGATGAAAGAGACTCTCCAGTGCTTGGGTGGAAATGCTCCTACAAGCTCCACCAATACATAAGACAGCTGTTCACTTTACTTTATTCAACGATTTTATTTTGGTCAGAATATTTAAAGCTGACTAACAAACAGTAACCCCAAAACATAATAGGTCAAATAGTAAAAATATAGAGCCAATGTACAATACAATGTGGGGCTCCAAATCCCTTCTTTTTTTAATTTCAAATTTACAGGAGTAGATCGCTATTCTATCTTGCTTTACTCTCACTAATATGTTAAGTTTCCAGTTTAGTTTGCTGTCCAGGATGATACCCAGATACTTCGCTTTATCAATAAACGTCAATCCAATACCATTTAAGTTAGGAGAGTTGATTTGAGGAGGTTTGTATTTAATAGAGAAAAGGACCAACTCAGTTTTCTGTGGATTCACATTTAAACCGCAACTGTTAGCCTAATTGGAGAGAATGCCAAGTGGGTACCCGACCTTGCTGTGTGCCTCTACTCACAAATCTGCTATTGGAAGACCCACCCAGGCAGGCCGTTACGACTCTGCTTTTTAGCAATTGATCTATACAGCCAGTCTGAGTGTCCCGTTCCGTAGACTACAAAGGATTCTAGGATGTAAGAAAGGTTGTGAAATGGAACCTCTTTACAGCTAATATTTAGTTGTGTAAACGTACCATATACATACTCGTACGTCAATAATATTATTAGAATACTGCTCATGTTGTGTGCAAGCAAGTATCAATAAGTGTATGATCGATCGAGAAGTCAATTCTAAACCGGGTTTCAAATTGAAATTGAAAAGTTTAAACAATAACCGCTTACAGGAACGTTATTAATTTTGGTTTGACTCTGCCCACATGTCATCTGAAATCACACCATCCGTAATCAAACTATAAAGTGTCATCCGATAATACTGTTATGTTATAAGGATCACCTAATGGAATCGTCAAAGGTTCACTAGATTCCATTGTATCACAATCGTCGTAGAAAGTGTAATTAGAATCATTCAGTTTGCCGGACAAAGTCTCGCTATACTATGTATTTCTAGTTGTGGATCATTCTGCTGATACAAGTTTGCAAAGAAATCTAATTTATGACGTTTCAAGATTGTGTTTCAAGAATTGTTGGCAACTTCAACGGAAATAAATGTTTTGAACTAGAATACTTAATTAATCATGTGATGCAGTATGTTAGACAAAATTATTATTATTATTATTTTTTCTTTATTAATTACAACTGAGACTGTGCTCATCTAGCAATTTATCTTTCAAATTTACTTAAATAATTCTGATTTGTTGGGGTGAAACCCAATGGTTAGCCCCAAAATTAATTAAACCTATTTAAAATATAATTTTAATTTGGTATGTTTACTAGGTCAAGTGGCCTCGTTCTTTGAAGTTTTCTTTCAACGACAGGGTTATCTATCATATGGCGAATATAGGGGTTTTCATGTTCCTGGAGCCTTATTTCGTGTTTGGCGGCATGCGTTTTTATTTCATCTTTGATGTATTCCATCTGTAAGTCCCTGTGAAGGTCTTCATTTCTTGTGAACCACCTAGTACATCCCCAGAGTTGGATACCGTAGGTCCATATCGGCTTCAGTATTTGCCGATAAAGCAGCAGCTTGTTGTATACTGTAAGCTCAGACCCTCTACCTATGAGCCAATACATTTTTCTGAACTTAATATTAAGTTCTACTTTTTTCTTTTTGACGTGCTCTCTCCACTTGAGCTTGGCATCGAGGGTCATGCCCAGATATTTGGCTTTGTTTGCATATGACACCGGTCGTGAGTTAATTACTATCGGTAGATGGGAAGCCTTTTGATATGTAAAGTTAATATGCGTGGATTTCGCCTCATTAAGCTTGATTCTCCAGCGCTTAGTCCAGTTACAAACCGCATTGGTAATCTTCTGGAGTTTGCTCATTGCATCAGCGACTTTACTTCCAATGGCCATATGGTTGCTGTGTCATCTGCAAAGGTGGCTATGGTTCCTTCATCTGTTGTTGGAATATCCCTTGTATATAATAAATACAGGATTGGACCTGAGACACACCCCTGTGGGACACCGACAGAGATTTTCTTTAGTTCGGAGTATTCATCCTCATATTTCACACGAAAATGTCTATTGGATAAATAAGATCTTAGTATGGCATACAATTGCCTCGGCAGATCTCTATGCAGCTTGAATTCCAGTCCACTGTGCCAAACTTTATCGAATGCTTGGGCGACGTTCATAAATATGCTGGATCATACTTTTTTGCGTTCTAACATTCTTTCAATAACGTTGGTGATTCTATGCACCTGTTACATTGTGGAGTGCTTTTCCCTGAATCCAAATTGATGTAGAGGAATTCGTTGTCGGTCCTCAATTATTGGTTTAAGTCTTTTTAGTAATAATTTTTCAAAGAGTTTTGACATAATTGGCAGCAATGAAATTGGCCTGTATGATTTTTTATCGTTAGGTGGTTTGACAGCAAGCAAAGTTCTGCTACTTTCCATTGCCACTCCATTGAGTCTTGATTATTTGGCAAGTAATCAAGTCATACCCTGGGGATTTTTTAACATTCATGTTGCTTTTCACTTCTTCTTTTAATTATTTGAGAGTTACTGGGCGTATATCAAAATCATCTAGCTTTTGGATTGACATTATACTTTCATTGGCCGTTTGCCTTGGTAGTGGTTGGAAGGTACCCTCGAGATACTCCGCAAACAGATCAGCTTTCTCTTTAGGACCTCTTGCCCAGGTTCCATCCTCATTTTTAAGTGGAGGCACTTGCATTTTGGGTCTTTTGAGTCCCTTCGTCGCCCTCCACAGAGAATAATCAGTATTTTTGTCATCGGTTAGGCTATAAACTAGATATCTGTTGATTGATGCATTTTTAACTTCTTTAAGAAGAGATTTGAGACTGTTATCTAAATTGTGAAGAATTGTTTTGTTCTCCGGTGTTCTAGTTATTTGCCAGGTTTTACGTGCCCGTCGTTTTTGTCTTGCCAACTCTCTAACTTCCATTGGGTAGGATATGTTAAGCTTCCTCTTGTTTTGTATAATAAGGGTACTTGTCAAAGCAGCATAGTGAATTGTTTCATTGAGTTGTTCTAATTCATATTCCAACTGGTGAGAATTTCTTATCGATTTCAATGCGATATAGTTCTGTGATATACCTCTTGCTACATAAAAGTCTATTAGGTCAGGTATCTTCGTTCCGTCACTGGGCCAGTATGTTGGAGAACCACCAGAGTAAAATTCGCATTTTGATGTCTGCCCTGCTTGAAGCAATTCTTTACCTTTTGACGTCGTAAGTCTAGATCCCCAATAGGTGGTTTTCGCATTCAAGTTACCTCCAATAATAAAATCACGTCCAAGCGATTTAAATAGTTTAAGGTAGTCCTCCCTTTTCAAGTTATGCCGGGGAGGACAATATATTGCAGAGACAGTAAGCTATCTGTGTTTAATTTGGATCCTTACAGTAGTGACCTGCATAGTTTCTTCTTCGATATTTGATTCTAAATGGTGTTTTATATTTTCTTTTATTAGTACTGCCGAACCACCTCTTGCTCTTTCTGCTGGATGAATGGAGTGATATAAGTTATAACCCCGTATTTTAACAAACGAAGATTTAACTAGATGGCTTTCAGATATTAAGAAAATGTCGTTTTTTTCTGAATTTAACAACTGTCAATCCCGTACTCCATTATTATTATTGATTTAAATTTTAAGAAACAGAGTACCTGCTGAACAAACCGTCATCATAAAGCAAAAATGTATATGGGGTTATAGGGATTGGGAATAAGTTTCGACATCAGTAAACATGTTTTGACACATTTGATAAATAGTTGTCCAAATCAGTTGTATTGAGGGGAATCTTTGTCTTGCGCTTCGACTCTAATAATACCATTTTATCATTAACCAAAGTCAATTAATTTTTATTTGAGCTTCAATGAGATTATTTTTAAGTAGTTATTTAATTTATTATATCACTACCTTTAGTATCAGTCACCACTTAAGAAAAGACGCCAATTGTGTCCACCAAATAAAAACAATTAGTTTTAGGAAGGTTTTGATGGCAGCTTATTACTGAGAGAGCCAAGTGGCCGATCCCAGGGGTCGGCCATATAAATAACAAGCGATCTTCATCATTGTAAACAGTTGCTTCATAATTAGCTGAAACGCAAAGTAGTAAAATCGACTATACTCTAGAGCTCCTCTAGCAAAATAATAATATCCAATATTTTATCTTCCACCTAGTTTTGGTTGGTTTACACATGGTTGAGTTGTACCTACCCTGTAGCTGCGTCACTATAAACATTTTCTTTGTTGCATCGTTTGTTTCATATTGTTATTTTACTTCCGTTAAAAATACTGAACAAGAGTATCAAAAAATACCTAAATTATCAAATTTTTATATTTTGCTTCGGCAATATATAATTTTAGGAGCTCCATTGGGCTAAACATATTTAAAATCTCCATTTTGCCTTGAAATCATCAAATTTGATAGCGTAGGAACCAACATATGAGCCCATATGGCTACGATTATTCGCCGATCCAAACTACTGACCCTGAATACGTTCAATGTTAAAATCGGAAATAATTTTCTACGCTGTGAAACAAGTCCAATGAGAATATAGGAGCTATACTTAGGTCGAGTGTCCAAAATATTGACCTGTTGGCGCTATGATAAATAAGCTACTTGAATGTTTCGAGACTGATGTTGTACCACGCGTTTGAAGTTAGACCTAACTTAATCCTAACCAACAAAAACAAACGAAAATTTGTATGTATTGGTTAAAAGTAAAAGAAGAATGTCATTTAGGCGAAATATTGAATTTATGAATTAATTCCAATTGAAATTTATAATAAATAATTAGATTCAACATTTATTAGGATTGAATATAAGAATTTAATATTTTCTTAAGAAATTTAGTATTTGAATATTTCGAAACCTAATATGTTTATCAAGAATGTTGTTATGTTTTTCTGATAGGTCTAGGTTAGGACTATCTATATTCGAGGCCATTTGAAAAGCTTATATATATATTAAACATATTAAACATATTGAAACATATTAAAACACATTAAAACATAAACATATTAGGTCTCGAGATATTCAATTTCTTAAGAAAATCCTAACTTTTCAGGTTAGTAAAGTCTAACAAAAAATTAATTTGATCGCGCAAAAATTATTAGCTTTTCAAATGGCTTCGAATATAGATAGTCCTAACCTAGACCTATCAGAAAAACATAACAACATTCTTGATAAACATATCAAGATATTCACACATCTCGAGATATTCAATTTCTAAAGAAAATCCTAACTTCTCAGGTTAGTAAAGTCTAACAAAAAATAATTTTATCGCGCACAAATTATTAGCTTTTCAAATGGCTTCGAATATAGATAGTCCTAACCTAGACCTATCAGAAAAACATAGTACCATTCTTGATAAACATATTAGGTCTCGAGATATTCAATTTCTTAAGAAAATAATGAATTCTTATATTTCATTCTAATAAATGTTGAACCTAACTATTTATTGTAAATTGCAATTGGAATTAGTTCATAAATACAATATTTCGCCTAAATGACATTCTTGTTTTACACTTTAACCAATACATACAAATTTTCGTTTGTTTTTGTTGGTTAGGATTAAGTTAGGTCTAACTTCACGCGCGTATACAAGCGTGTGAAGTTTGTGCTAAACTAATCCTAAAGTTAGTTCTATACTGGTTAGGTCTAACTTCACATGCATTGTTGTACCACCAATATATTCTTTAAAGCTGTTGGTGCAAATTGTTAAAACTGATAGAGAATTAGGTGGCAAAGACGACTAACTTGCTTACTATGCGGTTATTTTGGAGATCAGAGTTATAATGTTGTACAAAAAACAATAAAATCACTATAGACGTGATTCGAAAATAAAGGAGTGACCAATGAAAAACCAAACTATAGCTTTTATGGATTTGACGTGTTCTTTACACACGAAAACGGCACGAATTTCCCGAAAGAGAACCGAAGATGGTCAATGTTTGGTACTTTTGGTGAAAGAATGGTTTACAGTATTACAAGAGACTTCTCGGCTTATCACAGACACGTGGCGACAAATACACATGCATTTAACGTACGAGTACAATGCTGGTACACTATTGAAAACATTGTCGCTACTTTAAACAAGATATATTTTCTCTACAAGCCGTTCAAATCAAACCGTTTGGTAGTAATTCATCGTTTATCGAACACCAGCTATAGAAACGGATACTATCTGTGTTTCTTCATCGTTTATCAGAGCAGAAAATGACGCAAAAGAAAAAATTATTTTGCTAAATGACTAAGAAAAGTTTTGCTCAGGAAAACTACATCCTTAAGAATAAAATTATTTATTTGCATACAAGTTTTATGTCTTTCCGGGGGCAGCTATCGTGTTCGAACGAAGTTACAGAATCAAGTACATACTGTATATGAACATTTTATAGGTTTTATTACGCGGTCCAATTTGTTATGTATAAACAAAGGAAACATAATAATGAAGTATTTCCTAAACTTTCCTAAAAATTTAAATCCTCCATTTCTATTTCAATGTATGCGTAATACTTCGGATAATCGAGTAAATTATAATTTATATGAAATAAAGCAAATAAGTTTACAAATGCTTTACACGATTTTTAAAATGTACAAAACCCGTTACACCCCAACTAAGTGTACTCGGGTTAATAAACGGGGCTAAGGGTGTTTAGTATGCTCAATTTGAAATATGATAAATTTACTATGTAAGCGATTTTCCATAAAAATTTTCCATGTCCTAGGAAAACCCCCACCAAATACTGACTATCTGAGTACGTACTCATGGGATGATATGGTATTGCGAAATGAGAATACTAACTAACACCCTTAGCCTCTATAACTTTTCCAAGGGATGATGATTTTCGGTTAGATTAGATCCTCATTACCTCGAATGTTTAATCAGTATTTGGTGGGGGTGTTCTAGGACATGAGAAAATTTTATGGAAAATCGCTTACAACTTAAGTTTATCGAATTGCTAATTGAGCATACTAAACACCGTTAGCCCCTATAAATTTTCAAGGGATGATGATTTTCGGTTGGATTACATCCTTATTATCTCGAATGTACAATCAGTATTTGGTGGGGGTGTTCTAGGACATGGACACATTTTATGGAAAATCGCTTACAACGTAAGTTTATCGAATTGCGAATTGAACGTACTAAACACTCTTAGCCCCTATAACTACTTTTCAAGGGATGATGATTTTCGGTTAGATTAGATCCTATTATTATCTCGAATGTATACTTAGTATTTGGTGGGGTTTTCCTAGGACATGGAAAATTTTTATGGAAAATCGCTTACAACGAATTGCGCTTACAACGTTTATCGAATTGCGAATTGAGCATACAAAACACCGTTAGCCCCTATAACTTTTCAAGGGATGATGATTTTCGATTGGATTAGATCCTTACTATCTCGAATGTACACTTGGTATTTGGCGGGGTTTTTCGAATGCACGGGTATTTTTTAATGGAAAGCCGCTTACAACGAAAATGTATCATGTTCCAAATTGCGCGTACTAAACAACTTTAAACCTTACAACTATTCAAGGGATGATAATCTCATGTTAGTTCTGTTCTATATTAACCCAAATCCATATATACTGATTAATTGATTTGTTAATTAGTATTAATACTGTACTAGCATTATAAGTCTTTTTTAAAATTATAATTCCAATATTTGAAAATTTTATCTTTATCGTTTAAAGATATTTAGGATTTAACAAAATATTCACAATTGTGTACACAAGTGTGAAGTTTATCCTAAATCTTCTTAATTTTAATTTTTAGGATAGTTTAGGAAATAGTTCATGGAAATAAGAAAATAGTGTTCCGTTATTTTTAATCACGTATTTATACTTATCTGTGATTCAAAAACATTGCTACTCGCGTACTTTCACAACCACATTTAAGTGGTGACTGGCCGAATGTCGCTATTTATAAACAATAAAAATAAAAAAATCATGTAAACAAAATATAGTTTTTTTATTTCCAAAACAATCGTGTTTTTAGAAAGAGAATGGAAAGAGACCCATATTGTGATTTGAAACTATGACGTAATAGAACAACAACAAATATAAAAGCTCATTATTTATTTATTTTCCAAGTTGGTTTTCATACAGTTGTAAAAGTTTTCTTGAATCCTATTTTGAACTAATTTCAAGTTTGAACTTTTCTTTATTTTTCTGTATAAAAACACCGTGTTTCATTATTTTCAATGGGAAATATAAATTTGTTTACCCAATATTTTAATTTTAGTGGAACAAAGGGAGACTCTATTAATCTAGATGGCTCTGGTATTGTACACCGAGTAAAGTTTGTGCAGTGTCAAATGTTAAAGTGTGCATAGAGTAATAAATTGTTTTTCACTTTGCACATTTTGAATCCAAATCCAGTAAAATTTAAATGGAAATGCGTCAAAACGGTTATCAAAAACAGGATAAATCCTAAGAAAGCTCCAGGCCATGATCTAATAACTGGAAAAATGATCAAAGAATTACCCGATAGATGCATAAAATATATAACATATATTTTTAATGCGATTATGAGATGTGGATACTTTCGCCAAAAATGGAAAATATCTCAAATTATCATGATTCCTAAGCCAGGTAAAGACGAAACCCAAGTCTCGTCGTACAGGCCAATAAGTCTACTTCCGATAATTTCAAAGCTCTTTGAAAAGATGCTACTAGAAGAACTAATACCTATATTAACTGTAGGTCACATTATACCAGATCACCAATTTGGATTTAGAGAGCAGCACGGCACAATAGAACAGGTGCACAGAATTGTAAACACAATTAAGGTCTCCCTAGAAGAAAAGAAATATTGCCCGGCAGTTTTCTTGGATATTGCGCAATCTTTCGACAAAGTATGGCATGAAGGATTAAATTAAAAAATTAAAACTCTTCTGCCTAGACAATTTCATGTCATTCTTGAAAACTACTTAGCCCAAAGGATGTTCCAGGTTAAACAAAGTACGGCCACTACTGATTTAACCGAGATAAAGGCAGGAGTACCGCAAGGTAGTGTATTGGGACCTGTGCTATACTTGTTGTTCGCAGCTGACTTACCAATAACTGAAAACATAATCACTTCAACTTTTGCTGATGACACAGCTATATTGTTTTCACACAAAAATCCTCAAACAGCATCGAGAGAATTACAAGAACATCTGCACAAAATAGAAGATTGGCTAAAAACTTGGCGGATACGGACGAATGAATGTAAATCAACACATGTAACATTCACCCTGAATAAACACACATGTCCAGCAGTAAAATTAAACAATATCACAATTCCTCAATAAACAAACGTCAAATATCTCGGTCTTCATCTCGATAGAAGATTGACATGGAAAAAGCACATTGAAACAAAACGTAATCAACTAAAAATAAAATGTTCTAAAATGTACTGGTTGATCGGAAGAAAATCGAAACTCTCTCTAGACTGCAAGGTTCTACTATACAAAGCGACCCTAATCCCCATATGGACTTATGGTATCCAACTATGGGGCTCAACTAGTGCCTCAAAAATAGATATTGTACAAAGAACGCAAGCAAAGATACTTCGTAGCATTACAAATGCGCCCTGGTATATTCGAAACAGCAACATCCATAGAGACCTAGGAATTAAAACGGTTAAAGAGACAATAAAATCATGCAGTCTAAAATACCATCTGAAACTGGAATCACACCCTAACGAATTAGCTAGAGAACTACTAAGGCAACCTTAATACAAACGGCTTCGCAGAGCAGATCCTCTAACACACTTAACTTAAGTAATTAATAATAATTTAAAAATAATAATGCATACTAATATTAAGTACTAACATAGGTTAAGGCTTAAGTAAAAAAAAAATATATAGTTTTTAAGAATTTCACACTTCTTGTTAGTTTCGTATAAAGAAAGATTCAAGAATAAAGCCTTTGGCAATAGTTAAAAAAAAAAAAAATAAAAAAAAAAAATTTGCACACTCTTCGTACTCTGACATTTATTAGGTGTGCAAGTAGAAACACCGCTTTGTTTGGTCAAATTCAACTTTATTGAAAATATAATTGTTACAAAGATTAATTATCGAAATATTCACCATCACTATCTATGGTCTTTTGAGCCTGTTAAAGTTAGCCGAAAGTTTCCAGCCGAAAGTGAAAAAATCGATAATGCAGATAGTGTCTCGACTACTTCAGCCGAAAATTAAAAAAATTATGTATTGAATTTAAATCCCAGGCGAAAGTAACTAACCAACAAAATCAGCCGAAAATATGTATACATTCGTAAAAAACTACAATTAGAACTAAAATACCGATATTAATTTAGAAGTTTCTTATGAATATAACATGTATATAAAGTATATGGTCAAACTTCAAAAATGTATAAAAACTTTAAGTTTAAAGTGTTAAAGTGTTTCACTCCCCTCAATTTTCCCGAACTCCCAACATGAAACTTGACCTGGAAAATTTTTCAGCGATAACCATCGACAAACCGATTCAAATAAAATCTTTTCCAGACATAACACTTTAAACGTTAAGTTTCTACAAATTTTTGAAATTTGCACGTGTATTTCACTCCCCCCAATTTTCCCGAACTCCCAACATGAAACTTGACCTGGAAAATTTTTCAGTGATAACCATCGACAAACCGATTCAAATAAGACCTTTTCCAGACATAACACTTTAAACTTAAAGTTTTTATACAGTTTTGAAGTTTGACCATATACTTTATATACATGTCATATTCATAAG
This sequence comes from Nephrotoma guestfalica, assembly GCA_963691935.1. Taxonomy (NCBI): domain Eukaryota; kingdom Metazoa; phylum Arthropoda; class Insecta; order Diptera; family Tipulidae; genus Nephrotoma; species Nephrotoma guestfalica. Next base: position 130,790,283 of record OY829915.1, on the reverse strand, counting down.
AACCTTCTAAATTAGTATCGGTATTTTAGTTCTAATTGTAGTTTTTTACGAATGTATACATATTTTCGGCTGATTTTGTTGGTTAGTTACTTTCGGCTGGGATTTAAATTCAATACATAATTTTTTAAATTTTCGGCTGAAGTAGTCGAGACACTATCTGCATTATCGATTTTTTTCACTTTCGGCTGGAAACTTTCGGCTAACTTTAACAGTATGGTATTTTGCCACTTATAAGGTAGATGATGATAGCCTTCGCAATAGAAACTTGGTGGTTTCGAAGCAAAATAGTCATCGAGCCATTTTTGCACATCTTCAACTTTCGTGAACCGCTGGTCCGTTGGAGGTGGTAATCAGAGAGAGCCAAGTCTGGAGAATACGCCGCATGCTGTATGACCTCCCGGCCTAAAGAGAAGACGAGTTTCTGGGTTGATTTTGCTGTATTTGAACGAGCGTTGTCATGCAGCAATATCACCTTCCACCTTCCTTGGCACGTAAATGGTCTTTTTTCTTCCAGAGCATCACTTAATTTGATCATTGGCCCTAGTAACGTTCGCAGCTGTAACAGTTTGACAAGACATACAGTAACACTTTCTTGTCATGAATATTAATTTTTGCAATTGATGTTGATGGCTGGTCTGAATTAACTCAAGGTTTTCTCCGTTTAGGATTATCGTATAAAATCCACTTTTCATCACCCGTAATGATTTTGTGTAAAAAATTTCTTTGTTTTGGTACTGAGAAAGCAAATTCATGCAGATTTCAGTCCGACTGTTTATGTTTTCTTTAGTCAGTTTATGAGGAACCCTTTTTCCCTCCTTGTGTATTTTGGATGCGTTACACTATATTTTAATGCAGCCAACTTCAAGGCCGAGTTTTTACTTGAGCACCAAATATATTTGGACTTTATTATACTACTGTGGTCAAAAAGTAGTTAGACTTTTTAATTTAAATTTCGCGCGGAAAACCGTTCGTCGAAATATTTTTTTTCTATGTTGGTATGACTGTCAGTGACATTTGTGCCAAATTTCACATCAAAATAATCATTAGTGTTTAGTATACGCTTGTCTTTCTGAAGTACAAAAAGTGCATTCGGCGATTTTTACAATGAGCGAAATTATTCTACAAAGAAGTTCCATTAAATTTTGTGTGCGGAATCAATTTTGTGGTGCCGAAACGATCAGAATGTTGCAAAAGGCCTTCGGCGATAATTGTATGTCGCGTGCGAGTGTTTTTGATTGGTACAAATTGTTCAAAGAGGGTCGAGAACGTGTTGACGACAAACCACGTCTAGGACGGCCATCAACATCAACTGATGATCAACACGTTAATAAATTCAAGGAATTTGTGCTCGAGGATCGACGATTAACAGTCAGAGACCTTACTGGCATCGTTGAAATATCGGAAGGATCAGTGAAAACCATTTTGAAAGATCATTTGGGCCTAAGAAAAGTGAAAGCACGATTGGTTCCAAAATCACTTAATTTTATGGAAAAACACCGTCGCGTTGACGTCTGTGTAACAATGCTTTCCGACTACCAGGATGTCTTGAAATGTATTATAACTGGCGATGAGTCTTGGATGTATGCTTACGACCCGGAAACAAATGGTCAATCGGCCGAATATCGTGCCAAAGGTGAGCCGAAGCCGAAAAAACCACGTCAAAGCAAGTCAAAAATCAAGGTGATGTTGACAGTTTTCTTCGATTATCGAGGTGTGGTGCACTCCGAATTCCTTCCGACCGGCCATCTGTCAACTAGGAATACTATTTGAGTGTTATGCGTCGTTTGCGCGAAGCAATTCGTAGAAAGAGGCCGGAATTATGGGTCGACAACTCTTGGTTTTTGCACCACGATAATGCACCTTCTCATACTGCATTGGTTTTACGTGATTTACTGCATTGGTTTTACGCAATCACCGTATTCGCCTGATTTAGCTCCGTGTGACTTCTGGCTGTTCAGCAAACGCAAACGACAGCTCCGGGGAAACCGTTCTGTCAATTGAAGACATTAAACGTGAATCGCTGCGCGCATTGGAGGCTATTCCGGAAATTGACTTTAACAACTGTTTCGAGGATTGGAAAAAACGTTGGCACAAGTGTATTGAGGCCGGGGGGATTACTTTGAGGGGAACGAAATAGATTTGGAGAAATAAATAAAGAATTTTAAAATTATGAAGAAAGTCTTACTATTTTCTGCCCACAGTATTAAATGAGCTTTCATGCTCAGGATAATGTGTATAGTTGTTAAAAAATTTGTTAAGTAAATAAATAAATAAATAAAAATTCGTTATATTGAGACATTCTGCGAAAATTCGTAATATTGTTACATTATTGAAACACATTTACACATTTCTGGTTATTGTTGATTTTCAAAACAGAATTAGGACAATTTTCATCAACGTAAATATGTTGTGTATCTAATGTGGCAGGTATAACTTTTATAACGGTTGATTTATGAATAAAACACAAACATTTTAAATATAAATGAATTCATGCCGAAATAATTAAATTTAAAAAATTTCTCGTCTTTTTCAGGTGGCGCGACCTTTATTGGAACGTTCTTTTTACCGAAAAGTTCAAAGTAGAAAAGTATTTACACATCGTGAATCGTTTGATACGATTATAGCAAAGACTGAAGAAAAATTATCAAAGGTAAATAAAATCCGTATAATTGTCCAAATATATTTCTTCTTAATTTAAAATATTATTCATTCATTCATCAATTGGAAAAATAAACATATAACATTCTTAAATCATTTGTCTTATTTTATAACGAAAAAAATATTATTGGTAATTAAAATTTGCACATAACATATATAAGTGATGATTTCACCGACATTTATGTAATTGTATATAAAATAATAGACAAAATGACACTTACAATTTTTTTATATAAATATTATTTTATTTTACTTACCGAGTGTTCCATTTAAAACGAAATACTCTGAATACCTTCCAATAAAATTAGTTTTGTGAAAGTCCTAATGCCCCAACTTAATTTTGGTGGTGGCCAATTTTTGACATTAAAATCATAGGAGTAGATTTGCCCCCTTCTGCTGCTCGAGCTATAGCTGTGGGAGCTGCTAATATTCTTCAAATGGCACCGGAGTTCGCGGATATAACATTTGAAATGTATTTCAATTCTGCGTACAAAGCGTACAAAGCGTTCTGCGTACTCCAACTTCGAAGCACTAAACAAACGTTGTCAGAAGTCTCAGTAATTGGAAATTGGAATTTTTGGTAATGCTGTTGTACTCAAAATTGAAAGATTTTTCATATCACACCACACTTCTTCCGATGTCATTTGAAAAATATTACCTCCCACTTTTGAAGCTAAAATAGACAAATCTACGCCTACGATTTTATTGTCACAAAATGCGATTGATGATTGTTTGCAAAACTTACTATTTTGGAAGTCAATTAGCGTGTTTCGTTTCAAATGGAACACTCTGTACATACAATTTGTTTATATAACTATAAAAAGCACTAACCTTTTAATCCTCTTCCATTATGATATATTCCAACAATATTTTTACAACATATAGACCCATCATATTTTCTGGAAAAATAATGTAATTTATATAATACGTAATAATAATAAAAAAAAATTATATTTTATAAAAAAAATTAATATGTGAGTTATTTCCTATGTTGAATTTCTGGAATGCCAATTTTAACGTTCTTTCATTATAATTTTGTTCTTACTTAAAAGTTTTATTTACTTTTACATTTCAGTAGGTGTGTGTAATATAAAAATTTATGACAGTGTGGTGTGACATACACGATATAATAATAATAAAAAATGTATGTTTAAGGATAATATAGTGAATCGTTTTAAACTTTATTTTAATTTTAAACGATATAAAATTTATCTTCTAAAGTAAAATGAAATCTCTACACAGACACAATCGCACAATGTCTCGAAACCCAATTCGAGACATTGTGCGATTTCTAATATTGTAATAACCAACCCATCAGCCATTTAAACCGAAATCTTTCAACCAAAGCGGGCAGGGAATCTTCAATCTAATGCTACACGTGTTGATTTGAAAGCCCCCCGGGGTAGTTTTAGGTTACGGGCTCGCAAGGGGTAATTTTTCAACGAATTCGTTGCGCTAAAATTTTTGTGTAATCCAAGAACCTTATACCTTAAATTTTAGTAATTACCATGCTTCGGTATGCAAGCCTGTATACAAGCTAACATGGAGCTTGCAATGCACAGATGGTATTCAATTTTAAAAAAAAGTGGGAATAGGCCTCTTTTCTACTATGCGGGCTACGCTTTGCCAGCCATCCATTATAGTAGTATGGGACTTATGCTTACTAAAACATCCCCGCACATTATATGCCCCTTGGAACAACCGTTAATAGTACTTTAGTATTACTTCGGAGTTAAGGAGTCAGTACGAATTCCGTTGTTTGGTAAAGTTGGAATTCCAGTCGTTACAAATCCTTAATGGTTTGTGCTGTAAAATTTGCGACAGTGCTTCATGCCTTTCGGGATGCTAGTACCACTTCGATGATATTATCTGCAACAACATAATACGGAGCACGTGCAGCATCATATACGATCAATTAAAAGTCCACATCTTTGTGATTACTCCCTTACCACTTCTGTGCTTTTATTGCCTGTAAATCAATTGAACAATAAATGCCCAGTTGCGGTTACGGAATGTTCATTTCGACGATACAGCATTTGCAGAAATTACTCCTTCAACTAATAGGCTCCGCCCATTTGGGCCTAGTCCATCAACATTCAGGACTATTCGAGGGAAAGCCTAGTATGCTTCGGTATGCAAGCCTGTATACAAGCTAACATGGAGCTTGCAATGCACAGATGGTATTCAATTTTAAAAAAAAGTGGGAATAGGCCTCTTTTCTACTATGCGGGCTACGCTTTGCCAGCCATCCATTATAGTAGTATGGGACTTATGCTTACTAAAACATCCCCGCACATTATATGCCCCTTGGAACAACCGTTAATAGTACTTTAGTATTACTTCGGAGTTAAGGAGTCAGTACGAATTCCGTTGTTTGGTAAAGTTGGAATTCCAGTCGTTACAAATCCTTAATGGTTTGTGCTGTAAAATTTGCGACAGTGCTTCATGCCTTTCGGGATGCTAGTACCACTTCGATGATATTATCTGCAACAACATAATACGGAGCACGTGCAGCATCATATACGATCAATTAAAAGTCCACATCTTTGTGATTACTCCCTTACCACTTCTGTGCTTTTATTGCCTGTAAATCAATTGAACAATAAATGCCCAGTTGCGGTTACGGAATGTTCATTTCGACGATACAGCATTTGCAGAAATTACTCCTTCAACTAATAGGCTCCGCCCATTTGGGCCTAGTCCATCAACATTCAGGACTATTCGAGGGAAAGCCTAGCTAGTTTTGGCTGATTTTTAACTTCGTACTTCGCGTGCTTTATTAAAGTTCACTAGACAAATGTTTGAGTTATAATTTCGACAGAAATTATTTCCATGACCGTTATACTAGTTTTAAGTACCGCTTGCATTTATTGCTCAGGTAATTGCAGCCTAACTAAATCAAGCTATTGTTGAATTATATTTACAGTATCCTAGCAGATGTGGTCCAACTCCTCATTACAGTAAAGCCAAATACCATCCCCTCTCGGTTACTTGGCTGTGAGATCATGGTTGTACATAACGTTCCACAGCATTGGACTAAGTTTAGAACTCAGAGGGATTCACTATAGTGACTGTACTTTTTGCACCCTCCTTCGATGTGGTACTGCAATAGACGACTATTGTCGGTGATGATCCAATTTATGGAGTCGGCCACGTTCCTGGTGTGAAGAGCGCTCATAATGTTTCCCGACCGCTAAGCATCCTTTCGATAAATTTTTCGGCGCCATCTAATAGACAAATCGGTCAAATATGGTACACTTAAAAAAAACTCTTTGACTTTCTCTTGGACTGTAATTTTAAGGCGACATTCGGTACATAATCCGGTTCTTATGCTTTATTGCTAATAATTTCCCTAAATGTGAAAATTTTTTCATCCATCGTGAAGAGCTAAACTACACTCTCCATCGGTAGCTCTCGGCCTCGTCACAGATGAACTTCCAGCATCGCCGTTTGCATTGTTTAATAGGCAAATTTAGTATATACCACGGGCTTCCTGTATATTTGTTGTAATTTCCTCAGTACTAGTAGGGTGGCGGACATCGCGGCTTACCATTCTTTTATAATAACATTGACATGTAATCGACACTGTCTATTAGCTGCATTACGATGCCCGTCAGGTTGGTATCTCGGAGCATGAACCTGTACATTTCCTCGTCAAACCAGTTTACTATCTATTTATTTTCAGACGATAGTTGCTGTGCGTCTAGATGCTCTAGACCGTCCAAGATATTCCTCTTCTCAAGCCCGATCTGCTCACAAACGCTAGGCCAATCACAGAGGCAGCGCTCCATCGACAAAAATCGTCATTTCCGTTTAATTTTTGGAAAACTGATTTGAACCGGTATTGCTGCAAAATTAATTTAGAATAGGTTAGTTCATAACCATTTTTCTCGTAAATGTCCAATAGACCGATTTCGGACAAAATTCACTGGGATCTCCGAATTTCTAGAAAGTCCTTAGGTAGGAAGTTTCATCTGAGCTGTGCAAGGGCCGAATTTTTGCTGAAAACGATTTTTTTTATCAAAAATCATGAATTAATTTAGAATTTTTTAGTTCATAATCGTTCTTGTAAATGATATAATTTTGATATGCAAAGAACATGAAAGCTCCAACTTTTGGTGGACCGATTTTAGTCAAGGAGATTTTTTAAAAATTACTTTTTTTGACTTAGGCGATATAGCGAATGGTAAATCTGCAAAAACCTCGAAGTCAAAATTTTTCATGATTACCATATTTACTAACTAAAAGAAAGTAAAAATTAATTAATTTAAAATAAAAAACAAAAGATGTATAGATTTGGAAGTTTTGGAAGTTTCTGAGCAAAAAATTCCAAAATTATTGGATTCTCGAGAAAGGGATACCATATTAAGCGAGATTCGAAAAAAATTAATTGGGCTGGAATTCTCGAGAAATGGAGAAAAAGAATTAGCACAAGCATATAAAGTAAGGCCAGTTTATCACCTCAGCAAAAGAATAAAATGATTTAATCATTTAATCATTCAACTTTTCATTCAAAAGTAAATTTTTAACCGAAACAAAAATGTTAATATTATACAGGGTGGGCTCTTTATTGGTTTGTTTTTAAAACATAGACTATGGCAACACTTTCTTGAACGATTTGCTTGAAATTTGACAGCTCGTCAGTCTGATATCATGTACCAATCATGTTTTCGCGTGAGGAGCGTTCCGAAATATTGAAAACTTATTTTCAAAGTCAGTGTTGTGTAACCGAAGCCGCGCTAATTTTAAAAATAAATATGGGTCGTGAAAGAGCGCCAAGCGGAACCGCTGTAATGAAATTGGTGACAAAGGCTTGCTATTGGATGCCTGAAGTGGTCCTCGAGCTCAGACAGTATACACGCCTGAGAATATTGCCACTATGGTCGATAGTATAGGGCAGAATCCAACTTGCCATTAGTCGCACCAGCCTGAGAAGAATACTACACAAAGACCTCGGATTATTCACGTACAAGGTCCAGAAGATTCAGCAGTTGAAAGCAAATGACCATCCGCTTTGATATCAGTTCTCTGCGTGGGCCAGAGACCAGTTTCATATTGATGTCGATTTTGGCCGAAAAATCATATTTTCAGCCGAAGCGCATTTCCATTTCGGGAGCTAAGTAAACAAGCAGAACTGCTGGATTTGGAGTTCGTAGAGTACACGTAATCGTAGAAAAGTCAATGCATCCACCAAGAGTGACTGTTTGGTGTGCATTTTGGCGTATTGTTATAATTGGCCCAAATGCCGTTACCGTCAATGACAACGCGATTAATGTAAACAAAGTTTGGTTTCAATAATATGGAGTTACATGCCATGCAAACCGATCGACAGTCTATTTCTTGTCGAAATTTAACAACCGAATAATCAGCCGTTTTGGAGATATCAATTGGCCTGCGCGGAGCTGCGATTTGACGCCGTTGAACTTTTTTCTATGTGGTTTCATCAAGAATAGATGTTATGCGGATAGTCCGTAGACAATTCCAGCTTTAAAACATAACATTGTGGCAGTTATTCGCGAAAAAGGCGCCGAAATAATCGATAAAGTTTTTAAAAACTGAATTCACATGCTGGCTTACTGTAAGGCTAGCAGACGGAGCTACATGAACAAAACTTCATTCTTAAATCGGAGACTCCAACCTACACAATAAAAAAGAAATCTACAAAATAAAGATGTATACTCATTTTATAGCGTTTTTAAACAAACTTTTAAATGGCCCACCCTTTATTATTTACCGGCCATAATATTATATTATAAAGGTGACTGTCATTCTTGAGGTTACAGTTTACGACACACTGAATAACAGATATCTTGATATTTTTAACTGTGTGTCGTTTCAATTTAATTATTAAAGATGATACTTGCGGACAACTATGAACAGTTGTTTTATTTTCATATTTGTAATTGTATTGTAACCCCACCTTGTGTTAAGATATCTATAGGAATGTCTTAGTTGACCTAAGAATTTTTCTTATACTGATTATTTTTTCTAACCGATATGGTCCTCAACTAATACCTGATATACCTGAGGTTGTGTTAAGATCTGTAGAGATATCTTAGTTGCCCAAGCATTCTTATTATGAAATTTGGGTTTTTCTGGGTGATAGCCAGATATTGTTGTTTTTTATCGCATGTATGCCTCAATACAATAAAATTCGAGGTTACGAAGGGGTTGGCAATTGCGTAGTTTGGTCACTCCAGTCTGATGAGACGACCCAATTTTTTAAATTAAAGAATTCAGTTTCATTAGTTCGAAACCAAACTTCCAACGGCTTGGTGACCTCATCTAGATGTAAAAATTCTTATTATATTTGCTCAGAAAATAAAATTTTATTAATTGTTCCCATCTCTGAATGAGGAGGTCCTGATTAATTGTCTAATTGTTATGGTCTCCAAGTAACACCCCATATACAAGAGGTTGTGTTCAAATCATTATGGATATCTTAGCTGGCCTAACAATTTTTATTATATTTGGTCATAATACAAAATTGGTCTCAAACCTGGGTGACGAGGTCCTGGTTATTTTTTCTCTTTAACTCTCATGGTCTCCAATTAATGAATTGGTTGATTTAACGAATTCATCGATCGAGCCATTGTGTGTTAAAATAGTCATCAATAATAAGTCAGTACGAATTTACGTGGCGTATATTCCATCTCATCCGCCACTCGCGACGACACAATTATGGAAATTACCAATGCGGCCGACCAATCAGACATAATTTTAATACCTTGTGCTTTCAATTTCTCAAATATTAGTTAGACTTATGATGAAGAAACGAACGAGATTATGCCTGTAATCGTGAATTCGGATAACGAGTACCTATTCGTCGACACCACAATCGAATCTCTCTTTGGGTCAAATCTGCGAATTAAAAAATCGACGAGACCAAACCTTGAACCTTATTTTTACTAATGAACCAGTGTTATTAAAAACAGAAGAATCACCAACATATTTCGTTATTAATGATATTCACTACAAAGCAATAGAAATAATATTGGAAATCAATGTGAATAACAGGTTCCAAAATTACCAAAACCGGATGCCATATTACAACTTCAAAAAAGCCAATTCGAAAAACTTACAACAATATTTTGAACAAATAAATTGGAATGCCGAGTTTAACAGCAATGACTTAACACATCGCCTAAAAAGTTCCCGATCTAACAAAGAAATCACAATTTTTTGCGAAAAATAAATTTTATTCATCAACATAATTTCCCCCTAGAGCGAGAGAATCAGTCCAACGCCTCTCTAACTTTTCGATGCCTTTTTAGTAGAACGTTTTATCTTTGTACTTTACGGTCTTTCAAAACAATTTCGTGTTGTTTATGTGTTCAGGAGTCACAGTCTCTTTTGGGCGTCCAGAGCGTGGTGAGAACCTGAGGTGGAAAACCTCAAATTATGTCCCCAGGGTAGTAAACAGAAATTTACTGCGTATAACCAAAATTTTGAATCTTATTTTTAAATGAGATGCAGAAGCTATATTCGCAATTTAACGAGCAAAATAAAAGGCGAGCCCAGACACATTTGGAAATTTTTTAAAACCAAACGCGAAACTGATGGTTACCAAGCCTGAATGAGATTTAAAGATCAAAAGTCTTGTGATCCACAGATCATAACCAACATGTTTGCCGAGTTGTTCCAATATGTTTATAAAGCAGAAGACATTGATAGTTATAACGATCCAGAAGACATCTAGCCGTCATTGGTAGGATTCGGAGAAGGATCTGGTCCTGTTGGTATTCCGGCTTAATTTTTGAAAAATACTACTTTGACAATTTCTCTAAGCATTTTGTTTAATCAGTCATTAAAATTGCCAATTTTTTCACAACATTGAAAATTAGCTAAAGTGACGCCTATTTTCTGGATTTAGAAATGATGTTTCTTGCTACAGAGGTATTACATCTATATCTGCTATTCCTAAGTTATTTGAACTAGTAATATGCAACTCATTCAAAACAGTGCTTCCGCGGTATATGTCACAATACCAACATGGCTTTATACCCAAAAGATCAGTATCGACAGATCTTATAGAATTTATCATAGGCATTGAGAAGCACAAACAAGTTTATGTAATATACGTCGACTTTGCAAAAGCTTTCGACTCCGCTAGCCACTGCAAAACTTTTGAACACATTTTCAAGTTCGGATTTTCCAGCCAGTTCGTAGCCTGGTTCAAATCTTATTTGAGTACCCACATCCAATATATTGAAACAGGAGATAAAAGGTCGATTAGAACAATTTTCACGATCTTCATTAATGGTATTATGATGTTTGCAGATGACCTCAAGATCTACAAAGCCATCCAGTCAGTCGACGATGACTCAATATGCTTTACTAAGCATATTGAGTTGTGCATCGCTAGAGCGTACTCCATGCTCGGATTTGTCAAACGTTGGATGGATGGCATTTTTGATTTGGAAACAATTAAGATCCTGTATTGAGCTAACGTTCGTTCCTAGCTGGAATATGCTGTAAATGTGTGGTGTCCATTCTACGAAGAACAAATCCAAAGAATTGAGAAAATTCAAAAGAAGTTTATACGCTACTTGACCTGGAAAGCGGGGTTTATGACCATGATCTACCATACCACGTAACCATTCAGCGATAACCACCATATTTAACCGGGCGTAAGACATACAAGTTGGCCACGTTAGAAAATAGACGCGAATTGCTAAAATGTACATTTATTGGCAATCTAGTACTAGGCCTAATCAACGCACCGGATGTACTAAATTTAATAAAAATAAAGGTTCCTTGTAGACAACTAAGAGATCATGGCTTCCTCCACTTAGATAGACACAAAGCCAACTATGGCGATAATGAACCAGTGAAGATGATGTGTAAGGGTTTCAATAAAATTAACTACGAGTATTTATTTGATTTTTGTTTAACTAAAGATAATTTTAAAAGTGGATTAAAGCAATTTAATGCCCCTCAGTCATTTTATTATTTTTACTAACTTGCTATTTTACTTTTATATTTTAAATTTTCAAATCCAAAACGGATTTATTTTATTTGTATTTTTACAATAATTATTTTCAAGTCAAATTTTTAGACTTATTTCAATATAAATAAATAAATAATACTGCATATACCTTGGGTAAAGTTAAGATCTTTTGGGATATCTCAATTGACCTAAGAATATTTATTATATTTGGTTATAGTACAAAATTTTATAAATTGGCCCCACCTCTGGATGGGAAGCTGCTGATTATTTTGTCTAACTGACTTGATCCCCAACTAACACCCCATATCCCCGAGGTTGTGTTTTCATCTCCAGGGATATCTCATTTTCAAGAATTCTTAATAAAATAGTTTCTTCTCCTAAATTGTATAATTGTCGCTTGGAATTATGAGCACGACCTAGTTTTGTTGAATGAATTTAGACAAATTTGTACAGTAAGTTTGATTAGTAGTGCGATGTACGTTTTTTGAGAAGTTTAAATATATTTTTAAGTTACATTAAACAGGATTTATTAATTACATTCAAGAAAACTGTAATATTCGATATTATTTCCGTCTTACCCGATATTATTTCCGTCTTTAGAATGAATCTAGAAATTAGCATTTTCTTCACATTCGTCCTTCAGCTTCAGAGGTTGGGGCTAATATTTTTGAAAGGTATTTCAATACTGCGTACAACGGTATGTGATTTTCAAAACGGCCAAAATGGGCCAAACGGTTAATGAGTTATACATGACCGAAAATACCAAAACGAGAAAATGATACAACTTTAAAACTAAACCATTGAAAATTACTTTACTAACTGTTTGAACTGTTGGCCTGCAATAAACTTTATCGTTTTAAATGCAGAAGTAATACCTTACAAATGACACATCACACAACTCCCAGTGTGATTTTGAAACGGATTAGCCTTTAACTTGGTTGAGGCAAGCCCGGTTTCATAGAATTTGCCAGCTATCCGCCATGCACCATATCGTTAAGAGGAAATGGCGTGGGTGTTGGGGTGCTCAGATAGTGGTCTTGTTAACCGCTATTGAAGAAGTAAAGGAGGTTGAGTGGAGTACCGGACCCCTAAGTAGTGGTTGTGTCATCAACCCATTATGCGGATCGAATCAACCGTGGTTGTGTATTGGGGGTGTTTAAATTTTCATCTTAATTACTCAAAATCATTTAAAAAAAGAAGATATTAGCCTCGGGCCGATAATCGTTGTTAGTAAGTTAGGGGGTATTAAGGTGGTTCTGGTAGAAAGGAAAGGGGTTGACAACAACAACAATTCCTGTCTTGTAAGACAACCAGAAGGACACCCTAATACCTCGGTCGTTTTTAGGTTAGTTATTTGCCTTTTTTCTTACCATAAACAAAATAAATATATACTTTTTATAAAATTTTCACTTTTTCTCTTTATATCGTTATAAATAAATGCACTCAACTCTTTTAATGACTTCTTTTATAACTTAAAACTTTTATTTCACAAGGAGTTTTTTTGTATCGATTTTATCTTATTAAATAAACATATGTCAATTAAACTAAAATAAATTATTAAATTCTACCCAACTTAACGAATTTGAACACCTCACACCGTCGTAATGTCACGGCGCTACTTCACTCCCCAAAAAAAACTTTCGAAAAACTTTTCCAATTTCCACGATATTTATACTCATCGTTGCTGTTGATTATTGTAGGAAAGAGAAGAAAACAGAGATCGAACAACAAGAAAATTCGCACAATCAAACAACGCGTCTTTGCTGAATACGCATAAATATCGATCACATAAAATTAACTTCCACGAATTTACTTGACGATGCATCACCAAATCAAATTTCGTCAAACCATAAATTCAACATTAAAGTATGCAGTCATTACAATGTTGCAAAGCATACGTGAAAAGAGGAATATTTGACCTAAATATGAGTTTCTTGGGAAAAGTTGTTATCTTCAATTTATGAAAGATAAGAAGATCTTGTAGCACATAATGTTTATGCTTTATCTGAGCGAATTTCCCACAGAAAGTATCTCATGTAGATAAGTTCAATGGCTTGCAGTTAATAAAGTGTAAATACAATGAGAGAAAATTGGCATGCCGGTCATTTAATCTATCTACGGTTTTCCAATAAAAGTGAAATGATTCGCAATAATTCAATTGTTGCACTTGCTGTGTGGCACGTAGCCCCGTCTTGTTGGAACCAAATGTTGTCAAGATCAACTTCTTCCAATTTCGGCCATAAAAAGTTAGTTATCATCGATCTATACCGATCTCCATTGACAGTAACGGTGCTACCAGCTTCATTTCGAAAAAATACGGACCGATGATTCCACCAGACCAAAAACCACACCAAACTGTCAATTTAGGTGAATGTAATGGTTTTTCATGAATAATTTGTAGATTTTTTTCGCACCAGAATCGACAGTTTTGTTTATTTACCGCACCACTCAGATGAAAGTGAGCCTCATCGGAGAAGATACTTTTCTTAAAAAAATCGTTATCGCTTTCAAGTTGTTCCAAGTTATAAAACTGAATAATTTGTAAACGTTGTTCTTGCGTATATCTCACCATGATGAAATTGTAAACATTACTGAATACAATGAAACAAAAAATGACAGATCATGACATATTACAAATGGCCGAAACGTCACTTAAAAATCATACCATTCCTATTGGAAAGCCCATTAGATATATTTGGGAATGTGATTCCACAAGGCATACTACGTAAATAAAGTAAATTTGATCAGATGAGTTTGGGAACGAAATGTGATTTCATTCCGTTACAATTTGAAAAATCTTGGGGTGTCTGAGAGAAAGCCTTTTCTTACGAGCCTTTAAAAACAATTCAGTACTCCATAGTCAGCTTAATGAAGGTGAACAAAACTAATTATTGATCAATATCCGGGTAATCAATTAAATTAAAATTTTTATTTGTAATTTACAACTTTAGGAAAATAACTAAATTTATTTATTTAAATTCGCATTTGGGGGTTGCTGGCTCAAGTTCCTTCATATTTTAATCTTATAGCTTTAGATATGACATAACAAATTTCTCTAAATTTACATATTTGAGGGTGTTAACTTCATACGCCTGCTTTATAATCAGAAATTCAGTTGAATTGAAACAAATCAACATGAGGTGTGTTTTATACAAAGATATGTCATAAACTTATGTTTAATGTACCTTGGTTTAAAATTCAAATTTAATTTTCCAAATTTATGTATTTGCCATAAAAAAAGCCATAACTTTTTATCTTATGCACACACTTTATTTATAGCCGTTGCAAATTTTTTTGTTAATATGTTGTGTAGCTGTTATATTAGAAATTAAAATTAAACAGTTTATATTTTTAACAGTAGCACTATTAAAATATTTTTTATAGCTCATGATGATATCCGCCATTTTTGTGTTTATTGTATAGTTTTTAATTTTAATTATAGTAACCATATAATTGTTATATAGTTTTTATTTTATAATATTGTTTTATAATTTATAATATTGTATATTGTTTGGTATTATTATTTTAGTTTTTATTACAACATTTGGATTTGATTAATTATTATAGTTAAGCGAAGTAAAAACTAAAAATCGTATATTTTAACTATTGAAACAAAATAATGAAAAAATATAATTAAAGAATTTGTTACAAAACTAAATAAAAATTTTATTTTTTTAATTTTTATATTAAAGTGCCGATTGGATTATAAGCAATGGTATTTGGCACACCGGCAGAATCCAAACCAAGTGACATTGACGCAATATATTGATTCGCATAATGCGTATGTGCAACAGTTACACGCAACAAATGCAATGCTTGAATCGTATCATTGCGAAACATTGCCGAATTTATTGCAAGAGCTCGAAGAAATCTACACGGACCTATGTAATATTGTTACGGAAGCGGTTATACAGGGTGCTGAAGCAATTACGAATAAGGTAAATATTTGTTGTGGCCCAATAATATCAATCATAGATGCAATACATATTTGTATATGTCCTTTCAGGCAAATGAACAATCGAAACGATACGAGGGATTAACATCTACATGTAAATCAGTATCGGGTGCCCAAGATTTAACAAATATAATCCGTGTGCTGCCCATAACACCAAATTCCACGAAAATTCCAAGAAAAATTTTTGTATCCCCGCAACCACCGCCCAATCCTGAGAGTGATGAAATACCCGATTTTAATGATACAACACCAATATTTAAAAATGAATTGGTTGTTGATCGGTGTGCATCGATCCAACCAAAACCAACGCTGGAGGCGTTAAAACGCGAGGCACAAGATATCGAAATACAAATTCGACAATTACAGGTATGCAATATGTATATGAAATAGTTAATCGCGTAGTATATTTAACACCTAAATATTCGTATTTTTTATAAACAATTATTTATGAGGCCAATTATATTAAAGCACATTTAACAGGAATAATACTATTGTTGTGCTTGTTTTACACAGTAGTACGAAAAATAATAAAACCGTTTATCATTATTTTTAGGAAGCTTTAGATGCGTTGGCAAGAACACAATCACGCGGACTCGATAGCCAGCTTTACAATAAGGCTAACGAGATCCAAGAGGATATCTCTATGAAGAAGTTTGATTTGAGGGCGAAACAAATTCATTTGGCAGCCGTTCGAGCACAGGTATGAGATTTTACTTTTTTCCAAATTAATTTAAATTCATTAATTGTTAATTGTGAACGAAATCATGATTTCGAGAGTATACAAATTTAACCATTTGGATATAAAAAGTTAGTTATAATTTTAGAATTCTACGATCTTTTATTTGAACCACTTTAACCAATCATTGTACAAATTTATAGTACAGAATAATTTGTATGATTAAGAAAGGTTAAATGACGAAAATAACAAGCCAGCGCACCACCACATTACTAGGATCTTATTTTGTGCTCGAGAAAGCTGCTGTAATTTTATTTGATATTAAACTTTTAAATCTATGTTGGAACGTTCTAATATATTTTGTAATCTTTCTAAAAAGAAAGAGATATAGTCCAAATTTTTTTAATGTTAGTACATCCCAGCACTGATTTTGTTATGTCATATCACTGGATCGCGAATACAGTTATAAATATGATATTTTGCAACATCAAATCTCGTATTTTACACCACTTCCTGAATATTCCTGAAAATAATCTTAAAATAATTTCCAAATACCTACTTAAAATACTACAACAATAATTTACAATTTACTAGCTGACTCATTGCGTTCATCACACCCGAACATTCGAAACAGTTCTGTTCTAGACTAACCTGTTATAAAACTAGTTCTAATGCTTAAATGTAGATGTCACAATTATCCACCCAATACTACTTCATAAAAATTCGCCCAATAGGTGAAATCGAAAAAGACTCCCCACCTGTTCGTCCCGAACAGAATTAAAATTACCACCACTCTATAGTGCTAGCCATTTCACTGCACTACCTCCCAAGGTACTCCCGAGAACTCCCAAGTTATCTAGCTGTCCAATTTGCATAAACTGTATCATTTATTTTGGCGATGACGGAGTATATCGCCTCTTCCATGCCGGTTGGAACTTCGGTGATAACTTTTTCTTCTTTGCGAATTATTGTAAATGATTAGGCTTTGTTGGTAATTTCTTACTACAATATATTGGCCTAAATTTTTGTTGTGGTAATTCTTCGAATGACTGCTTCACTGTGTCGGCTTTCAGGCACCTCATTATTTCCGAAAGAGTGATACTTTGTTTGAGATAACGGTGGCTGATTGTCATCTACGATGACTGGATCGATTGACCTAGACTTTATAAATTTCCAATGAGTAAATGGAATAGATGTTGATGTGTAAAGTAATTATTTAATTGTTAGAAAGGAAATATAGCATGGCTTAACTAAAAATATTATTTTCTTGCTCCCCAGCGTT
Organism: Nephrotoma guestfalica; assembly: GCA_963691935.1. Lineage (NCBI taxonomy): Eukaryota > Metazoa > Arthropoda > Insecta > Diptera > Tipulidae > Nephrotoma > Nephrotoma guestfalica. The sequence goes on along the minus strand of OY829915.1, from coordinate 130,772,762 downwards.
GCAATGAGCGTGTTGATGAACGAACAGTATCTTTTCTGGTTGTTGTATCTCGTCCTTTATACCTTATAAAGGGTGTTTTTAAGAGGTTCACAATTTTAAATTAAAATAGAACAACGAACAACATTTTGAATATCAGTTAAAATTTATTGGATAGATAATTTTGGCCATGTGGCAGTATCTCGCTAATAACTCACCGAATGTTGTGTTCAAAGTGTTCGATCGTCTTTGGTTTATCGGCGTAGACAAGTGACTTAACATATCCTCGAAGAAAATAATCGAATGGAGTTAGATCACACGATCTCGGTGGCCAATTAACAAGACTATTATGTGAAATTAGTCTATCATCAAATGTTTCTTTGAGTAAATTAATTGTATCCCGCGCTGTGTGGCATGTCACACCGGCCTGTTGGAACCACATATCAGCTAGGTGTATGCCAGCCAATTAGGATACAAAAAAGTTAAGAACATGTCTCTATAACGTTCACCGTTGACTGTAACATTCCATACATCATCGTTTTTTGAAGACATATGAACCAATGATTCCGCCAGCCAATAAAGCGCATCAAACATTAATTTTCTCTGGATGTAAAGATGTTTCGGCAAAGGCTTGTGGATTATCTTCACTCCAAATTTGACAATTCTGTTTATTAACGTCCCCATTCAACCAAAAGTGAGCTTCATCGCAGAATTTAATTTTGCTTGGAAAATCAACCATGATATTGATCAATTTGTGCTTCAGCCCATTGGCCGAATTGGCGGCGTGTGCGATGGTCGGACGGCTTTATTTCCCGCACAATTTTAATTTTGTAAGCACGTAAACCAAGATCTTTAGATCTCCAGTTGCTAAGAACGACGTCGAATTGATTGATTGATGATACGCTGTACAGCGTCTATCGCTTGTTTTGTACGCTCTGTTTGACGTCTTACTGGATGCGCATTATCATTTAGAGTATACGTGGTGCGAAAACGATCCATAGTTCATCGAATTACCCGCTCTGATCGACGATTATGACGACCGTAAAATTGACGCAATGCACGATGAGTTTGGTGAGCAGAACCATTATTTTAAAGTTTCAAGTAGTCTCAGTATGACCTAAGCTATTAGAAAAACAATCGAATGTATTGGTTACTAGTGGAAGTTTTTAAGATATTGGCCAAAAATTGAAAATAAACCAATAAAAAAATTAAAATTTTCAAAAGTATTGGTAATGAAATGGCCTAGTTTAGTCCAGCATGAAGAGATCCTAGAATTTTGTCCTAAGTTTTAGACTCTTGATCAATACTTTTATCAAAATTTCATCGTCATTCTTTTAGAATGGCGGAAAGACGGAATAATATAACAAAACAAATTCTCTTTTGTGATTGTGCCGCCACTTGCGGCGTGTAGCGAAATCTCTTATTGTCCGCTGATAAATTTGCGCTATCTTATACAGCACCGAATAGAGGACCTCCTGCGAGTTCCTCTGTTCACTGGTGCCTCCTCCAGAGCCTGTTTTATGGTACGATTTTGGGAGCGTTGAACGTATCCGAACCATCTCAGCCCTGATTAGTTCTAATTATATCAAAGTTGTTAATGGGGTTTTACAATAGAAATGATATGATTTTTAAGTGACGTTTCGGCCGTTTGAAATATGTCATGATCTGTCATTTTTTGTTTCATTGTATTCAGTAATGTTTACAATTGCATCATATTTATTCAGACTTATTATCAAAATAATCGTTCTCCAATTGCAACTGTTCGTGCGCTTTTGCCATTTTATAGTCGTAATAATCGTCCAAGTATGCCCGCTATTCGTCGAATTGTTGAAAATTTTGAGCGTACATTTCCTTAACATAATGTTGAAGTGCCAATAAGACAAAGATTCGCTCGAAGTAATGCTAATATTGCTGCCGTTCAGGCAAGTATTGCTGAAGACCGCAATTTGTCGATTCCAAGACGTTCTCAAGAATTGGGACTGTCTCAAACCACAACCTGGCGGATTTTGAGAAAGGATTTGGGTTTGCATCCGTATAAAATTGTTCTCACTCAAGAACTGAAGCCATTGGACCACCGTAAACGTCGTGAATTTGCTGATTTTGCCTTGGAACAACTTGAAAATGATAACGATTTTTTTAAGAAAATCATCTTCTCCGATGAGGCTCACTTTCATCTGAGTGGTGCGGTAAATAAACAAAACTGTCGATTCTGGTGCGACCCATTACATTCACCTAAATTGAGAGTTTGGTGTGGTTTTTGGTCTGGTGGAATCATCGGTCCGTATTTTTTTGAAATGAAGCTGGTAACACCGTTACTGTCAATGGAGGTCGGTATAGATCGATGATAACCAACGAAATAAATTGATCTTGACATCATTTGGTTCCAACAAGACGGGGCTACGTGCCACACAACAAGTGCAACAATTGAATTATTGCGAGAAAAGTTTGGAAATTCGATTATTTCAAGAAATTGTGATATTGAATGGCCTCCAAGAAATTGTGATTTAACACCATTAGACTATTTCTTGTGGGGTTATTTGAGTCATTGGTCTTTAGCAATAAACCAAACTCTGTTCAATCTTTACAAGTCAATATTGATCGTGCTATTCATGAAATACAACTTCATTTAGTGGAACAAGTGCTCGAAAATTGGGTTCATCGAATTCGTTCCTGCAGAAGAAGTCGTGGAGGCCATTTGAATGACGTTTTATTCAGAACTTAATTGTATCGATTGTACTTCACATTAAATAAAAAACATTTCAATTTCCTTAACAATTAGTGTGTTTTTTAAAGAAATCATATCACTCTTATTGGAAAACCCTTTAGTAATTAAGTTGTCCTATATTGCGAGAATAGAGATGATAATATTAGCGTAGAATGCTCGGTAACCTGCTGCAATCCGTGATGTCATATCTGCAGGGACTGAGTTTTGCACACCATCGATCCCGGATATTTAAATTCATGCATCTTTTCGTGTTATCTGTTGCCTGTTAAAAATTCTCGCCTTCTCGCGATAGTTATATGTACTATATATGATTTTTGCCTCGTTGATATGGAAGCCGATTTGTTGGCCTGTTATTTCCAACGGAATTAGAACTTCTTTGAAAGGCACGATCTGGCAACCCAAGATGCATATATCGTCCGCATAAGCTAATATTTGGCTTGATTTATAACATAAACTGCTGAGTTATTTTGAGCTGGTGAATGACATATTCTAACAAAAGGTTAAATAGAATTTGGACTATCAGGGCCTGAAAATCTATAAATAAAATGGATCTATAAATATATGGATGAGTCGCTCAAAATGCACTCGCTGTAAATTGATTACTAATCAGCAACCACAGTGGCCAAAACCATGTTTGCTGGTGTTGAGCGAAGCTATTCCGCTATATTTATTACAATTCAGCGGATCCCCGTTTTATGTAGTAGCCAAAATAGGACTATTATTCGCTCGTCCGGGATTCTCTTTACGAACCGAATCGAAGAAACAAGCTCAAACATTCGGTAGAAGCGTAATCGCCAGCGGTCTTGAGTATTTCGTTAGAAATGACATCTTCCCTAAATGCCTTGTTACTTTTCATTTCGGATATGACTCTTCGCGCTTCATCGTTAGATAGAGCGGGTGGAAATAATGTTGGCTGTTCGCTGGATGATAACGTCTGTCTGTTTAAGAGTGGCGAGGAAAAATTTCGCAACACTGTCAGGACGGTATTTGTGTCCATTTCGTAAAGCTGTTAATGCCCAACTGATGGCAAGCATATCTGTTTAGTTAACCATAATTCTTCCTGAATTGTTGATAATTCAAACACCTTCTTAAAATCTCTCATTGGCGAAATTAAGCTTGAGGTAATCAATAATTAGTTTGTATTTCTTATTTTGCGTCAGCAGACGCATTTTTCTGGTTTAGGCGTTGTTGGTGCATATGTTGAATATCCAGAAGGTGGTATATTGCGACTTGTTGTGGTTGGAGTGGGAAATGTGAATTTCAAATTTGATGGAGTATAAGGGGTTTTAAGTCTCCAAAGCAGTCACCGTATGCCCCAAAATTTTACTTCTAATTACACTTAAAATCATCTAGTATTTTGGTGTTCCTGTTAAGTGTCCGTATATATGTAGTGCCCTATCAACGTATTTTGTTCCTGGAACTCAACTCACACGGTTGTCCCGAGAATTCTCTAATACACCGTGCAACATCTGGAATTTTGTGAAGATTTTTTGAAAGATTTGTTAAGTACCTGTGGTCTAATGGCTGATCAGTTTTATTCCTAATAACCGTTTTCAGCCTAATATATTTATGGAGCATTTTCTGATTTTGTTTCCTACCGATTTCAGCTACAATTGGTGCGAACTGGTTGAGGTCAAAGAGATCAGTGGAAATTATATCGGGAGAGTTTGAGAACGAGCTTGTACCCGATTGTAGTGTTGTAACTGATCCACGTTTTGTATCGTAAATTATAAGATTTAACCTTGCTTCTATTGATTTAATGTCCGGTTGCTTTGGAACTTAGGATTTTCCTCTTATGAATTTTATATAATTATTTGGTTATAATCTGTTCAATGATCTGGTTGACATACAAAACAATTTCACCAAGTCAGGCAGATTGTGAAGGATCCAAAATATATTTATGATCTAATAATTGAGTAATATTTATTAGTATTTTTATTGACTTATGCAATAAACAGGATACTTTCGATTTGATTGACAAATACCAACACAAGGTGACACACATAACAATGTAGGTGTCTGTTATAGATGTTTTTTATTGGTTTTAATAAAACGCTTCATCTACAGCTTCTTTTAATATTCGTATATTTTATTCATGTGCAAAGTGTTTCTTCCTGTTTGAAATTACTAGACATTCAAAGGTTACAATCAAGTGATACCTAACACCTTTGTAAAGATTGTATAGTAAACATCGTACTGCAAATTATTCGTTTAGAGGCACTAGGGATTGTAAAGTTTATTGCCCTTATAAAAATCAATCTGGTTTTGAAGCAAATTTGTATATATAAATGATCAAATGTTTTATGTTTCCGAATACTAAAGTTTAAATATTAAATAGCTTCTAGAAAACCAACCGTGAAATGCAGGTATCTGACCACCTAAACACCACTTATGAATCGCTAGGGTACCAACAACCGTATGTTAATAGTGTTTCCAAAAAAAACTACCAATAAAATGCATGGGTATGTATTTATACTTTGTATATACGTTCTATGTTTTTGTAAATTGATGAGACGGCTGGCCCTATTCAATTGGACGTACTCTTTTTCTCATACTGTTAAAGTTAGCCGAAAGTTTCGGCCGAAAGGTGGTAATGCAAATAGTGCCTTTACTAACTCAGCCGAACGATGGTAATGCAGATATTGTTTTTGCTATTCCAGCCGAAAAAATATTTTATAACCAAAAGATATATTACTTATTCTACCTAGTTTCACTATCACCTACAAATAATCAGAATACAGCGCAAATCTGGCAGGAACTAAATAATTTTACCAATTGACCATTAGAAAGGTTATAGATAAGTCCAGGCGGAATTTGGGGCAAGTCTGAAAGGAATAGGAGTATGTAATTTGGTATAATGTACCAGAAAATTCGACGTCATTGCATTCTATTCTGTTTTCAAATGAAAAAAAATGCTGTTCAAGCTATGGAATTGATTAATTCTACTTTGAGTGGACATTCTGTGAGTTATTCAATAGTAAAAACAGTGGTTTGCACGATTTCGTGATGGCAATTTTAGACTTGTGGATGATCCACGTCCAGGTGCAGCAAAACAATTTGAAGACGAAGAACTTAAAGTTTTACTGGATGAAAATCCGTGTCAAACTCAGAAACTCAGAAAGAGCTTGCAGAATAGTTAGAAGTTACTCACCAAACAACATCACTTCATTTGCATGCAATGAGAAAAATACTGAATGAAGGAAAATGGGTTCCTCATAAATTGATCGAGCAAAACAAAAACCGAAGATTTAACATCTGTATGAATTTACTTCTCGGTACAAAAGAAAGAGTTTTTGCCTAAAATCATTATGGGTGATGAAAAGTGAATTTGGTACGATAATCCTAAACTCAGAAAACCATGGGTTGATCCAGGCCAGCCATCAACATCAGTTGCAAAAATGAATATTCATGGCAAGAAAGTGTTACTGTGTGACTGGTGGGATTAAAAAGGAGTCATTTACTACGAGCTTCTGGAACCTGGTCAAACTGTTACAGCGAAATGTTACCAGGTCTAATTGATGCTTTACCAGACAAGTGATGCAGTGGTTAATGCCCCGGAATTTGAACCGGGAGATACTGGGTTCGAATCTTACCAGAGGCTGAATGCAAAGCGGATTTTCGTTTAGGATTACGATCGGTGATGTTAATAAACACAACTAAGACCCTCTGCTTGAGTGCAGAATTCAGCGCCGGCCCACCGTTCACTGACAGGTTGACATTGAGCTTGCAATGTGGAGGCGGTATACTGTAATTGTGTGAATGGGTGGTGTGTGAGTGAATTAAAAGGGAGGTATTAATTGACCTTCAAAGGACATTAAATTCGCTGGACAAAACAATTAATACTTTCTTTTAAAAAAGATCAAATTAAGGGGTGTTCTGGAAGACAATATTCCATTTCCGGACCAAGGAAGGTGATATTGCTGCATGACAACGCTGGTTCACACACAACAAAATCAACCCATCTTTTCCTTAGGCTGGGATTATTTTATAACTAGCATGTGGCTTATTCTCCAGACTTGGTTCCTTCTAATGACCACTTATTCAGATCAATGTCATCTTATTTGAAAGAGCAGCGCTTCTCGAAAGTTGAAGATGTGGAAAAATGGTTCGATGACTATTTTGCTTCGAAACCACCAAGTTTCTATCGCAAAGGCATTCATCATCTACGTGATAAATGACAAAAGACCATAGATAGTAATGGCGAACATTTCGATAATTAATCTTTGTAACAAGTATATTTTCAATAAAGTTGAATTGGACCAAAAAAAGCAAAGTTTCTATTTGCACACCTAATAAATTAATAAAACGTTCTGTCACTTTGAGTTACCCACTTTCAAAATCATCGTAACTCAAAAATTACAGAACATTTTGGTAAAATTATAACATTTATAAAATATTTTTTCGGCTGGCAACTTTCGGCCAACTTTAATAGGATCAAATTCTCATTTATTCGAAAACCATCTGCCGCACCTACATTGTAGTTCCTTTTATTTCTCCGGATAGCATGATTGCTACATTTTGGAAAGCACTAACTTTTCTAATACTTTGATTTTTGATGATATAGCCCGAGAATTTAGTTTTTTTTAAGTTTCAATAAATATTTTTCTGTGTTTATATCAATTGTCCCTTCGAAATGATAATCACGTTTTTATAATTGTGTCAAAATTTGATGGTTGATTATTTGAGGAATCTGTTGATATTATTGATTATTTTCTTAATGTCAAAAATCTAACTAAAAACTTCTGCCCAAGATAGAAAGGGGCCCTATTTGGGAATTCGATATCGAATAATCGAATGACGTTTTCGAACAATCGGTATTTGTCAATTCGATATTCGACCAATCCGTATTTGCAAATTCGATAACAAATAAAAACAACAACAAAAATAAAACAAAAATAATTAACATGAAACGATTGAAAATTTCCGATATCAGGGAATTCGTTTTCGTGCATCAAGTATACGATCATGAACGAATTTTCGTTCGTTGTTAGTTTTGTTAACGACGTCGTCTATGCAATACAAGATTTTAATGTAAAATGTAAGTAAATAAAAATGGAAACGGGCGCCATGAAACCAGAAATTAGTAATCGACTTAATAGCCATGGACCACCAATTAGAACTTCAGATGGCTGGAATAAATAATTATTAAAATTCTCTTCTCAATAATTATTAAAAAATAAAATTTCTTTCACAAATCACAAAAATTAAAATATAACAACGAAACACGAATATGTTTTAAATGCCAAAATTCAACAAGGTTTGTTTTTGTCATACAGGTTTGACCATTAAGGAAAAATTTCCTTTCTCTTTATTTGACAGTGCATATTTTTATTTTCGATCGAATTCGCAAAACCAATTCATATACGAACCGAATTGATCATTCTAATCGAAAAGAAAGTCGAATCGAATTCCCAAATAGGGATAAGTCTATTAAACCAGAATACCAAAATTACTCATATTTAAGACTTCGATAAAACAATTTAGTATATTTTTGCAAATCTTTAACAGTAAAATATTAATTTCCTTAATATTAACTTTCCTTAATAGTATTACATGGGTAATTAGAAAGTTATGTGCTGTTTCTCATCAGTGTTTCGTTAGAATTGTTTTACGGCGAAATACTTCCAATGTATAAGTCTGCGTTTCGAAAAAATATTCCTATTAATAAATGCCGTAAACAAAAATGATTAGCCGGAAGTAACAGTTCTGTTAATTTGAAAGTTTAACAAACGTTTTTTAATATTTAAAGAATGAAAGCATTCATGGACAAAAAAACAATAAGAAAATTTTATAAAACAAACACAAAAGAAACTTGACCTAATGATGCTTCCAAAATTTCCACCGGAAATAATGATTTCTTGATAATTCACTCTTTATAAAAATAAAACGTTTTCTTTATTCAATCTAACTTTATTTCCGATTGTTTAGAAACGAAAACGAGGTGGTTCCCAGCGCCCCCACTTCAATTATTTTAATTAAACTCAAACTTTGTTCACTGTAATATTTCAAAATCGAGTCAAGTTCGTAGAACTATTTTTCAACTTTTCTTCCTTCGTAGTATGTACTCGTACAACTTTTTTTATATCTTCTGCTTCAAATTGTTAAGCTTTTAACACGAATGAAACAGCAAAAGTTGCTATTGGATAAGTTATGGTGCGAAAGAATTGTATAAATTAATTTTTAAAATTATAAAATAAAAATTAGTGGAAATTTTCTATAAGCCGTTTTACAGATAAGTCAATGATTGGAAAGTGTGTTGCTATTTTTAAACTTTTACAAAACTTAAACAAAAATTAAAACAAAAGTTTATTTTAGGAAAATGGTGTACGTGGCTTACTAAAATTGTAAAATAATAGGCAATTTCGGAAATAGACCAAGAGTTACTTTTGGATAACTTTTATTTTTTTAACGTTGGTAACAAAGTTACTCAACTTATCCTGTCTATAAAAGAAGTGAAATTACATTTCGCGTATGAATATTTATATTCAGCAAAATTCAATGACGTATTTTAAGTTTAACAGATACGACATTTTTGTTGTATGTTTTTTAATAGTTTGAACTTTAAAAGTTTGTAATTTTTTTCTAACATTACTAATTTAATACAAATTGGCAGAAAGACAGAAATAAAAAAACAACTAAAAGTAAATTACCTAAACTTACTCTACATGTTCGGAAATAGATCTGGTAATTTTTTGTCAGCAAGTTACTCAAAAGTTACCATGGTCTAAATCCGAAAACAACTAATGAATTTATGTGTAATATGTTTTAGTTAAGGCGGAGATTCACGTACAGTGGTGGCCAGAAAATTTGAAACGTTAATATACTATAAGCAAAAATATTTTATAACAATTATTTTACTCGCAATTCACGAAATAGTGACGTCTTATTTTATGAATCGTGCGTGGTTGTTCTTCTTGTTAGCTTAGATAATGTTTTCCAGTGATATCTATTGTATTCGATGATAAAATTTACAGGGGTATTGTTTCATTGCTAATAAATTTTAAACCAGTGTGGACATTGAATTAGAAACGACGGAATAAAAATAGTGTGGATATTAATTTTAAAATATAAAAATATAAATATGGGTCTCTTTGAAAACAGACCTAGACATTTTCCAGTGTGGAGAAATACCCAAAGAGAAGATAGAATGTTTTCAAAGTAAGTGTAATCCTTTCATGACTGCTAGGAAAATAAATGAAGAAATCTCATCGAAAATAATACCGACCCTAAGTGTTATAACGGTTAGGCTCTTAGAATCTGGGTGGTGCTTAAAAATAAATTATAAAGCATCGTCTTTAATTCGCAGAAAAATCACCTACGCAAGTCATTGGTATTTTCGTAGCTTTGAAGTAATGTGTCAACATTTAATATGACCGGGTCGGAAGGCAAAGTGTACGTGAGACGCACAAAAAAATCAGAATGGAATCCTGGGTCCACTATTAAGAAAGATTCCTAAACATGGAGGTAAACATATTATGGGTTGAAAAGCATTTTTGTGATGAGGCGTTGGCCCAATTTTTAGAATAAAAAGCCGAATATTGGCTTTATGTATAAAGACATCGTGGAAAATGTTTTACCATCAGAATAACGACCTAAAGCACAAATCAGTCTTAGTAACGCTTTGATGATGTTCTAGATTAGCCAAGCTTTAAACCCGGATCTTAATCTCATCGGAAACTTGTGGGCAGAAGTTGATCGATAATAGGAAAATTAAAATTTCAGGAATTGGAAACGAGCTGTTCCGAAATTCCGAGATACTTATGAAAGAATATACCAGTAGCGCCTTGCCAGACTTTAGTAGCTATCTTCGAAGGCGTTGTAACTCGGTTATCAAAAATAAAAGTACCCCAAACAAGTGGGGACAATTGTGACCTTGAGATTTTTGCAGATTTACCACATCGCAGACGAATTGACTGATCGGAGTAAAACTTCTTACTTGAGTTTTTCTCATAAATTGGGAGAACACAATGACTTTTGGCAGCCCCCATAGGATAAGGGCTTTTCGTTGCTTGCAAATATTTTGAAAAGTATATCAATACGAGAATAATTACGAGAAAAAATGATTCTAAGAAGAACTAAAAGATTCTAAATTAATTTTGTAACATTATCTGCCAAAACCAGTTTTTTAAAATTAAAGCGAAATTACTATTTCTGACAAAAAACTGTTTTTTAACAAAAATTTGACCTCTGTTCAGCCTAGACGGATTGATGAATCGGGAGATAACTTCATCCTTAAGCATTTTATATCGGCCTACCGGGATGGACAGCTTTTATATGAGTTTTTCGTTTATTGTAAATATTTTGAAAAACATGTAGAATTTACGAAAAAGATAGTAAAAACAAACAGATTATAAATTAAATTTCGAACAGATAGGCTCAGACAGTTTATTAAATTTTACCGGAAATGCCGAGTTTTGATAAAAAAAACTTTATTTCACCAAAAATCGGCATCTCTATAACCCCGGCGGACTGTCTATTCGGAAAAACCTTCAGAATTAATATTTTTTCATTAATTGGGATATCCTTGCGAAATTTCATGAAAACCTGTATACATGAATTGGCAGCTTCAATTGGAGTTTTTTCAATTTTTGAATTGATGTTGAAAAGTTTAGCATTTACAGAAAAACAAAGAATTAAAAGATACAATAAAAAATACATAAAGATTAAATTTTCAACCAACAAAGGTTAACCTTGTTGCTTTTCTGAAATTTAAATGGGAGGATAATGTTTAAGGGATAATATTTTTTCATTGTACAAGACAGTTTGTCCAAAAGTCCGGTAAATTTAATAGTTCACTACAGTAATCGAGGGTACTGTATTTGAAATCGATGTATATATTTTGTAAAAGAAGCTCGGGTTCATTCACAACATATGCACCTCTCCATTTTTTTTGAATTGTTATATTACATGAATTTAGATCATAAAAATTATTTTATTTTGTTATTTCGTTTTATTTCCGAACAGAATAATGACAGAATAACGATATAAATTTCAAATTCCTGAATTGATTCTTCGAGACAGAAAACATAATTTTTTTACATTTGCAGGGCATATTTTTCAATTTTGCTTTTTAATAATAACATGGTTTCTAATTTTGCAAAAAACACGACTTTATCTTTTACAATAGCATGCATACTAATCAACCTACCACCCATTTTTTTTGAATTTTCAATGGGGGATACCCCTTGATGCGCCGCTACCTCATTCCAAAACAAACAATATTCGTCAATGGGGCAGATTTTTCTCTGCCGAGTTCAAGCTGGAGGCACTGTAAAATTTACCACCGGCTTTGAAGTGTGCGGCTATCGATCGGCAATTTACTGTGAAGTTGATGCACACTTTCGAGTTGTCAAGATATTGAAACAGGTAGTTTTAGGTATCGATATGCAAATTTATCAGAAACATTTCATACGCTGTTTGGCTTCGGTGATAAGATTGTTAGACTATGCGAATTTATATCACATGAATATAATAAATTGTTCTTCCACACGCATATTATACGATATAATGTTAAACCAAAATTTTTAAAAGTCACAATTTCACAATCAATTATAGAATAATTGAAAATGCATATTATCCAGCATATTATGCATGACTAAAAAACAAACGTTGACATTACATTTTTGTTTAACATTTCGTGCCAATATCATGAAGTTGGTTTCGATTATTAAACAAAAACCCAACATTTCGGCGTCAAAGAAACAATAAATTAAAAAAATTGTTGCATTTTCAAAACCTTTCAAATGACGATGCCATGGGAATTAGCAAGTAGATGCTTCCAGCGCCGCAACAGTAGTTTTTAGAACTAATTTGCTTCAACTAAATTTGTAGCTATGATATGTAACATCTAAATTTTTGAATGTAAAATTGCGTAAATTGTTACCTTTTCCAAAACCTTTAAAATGAAAAGCGTATGAAGTTAGCCCAGTTTTTCATCCCTGGGAAAACAAAAAATTGCTTTAAACAACAATCATTCCTACCCAGTTTTTTCCATTTAAACTCGTGTTAAACGAAAAAAAACATATTAAATTTATTTACTCAACAATAAAATATCCACTCCAGAATTTTCATTTACTTGTTGGTTTTGTATTTTAGGCTGAAAACAGATGAATTGCTGCGTGCGAATTTCTCCATTTTTGTAAATATTTCGACGTTTCTTTGTTGCGCATCAGCAGTGAAGTTAGAACTAATTTAGTTTTTTTTGTTTTTTGTTGTTGTCAACACTGCTGATACGCAACAAGAATTCATGTAATTCATTTCATAGATACTAGTGCATTCTAATTTGGATGCATGCATAATTATGCACATCTATTTTGTCTTAAAGTTTCCTTTGGCTTTTGTGCCTGGGATCTTGTTTTTTCACGTATTTTGAATAAAAGGCTTAGTTTTTATTTTACTTTAAAAAGCCATTTTAATTATAACTGTTGATAATGGCGTGGGTCAATCAATGTGGGGTATCGTGGCCACCTGTTGTGAATGGGTCCAGGTGCTTGTGTATCCGTAACGTGGGACCGGGATGCGATGGTTTGGTTACTGGCGGACAAAGCAACTGTATTTGGCGCTTAGGTTGTTTTTAGGCCCTCTAACCTATGAAAATCTATTAAATATTAGTTGGAACTCATTTGAACTCATCATCTATTATAAATAAAACGTGAACTCTTACGCTCAAAATGGGTCGGTTTAGTTGCGCACCTGATAGTAGGCCGGAAATCGGGACTACACATATTTCCACGCGGTTATGGATGGAAACGTCACAATTTTTTTTAAATTGTAGTAGGCTAAATGTGCAAGCAATATTGATATCTGTTAACAGTACTAATTGATATAAACTACACATAATTGGCTATGTAAATTGATATAAATTTAAAATAATTCCTAGTTAAAGGAATTGATGCAATTTTGTTCCAGTAATGTTGTTGATTACGATTACTAATGAATTTAAAGGATGTTCGGCCTTGTTTGAATTCATTGAACCAATATTTGATGGTTATCATCGAATATGCAAATTTCGTATACACGATGTATGCAACTGCAATTTAATTTCCTATACAACCAACAAAACCAAGTCACATGTTGGTTTTTTATCATGGTTGCAAAAAAACACAAACTTGTCTACAAACCACAATATATTCCGGCAAATCATATTCATAGGAGTAAGGCAATTAATTTTCATATTGAGCCTTATGGGAGCCGGCCAATTGTGCAAATTATACCTCACGGCTGGTACTGTCTGGTTGGCCTGACCAAATACTATTTAAATCATTAACAATCATTTCCGGCAAATCTTCTTCCTAGGAGAATGGCACGCTTTTCTATAATTCTTATTTAATGGAATATGGAACTTGACCAGTTGCGCCAATCTACCATACGGTTGGTACTGCCCTATTAGTCTTTGTAATTAGTTGTTTTACCCACTTCAAGCAGTAACAGTCCCTTATGGCAAATTAAAACATTTATTTGTTTATTTATTTACATAGCAGAATTTTTAAGAACTAACCGAACCATTTTGAGCGTAAGGAGTTTACGTTTTATTTGTAATGGATGGCGAGTTTAAATGAGTTTCAACTAATATTTAATAGATTTTCATCGGTTAGAGGGCCTAAAACAACCTAAGCGCCAAATACAGTTGCTTTGTCCGCCAGTAACCAAACCATCGCGTTCCGGTCATTCGTTACGGATACACAAGCACCTGGACCCATTCACAACAGGCGGCCACGATACTCCACATTGATTGACCTACGCCATTACCTGAAACAAATTCTGTTCCTCACAAAAAAATCCAGAACGATCGTCTTTACAAACCCTGCGTACCAACAATTATAATTAAAACTGCTAGGAAATCATAGGAAATCATTCTAAAACCACCCAATACCACAATATCGCTTTACATTATTCCCAAATATTCGTGTAGTATATCTTGGATAAGACAAAAATATTGAAAGCACAAGTTTAGTTCTTAAATCCAGAGTTTCGGCGCTGTTGGAAAATGATTAGTTTATTATGGAATATATACTTGTCGTATATCGTTGAAAGGGTGCTAAAAATGCCACAAATTGAATACAATCATTTAATACTCGTAGCTTCCGTTGTGCCGTTGGATGTAGTTACATTTTTTCATTTCAAGACACACCCAATCATTTAGATTAGAGAGCTCGAACCTACACTACTATTCAAAAAGTAAATCAACCCATAAAATCCATTAAAAGTTTGGTTTATGAGAAATATGCAATTTACTATGAAAACGTCAACAAAATGGCATCAAAAGCATGTAAGTTTTATAACTTGGTTTTAAAATCAAACTATCTAATCTATGTAATTTGTGAACTTCATTAAAACCCGGCATAATGAGCAGTGAATTTTTTGACCATGATTACGTTGTCTACAGATGCGATCGGTATCTCGAAACTAGCTCAAAGTAATCGAGTGGTGGCGTACTGATAGCAGTACATTCTAAACTCTGAAATGCTCCAGTAACTTTAGCCCCATCGATAGTCGAACAAATTGGTGTAAAAATCAAAATAACCCAAACCAATCTATTCATTTACGCAGCATATATACCACCTCAATCAAATAGTGATCATTACGCAACTTGCATCGATGCAATTGATGAAGTTATTAATACAACAAACTCGTCAGATTTAGTTCTTGTGCTTGGTGATTTTAATTCTTCAAATATAATATGAAACCTGGACCCGGAACTAAATTGTATTTTTCCAAGTAATATAACAACAAATGCCGTAGTAATATAACAACAAGATAAACACAATTACTAATAATCGTGATAGATTACTGGATCTTGTCATCAGCAACGACATTGACACTTTCAAAATTTCTGAATCCGTGTTACCCTTTGTCATAAATGATATCAACCACAAATCTTTAGACATCGTATTTGACTCAACTAATTTAATGGCAAGTTCGGAACACCTACAACCAATCAAATACAACTTCAAAAAAACAAACCGTGCGGGGCTACAAAGTTACCTAGAATCCATCAACTGGCAAACAACTCTCAATTCCAATTATATAAACGAAAATGTTGATAAATTTAATGACATTATGCAGCAAGGCTTCGAACTTTATGTACCTAGGTGCTGTACACCACAAAATGCTCACCCTTATTGGTTCAATGATAGACTAGTTAACTTAAAAAATCGGAAGTCGAAAGCGTATGCCAAAATGTTGAAAAGCGGGTTAGAAGCCGACAAGACAATGTTTCTACAACATAGTAACGAATTTGAAATTTACTCCAAATCAAAATACAGGTCGTATCTCGATCAAATTCAAGGAAAAATCAAAGTAAATCCAAAACAATTTTGGAAATACTTTAGGAATAAACGCGAAATTGACGGATACCCTGCAAATATGACCTATAACAATACCAGCTCCTCAAACTCCAAAGATATAGCTGACATGTTCGCGACGTTTTTCTAATCAGTCTATAAACCAAGCGTTACTAGTTGATTGTACGAACAACCCAGCAATACCAACGTAACAATAACTCCTCCTGTTATATATGAGGATAACATAGTCTCTAAAGGGATTTGGAGACGGTTGTGGCCCTAACAATATTCCCTCTTCTATTCTGAAAGAGTACGCCGACATTTTAGCAATTCCATTATGTTACCTATTCAACCACTCCTTGAGCACCAGGGTGTTTCCCGAAAAATGAAAAATTTCAAAAATTACACCAATTTTTAAATCGGGTAAAGGAGTTGACGTTACATGCTACAGAGGAATATCAACAATATCATCAATTCAAACAAAATGTTTGAATTAGTTGTATGCAACAGTTTGAAATCCACAATTGCACGTCATATATCATAATCTGGTTGAATTCACCAGTAAAATAATTAATGAGATAGAAAACCATCACCAAGTTGATGTAGCGTACACGGATTTCAGTAAAGCATTTGATTCCATCTGATTTGATTCCATCAAAAAGCACTCCAGAGTTTATTCGCATCTGGGTTTTCGCTCGATTACATAAATTGGTTCAAGTCTTATCTGTCAAACCGGCGACAATTTGTAATAATGGTAAATGAGAAATCAAACGTTATTAAAGTTACGACTGGTATAAAAATAACCGAGATAATCAGAAACTCAAACGTGCTCATATTTGCTGATGACGTGAAATTTTTTTGAACTGTTAATGGAATGCTAGATAAGAAGAAACTTCAAGAAGACATCGATAGACTAAGTGAGTGGTGTGATCGAAACTCGCTTTACTTAAATATTAAGAAATGCAAAATTATGTCTTTCCATGATAAGACAAATCCGCTAATTACTTCATACTAAGTCAACCACGAAGTATTGCAACGAGTCAATGAGATACATTTGTCGAAAATGCCAGTTTCAATAGGCATATTGAAAATTGTATTGCGAAAGCGAATGCCATGTTTGGATTTGTTAAAAGATGGACAAATGAATTTACAGATATTCAAACCTTATGTTCACTCTATTTCGCTTACGTTCGATCTCAACTGAAATACGCTGTACCGGTCTGGAATCCATACTATGCTGTTCACATTAAAATAATTGAAAGCAGTCAAAAGAAGTATCTGATTTTCTTGAAAAGTGGCTGGGATTACAACCACAATTTACCATTCCATGAAAATGTGGTTCGGTTACCTCCGTACTCAACAAGATGCACGGAATACAAAATATGCACGCTTGAAAATAGACGACTTCTCTTAGGTGCGGCTTTCATTGGTAACGTTTTGCTTGGTCACATTGATTCAGCATACATTTTGGAAACATATCAATTCATGTGCCTTGCAGAACCATGAGTTTTTAGCACTAGAACACCATTCCACAAACTATGGAGAAAATAACCCCATTAGTAGGTCGTCTAAATCTGTCAACATCGTCGACGAGCTATTTGACTTTAATTTATCAAAGAATATCTTCAAAAATATCCTTAAGACTTATTTTTTAAATTTTTAATTGTTAAATCAAGATTCGATTTATATTTTTATGTTTTAAAATTCTTTATTTGAATTTTTAATATTATTGTTTTAAATTAAATTCTGCAATCCTACATGTAAATCACAGAATAGTTTTTTTTAAATAAATAAAAAAAAATCATGTTTTTTCACTTTAGTTCATAAATCAACCGTTTTGGTGCGGGTAGCTAATAATTCATTATTACACAAAATATTCGTGTTGCAGATCGTTGAAAAAGTTTGGAACAATTCCACAAATTATCTGAAGCACCTTGGTGCTCACAACTGCCATTGCAGCACTGGAAGTTTTGAACGATGAACAATTTTGATATTAGCAATTTAATTCAGAAATCCACCGTTTTGGCACTGGTGGCAAATTATTCGTTTGTTACAGAATATGTAGGAGTCACAAATCATCGACAAGGCCTAGGAAAATACCACTACTTAGATGAGGCATCGTAGTACCCAAAAATACTGTTGTGGCGCTGAAAGCAATTACATTTTGATAATTTCCATATTATCACATGTCATTGAAAAGGTTTTGAAGAATGTCAGAAACTTATTGGAAGTCCTTTAGTACTCAAAATACCCGTTGTGGCGCTGGAAGCGGTTACATTTTGCTTATTCTAATATAAGCATGTTGTTTGAAAGGTCCTGGTCCAAGCAACAATTTTGTTATCGAAACATTTTTCTAACTCGTTTGTGGCTCGCTCTAAATTTACAAATGTATATTACGTTTGTTAGTACGCATACTACTAAAAGTTGCACGTATTTTTTACAGTCATGATTAAATAAGCCAACCCTTTAACCCTACAATCCCATTTTAAATGTGGTTTTCCTCATTCAAAAAAATCTTACGTTTAGGTGCGCGTGAAGTATTTCCTAACTTTATCCTAAGTTAAAAAAAAATTAGGACAGGTTTAGGAAATATTTCACACCCCTGTATACCGGAATGAAATAATTCCTAAGTAAAAATCGAGTTTGTGTATTAGTAAATATACACCAAAAAACAAACATTTAGGCGAAGCTAGTTAAATATGCAATTTTGAATAATTGGTTTTACTGATAGATATAAAATTTTAAAAATTAGGTGTTTTCACTTTGTACTAGACCAAATCCGACTAGAAGATATGAGTTTTCCGGAAAAATTCGGAGAACACTGGGTTTAATATTCAAGATAGATGGTTTTTACAACTACAACTTTTGAATATTAAACCCAGTGTTCTCCTAATTTTTCCGGATAACTCATATCTTCTAGTCCGATTTGGTCTAGTACAAAGTGAAAACACCTATCCCATAAGTTGTAACCTCTTAGAAGTATCTTAGGATAAAGGGTTTTTACAACTACAACTTTTGAATATTAAACCCAGTGTTCCCCTAATTTTTCCGGAAAACTCATGTTTTCTAGTTGGATTGGGCCTAGTACAAAATGAAAACACCTATCCGAAAAGTTGTAAACTCTTAGAAATATCTTAGAGCAGAGGGTTTGCACTAAAAATTCTACCTCTACAACTTTTGAATATTAAACCCAGTGCTCCCCTAATTTTTACGGAAAACTCATGTTACCTATTTGGATTGGGTCTAGTACAAAGTGAAAACACCTATCCCAAGAGTTGTAACCTCTTAGAAGTATCTAAGGATAGAGGATTTTTACAACTATAACTTTTGAGTATTAAACCCAGTGTTCCCCTAATTTTTCCCCTAAGTGAAAACACCTATACCAAGAGTTGTAACCTCTTAGAAGTATCTTAGGATAGAGGGTTTTTACAACTACAGCTTTTGAATATTAAACCCAGTGTTCCCCTAATTTTTCCGGAAAACTCATGTTTCCTATTTGGATTGGGTCTAGTACAAAGTGAAAACACCTATCACAAGAGTGGTAACCTCTTATAAATATCTTAGGACAGAGGGTTTGCACTTTAATTTCGACCTCTACAACTTTTGAATATTAAACCCAGTGTTCCCCTAATTTTTCCAGAAAAATCATGTTTTCTATTTGGATTGGGTCTAGTACAAAGTGAAAACACCTATCCCAAGAGTTGTAACCTCTTAGAAATATCTTAGGACAGAGGGTTTGCACTTTAATTTCGACCTCTACAACTTTTGAATATTAAACCCAGTGTTCCCATAATGTTTCCGGAAAACTCATGTTTTCTAGATGGATTGGGTCTAGTACAAAGTGAAAACACCTATCCCAAGAGTTGTAACCTCTTAGAAGTATCTTAGGATAGAGGGTGTTTACAACTACAACTTTTGAGTATTAAACCCAGTGTTCCCCTAATTTTTACGGAAAACTCATGTTTTCTATTTAGATTGGGTCTAGTACAAAGTGAAAACACCTATTCCAAGAGTTGTAACCTCTTAGAAGTATCTTAGGATAGAGGGTTTTTACAACTAAAACTTTTGAATATAAAACCCAGTGTTCCCCTAATTTTTTCGGAAAACTCATGTTTTCTAGTTGGATTGGGTCTAGTACAAAGTGAAAATACCTATCCCAAGAGTTGTAAACTCTTAGAAGTATCTTAGGACAGAGGGTTTTTACTTCAATTTTTGCCTCTACAACTTTTGAATATTAAACCCAGTGTTCCCCTAATAGTGTTCCCCCAGTTAGTGTTCCCCTAATTTTCCCGGAAAACTCATGTTTTCTAGATGGATTGGGTCTAGTACAAAGTGAAAATACCTATCCCAAGAGTTGTAACCACGTAGAAGTATCTTAGGACAGAGGGTTCTTACTTTTTAGAGAGGTTTTTAATGAGATCGATGGCCACCTCATAGAATCTTGACAGAAGGTTTTTACTTCGACTGTAGTTACCTCTACAGCATTTGAATATTGAACCCAGTGTTCCTCTAATTTTTCAGAAAAATCATGTTTTCTACTTGGATTGGATCTAGTACAAAGTGAAAACACCTATCCCAAGAGCTGTCAGCTCTTCGAAGTATCTTAGGACAGAGGGTTCTTACTTTTTAGAAAGGTTTTTAATGAGATCGATGGCCACCTCATAGAATCTTGACTTGTATTCTTTTAAATTCCAGGCAAGTTTTAATAATATTTATATTTTAAGCTTATTCTAAATTTATTACCAATATAATCATATTTTTTAGTTTTTAAATGCGATTGTAATAATTTTTAATATTTTAAAACTATCGGTAAGAGCTATTATTCACAAATGCACATTTAACTTTGTTTCATGTTGATTTTTGGTGTATATTTACTAATCATATACAGATTTTTTTACTTAGGATTTATTTAAGAAATATTTCATTCCGGTACGTCTAGAAATATCGATATAACGCCTGCGACACTTTATATAAAATTAGAATAGAAAACTCTCTTGTATGTTATTGGTGTACGTATGTTTTGAATTTAATATGAAATTTTAGAAACTTCTCTATTATTCATAATGGGCAAATTTAATTTGAATGCGTAAATCATAAACAGTTCAATTGTATTTGTATTATATCTATTTACGAGGGGATGTCATATTAAACATCTTAAACAAATTATAACTAGCGACAAAAGGACGGAACATAATTATACATAATTACTAACCCCTAGAACCGTTAAATAATTTGTTTGGAGGTTTACTCTTCTCTATATTTTTAACATTCGTGTCTAATTTAGATGTTATCGCTCAATGCCAAAAACTTTCTTAATGAAATTTATGTTAATATTAAGCTTCATAAAAAATTTGGATGATAGAAGTTGTAATTTAGAATGTAATGTCTGTATCTAGTTAGTTGTTAGTTTGAAAAACCAATTTGTTTTGCTTGTTAAATCTAATCAGTGTTGAATCCAAAAATAATTTGCTTTTGCCTTTTTCAAGAAAGATAATTTAAAAAACATATTTTATAATTAAAGTTGAGTTGTATATACAATTCAACAATAAACGTTTAACTAATCTTTCCATCCTGATTATTCCACTTTCCACTATTATTCCAGCTAAATAACTAAAAAATCCATTAAATTATTTAAAAGTTTTTATTTTTAGATTGAAATAGTTTATTTGTGATGTGACTTTCTAAACTAACCATTATGTTTTGACCAATTAATTGGTATCGTTTTTCATTATAAGTCAGTCGGTCTTTATTCACATTTTGTTGAAATTTAGACAACCACATCAAACAATGTTGTTTGTGTAACTTAGTATGGAACTTTCCAAGGCGATAACATGAGTTTTCGTTTGGTTTATACGTCGAACGTTTGAATGATAATTCACCCGTGTAATACAAACAATACTTTACTCTTAAAAATTGAATATAAATTTCGCCCGATTTCAAACCCATATCAACGACAATACCGTATAGTCGATATTTTACTAAAAAACCAACTTACTAAATAAATGTATGTAGAAAAAGAAAATGAAAATTGCAATTGATTTTGAAATATAAATGGTCCTTTGGGTCGTTACGCCAACTGAATATTTTATTTTTATTTAGTCATTGTCTTTTTGAGAATTCATAAAAATTAAAGTTTATTATTGTAAAACGTATGTCAAACATAAAAGAGTAAGCCTATAATCATTTCACAGAATTAATCTTCTTTTAAATTATTGTTGGTTTAGACTTTCCGCCTGAAAATCACAAACAAGGACCACGCTGGCATAGAGTCGAGATCAGAGATGGACGTTTACGCGTCATCTACTAATTTTTACGTGATCGCGTCGACAACTCGTCGAAAACGGCGACTACTCGTAGACAACGTCGACTAATGTTAGAGAAGTCGATGATTACTTGTAGTTCACGTCAGTAGCGATCGAATAATCTATTAGGTGTGCAAGTAGAAACTCTGCTTTTTGGTCAAATTCAACTTTATTGAAAATATAATTTACAAAGATTAATTATCGAAATATTTACCGTTACTGTCTATGGTATTTTGCCATTGAGCAGATAGATGATGAATGCCTTCGCGATAGAAACTTCATTGTTTCGAAGCAAAATAGTCATCGGTCTGTCCAATTTGATGACATCGATCTGAATAAGTGGTAATCACCGGGAGCCAAGTCTGGAAAATACGCCGCATACTGTGAAACTTCCCAGCCCAAGGAGAAGTTGAGTTCAAGGGTTGATTTTGCTGTATGGACGAGCTTTGCCATGCAGCAATATCATCTTCCACCTTCCCTGGTCCGTAATTGGTATTTTTCCTCAGATCATCACTTAATTTGATCAATTCGGTCTGGTAATGTTTAGCTGTAACAGTTTGACCAGGTTCCAGAGGCTCGTAGTAAATGACTTCTCTCCAATCCCATCATTTCATGGCATGAGTATTCATTTTTGCCACTGATGTTGATGGCTGGCGTGGATCAATCAATGGTTTTCTGCGTTTAAGATTATCGTACAGAATCTACTTTTCAACACTCGTAATGATTTTGTGCAAAAAATCCTTTCTTTTGTACCGAGAAAGCAAATTCATCTCAACTCTTCGGTTTTTGTTTTCTTCAGTCGGTTTATGAGAAACCCATTTTCCTCCCTTCTGTATTTTTACAATTGCAAGATATCGAAGAGATATTGCTTGGTGAGTAACTCCTAACTATTCTGCAAGTCCATTTTGAGTTTGACACGCATTTTCATCCAATAAAACATTAAGTTCTTCGTCTTCGAAAACATGCACACCACTTTTTTACAGTTGAATGACCCACGGAATGTTCACTGAAAGTCGAATTAATCCAGCTTAAACAGCTTCATTTGAAACCAAAATAAAATGCAATGACGTATATGTTGCTTATCCACATTCATCTCGTAAAATTGATACACACGGGACGAAAGCGTGTAAATAACGGAAACTTTTGTCATGAAAACAGCAATGAAGTATTTTTCTCCCAAATGGCAGGCGATTTGGATGCGTTCAACTATATTTTAATGTAACCAACGCCGGAGATTTTAGTTAATGCCAATTAATATGAGTTAACCACAACTACTAAGTCGACCACAAAAAATAGTTTTTGGTCAACTTACGGAGGTGTGACCACCTTCTATAAGATAAATTATAGAAAAAACACACGTAATATTAACATCAACAACAATATCTTGGCAGCTTGAAGCTGCTTGCTAATGTGACCAGTTCTACTCTGTAAATTTCTGTATCGCATTACTCGCTGACATGGAGAATAAGATGCAATTTCGCAATACTACAACATCGATTAAGTACCAACTATTCTATTCTACGGAATTAAATACTTGCGGCTGTCTGGTCCGTAAAAATGCCATATTCTTAATTGTACTGGGATCGTATAATTTTTGGGAAAGGAAAATATTACATTAGGCAATGTTATTTTGAGAAAGCAATCAAACTGTTGTGATCGACTGTTATTTGTTAAATTGGTCGGCATGATGTGATGTGGAAATTGTACATAGTCCGAATAGATTGATTTACTACATATTTTATAATCAATACATAATTGTAATATCTACAAATTGGCAAGATTATTGAAACACTGTACAAAAATAAAAAGGAAATATTAAAATTGTTCCCTGTGGGGGTCGACATAAATCTTCCATCGCGATAAATAAGTCAGTATTTGCACGAAATCAAAAGTACTGAATTTTCTAGGGAAATTTAACCCAGCATTAAAGTACTTTCTGCACCTCTACCTACTTCACCAATATTTCAGCAACTTTATAAGCGAATTTCAAGGCAAATTCAATTACATCCGATTGCATCCGCAATAAATTATTGAATTCCTGCACACCAGAGATTAGAAAGCAGCAAGTTGACACAATTTTAATATTTCGACCATGCTCATTTGGATTCTCCGGGTTTTATATCAATGTAAACCATGAACAAGCAACAACATTATTTTAAAGTAGAATTTAAAAATCCACCATTGAATTTGTTTGGCAAACATTAGAATTTTGACTGTTGATTGCCTCTAGCCTCAGCACTTTACTGAGAATGTTTTAAGAAACGCATGGAAAGTGCGCCAACTGTAACACTGGATTTTAATTGAGAAATTACTGCAAACTTTTAACTGGATATGTGAATATGTATGGCATAGGCCCGCATTGCTCATTTGGTAATTAAGCCTTCGTATTGTTTATTTATTTATTGATTGATGGACATAACAATTTTAGTAGTGGAAAATTAGCATTATAAATGAGCAACAACAACGAAAAATACTTCCATTAGGCATAAAAACCTCAGATTTTTTCAATAAACAAATCCACTCCATGCTAATACTCTCCATATCGAGCTCAAGCTCGTCGACTACGTGACAAACAAAATAGTACTATGCATATGTATGGTCATTCAAGCGCGCCACGCTAAATAACACGCTTTGAATCGTAATATCTAATGGAATGAAATTCCAAAGAGAAATACCTCTAACAGAAAACGATGAATTTATAGACCTACACAGGTTTACAGGGGGAAGTAAACGTAAATTTGAAGAATGGAACCTACTGAGATTTCCTAAAACTAAAAACGAAACGAGTACAAGCATTGAAACATCTTTGGGGAACATTCATATTCTCCTAAAGCATGCTAAACAAAACAACGTCCCCATATGGAAAATGTGGAAAAAGGTGCAAGAAGGTGCAAGAAGGTGAACCCTACAACTTTGTACAAACAACTAAGCATTCCACAAACCGTTTTGCTAACCCTAATCAAATGACCACCCCAAGTAAGAGTTTTATTGAAAATTAACCCTAAATTTCTAACTGTAGTAGAGAATGGAATTAAATAATCACCCAGAAGAATTCCAGGAAAAAAGGAAGTATCTATAGATTTTTAATAACTTATAATAAACTGAGATTTACTAGCATTAAGAGCAAGTCGGTTAGATAATGACCAATTATAAATTCTTCATGAGAAAAATATTAGAGTTAATGGAATCATTACCTAAGCGACTCCTCCTATAAGTTTACACATCATCAGCAAAAATACGACAAGAAGAATGCCGAATCGAGCATGCAACGTCATTAATGTACATTGAGAATAGTAAAGGACCAAGAACCGACGCCTGAAGAACGCCAGAAGAAACAGGTAAGAAGTCAGAAAAATAATTGTCATAAAAGGCTGCCTGAAAGCGACCCGAAATATAGTCTAAAATCAATTTAGCAGCAGAGATAGAGAGAAAAATTAAAGTTCGAAATAAGCTTATTAAACAAAATTTGGCGATTAATTGAATCGAACGCTTTAGAAAAATCCAACAAAGGAAGACAAGTCATTTCTCTTTTACTCATAGTACGACGAATACCATGACAAATATTCAGTAAAGCAGTGGTAGTACCGTGGAATCTTCTAAAACCCGATTGAAAAAGGCTAAGCAAATTAAAGCTATCGATATGAGATTGAATTTGGTTTTTTTACTACCAATTCGAACGCCTTGGACAGAGAACTTAAAATACATATAATAGGGTGGAAATGGGAAAGCTCAGAAGGATTGCTAATTTTAGGAAGAGAAATAATTTTTCTCAACTTCCACTAAGCAAAATATAAAGAGGTCGTTAAAATAAAATTGAAAATATGTAACAAGTATCTTGATACAATAGGAAAATACGCTTAACAAATTTTAAACTAACCATATCTTGACCAGTGGATTGCGATTTAACTTCCCACAGTGCAGAATGCGGAACTAGTGAAACTACAGTTAATTAGGTAATGGTTAAAATCATTAGCTTTGAAATCTAACGAAGCACCTCCTTTGCAACTACCAAGGCCCAAATTGCGTGCGTTACGCCAAAAAAGTGTTAGAGGGAAGTGCTGGATCTAAATTATCCTTGAAAAATTTTTGCTTAGCGATACTAATTAAACCTACCACTCTATTTCGAGATAGCTTATAAGCTAGATAAGACCAAGAATTAGGGTTTATTTTCCAAAGTCGATATTTGGAAAACCAGAAATAGCATTCAAAATCTCTTGCGTCTTCCAACGGGGGGATCTAGGTCTAAAATAACAGTAGTGAGAGGAACGTAATTATTAAATACATAATTAATGGAGGAATTGGCCCAACCAATAGACCCACAAATTGATGAATGGTGAGATTCATCAATTTTCGAATAATCCCTAAAGCTGAAACTTTTAGGTTTAAGACGAGAGTAATAATTAACAGAAAAAACAAGGAGAGCTAATACCAAGAGACAATTGATTGAAAAAACAATGGAATTATCAGCAGAAGCGACAACGTGATCAATGCGAGAATACGAACCACCACTTGCGGTTGCATAAGAGTAAGTGGGCGCTTCAGTATTATAAACTGAAAGGTTAATGTTATTTAAGATATTTAAATAACTACGAGAACATAAAGTCTCTCGAGAAATATTGAAATCATCCAAAATGAAAAAACGTAAATTTGACCTCATCCTACCGAAAGGAAAAATAACTAAAAAAAACACTCAATGTCTAAAAGTGATTTTTTAAATTGAGCATACGACATCTTGTTCGTTTTAGGTGGATTATAAACCATACCAAAAAGATATTTCCGCTTATTCACGAAGACATTTATAAACATTTATAAAAATAAACTCAAAGTCAGAAACGAGCCGTTGAGAAATTGAGAGGGGTACCGATACAACATTGCATTTAATATGCTCGTTAACATATAGGCATACCTCACCATAATTAACTAGGGGATTAGCTCTATCTAATATCGGACGATAAAAATGTTTCCGAGAGGCAAATGATATCAATTGGGACCCCATTAAAAGTATGACGAAGTTGGTCAATATTTAAAATCAGACTCTGGATGTTTAAACTAACCACATTAAGCAAGTTGGATTTAATCCGGGCATGGATTTTAATAAAATCGAGGATAAAGAAATACTCTCGGTGGACCTCGCGAATTGTGGCGCACTTCTACAACAATACTTACATACAAAATTGTTTAAATAAACGATTAGTTTTTTCTTCCAAAGGCAGGTTAACGTCAAATGTCAAAATCTGAAACGAAACAAATAATACCAAATAATACCAGCAATATAACCGGTATTAGACGAACGATACTTATCAAATAATAGAATTCTTCAAACTATAATCAAACCGAAAAAGGGTCAGAATTTATATTTATTAAATTTAATGGAAAAAAAAATAATTTGCTGGTAGTCGAAAAAAAAACAAACACGCAGCTAAGCTTGCTAGTTCTCAATATGAGATATTTAAGATGTTAAATACCTTATCGTAATCTAAGCAATTATAATTATTAATCTACGAACATGCGACTGTAAAAAGTGGCGTTAAGTAAATCCTAATTAATTATTGGATCGCTTTGAATGCTCAATTCCATTGTAAGTACGATAAGTTGCACGTATTTTCTAGTTTCAACATCAAATGAATACTTCGAGCCGGGCTCGATCTGAGCGGTTTAGCTTGGAGTCATTAATTTAATGACAAATCATAAACCAACTATTGTTATGGAATATCATCTCTTCTGATACATTAATGCCCAAATTCCCGCTGTAGTTTCAATACTGCACACATTTTACTTTCCTGCGTTTAAAACTAATTAAATATATGACTTAGAGCCGATTATTATCTGTGTCTAAAAATTATTATTCGACTATCGTAATTACGGATTGGGATTGAAAAATCTCTCGTCTAGTAATTTTCGTATGCCTCATTAATCGTTTTTCAAACTTCATCAATTTTAATGGAAAGTTTCTAAATTTAGTGATTGTTTAGATCAAATTACTAGTCTTTGCGTCCAATTCAATAGAGTAAAATTTGAATGATACCGACCAAACAGCACAGTGGTTAAAGCTTTGGCGTTTGGATCGGGAGGTACCGGGTGCGAATCCCGATTTTTCATCATCTGATTACGATCGATGATGAAAATGAACACAACTATGACTCCCTATCGAAGTGCACAACTCATGGGCCGACCCATCATCTATGTCAGTACAATAGGCTGGCATGGAGCTATGCAATGTGCAGATGGTTCTACGTAAATCCGACCTATAGCCGTACGCCCTCGATTTGGCAAGCAATGCGTAAGGTAGGACAGGAAAAGTGAACCGCGAAAGAGTTAGGAGTGCTTTGGCTCCAGAACAGATGGCATAGATTAAAACATAAAAAAAAGTTTGAATGTAGATATTTCCTTAAAACCGATGGATAATATTGAGGGTTTTCACCATTTTGTATTGACACTTTATGTTCTAAACTATTTCCACAGTTTTAGCGAAATGGGATTAAACTAATCGAGATTACTTAAGGACTTCTTTACGTAATCTTATTTACCCCTAAATGTGATTTTATCATTATATGTTCACATACTAATGAATAATTTATGTGCGTCAGTAGAAAATGTAAACTTATTTGGACTTTAGATAGGATAACTAGATTTATCAATACCTAGAGAGCAACTTTATCAGACTGGCTACTAAAATAACGAGAAAATTGAGGTTTTAGTATTATTTCCTAGGTATAGTCGACGTTGTCTACATTGTCGATATCAGCGACGTAAAAATCTATATTTAATCTACGTAATAGATTACGTGTCGACAATCGCATAAATTACATTCCGAAATTTATCTCGCCCATCCCTGGTCGAGATTCTAAAATAAATATCCATCAGTGATTACGACTTGTAATGTTAGTGTTCAAAATTATGTTCCCCATTTTACAGGAACGCAAATTGCATTTTTGTTTTTGTTGTAAAGTCTTCAATAAATAAAATAAATAAATATCTAGTTAAACGCCCCTAAACTCCCCAATCAAAAGTCTTATAAAGTTATGAAAGAAAGGCATAATAGAAAGTATAATTTTGGAATTAATAGGCTGAGTGGTTTTAGTTAGGATTTATAAATATTGTGTGAGCAAAAGTATAAGGCGGTATTCCCGCACCTAGTAGGCAAATGAAATTTGTCCTTAAAAGTAACAATAACAATAACGGGTAAATGTGTTTGTAGAATATATCGACATTGTGAATTATATAAAAATCGGATGCTTTGCTGAAAACAAATTCCAAAGTCCTTAAATCCAAGGATCTACGATGCTGTGGTTGGTGTTGAAAATAGTGTAGACAATTCATTTTGGCAATTCGTAGAGTATGTGGAATATTCGTGCGAACAACATTCGTCGAATTTGCCATCTCAAGTTCTCTAAAAACAAATATTATTTTTATTTAGTCCTACTAACATATAAATTACAAAAACTTCATCTACACACGTTAAAAAATAAAAAAGTTTCAATCGATAACAATATCACCCTAACTATCGGGTAATGTGGCACTAGGTGCACGGTGAAACGGTATACAGAATTGCTTAATGTTTTTGTTTCCGGATGGATTGCGAATGTTAAGTTCATCACAACATTCATGCGACCATCTTTTACTTGCTTACGCAACGCTTTCGTCTGTTTGTTTTTGTCTCAAAATAATTTTCACCACAATTATTTAATTCGAAGTCGCCGCTAGAATCATCATTTAAATCAAGCGATCCTAAACATCCTTGATGTTATTTTTTCTTGGAATTTTCCTTTGGCTTTTATTTCACTCAATAGTTATTTTCTATTTCACATCATATTCGTTGGCGCGTACAGACGTGTTTTTACTTCGTTCTGCAATTTATTTATTTCTGTGCGTTCCAATAAATCGGTGATCTTACTCAAACTGTGTTATAATTGTTAGTACATTTAATATTTCCTGTGTTTCACTGTGCTTTTAATTAATCTGTGCTAATTAATATCGTATTTATTACCGATGTGGCAAAATGTGATACAATGATGCCTGTATCTCATGCACCACCTAAAATAAATATGCCAAATCTGCAGGGGACAATGTTGTCAAGCGGATTAACAAACGCCACGCACAATGTGCAACATACTCCAAAAAAATCAAAATGTGAACCTGCAAAAAATTGCGGTGCAAGCAAATTTGATGCAAACGGAATTAAAACTAAACGTTAATGAACCTGTCCAAACAGGTTTAGACAGGTATATTACTGTGCAACCAAACCGAAAGAGGAGCCCTAAATCAGCGGTCAATACGAACGTGAATAAATTCACTCACTAGCCTCGGTTGAATCGTTCATGGCAACTGGTTTTCTAGTTTAAAAACGCCTCTGCTGAAGATGCTATACCAAAAAATAACACATCAAAAACTGAGAAACCGCCGCCAATCTATTTGAGGGAGGAATCAAATAGAGATTTAGCACGAACGACACTTTAACGGAGGGTAACTTTTATATTTCCGGGGTTAAACGAGGAAATATAAAAGAAGCCAAAATTGAGCCGTCAAATCTTGAGGCATACAATGCCTTGATAAATCATTTTGATAAAGTGGGAAAACACTACTATATTTATCAACTAAAGAGCCAAAAAGGGCTGGTTGTGATGTTAAAAGGAATTGAGTTGAGAGCTTCGTTGACCCAAATGAGATACAAGCTGCTCTCGCTGAAAAAAACTTCCGTGTTAAATCTATAACTAATATTATAAATCGGGAAAAGGTGCCACAGCCAATATTCCGTCTGGAATTTAGAACCAGATAATAAAAAAACAAACGGAAGCATGAAATACTATATATAATTTAAATATCTTCTACATAGAAGAATTACTGTCGAAGAACCCAGAAAAAGAACTGGGCCGGTATAGTGTGTTAAATGCCAAGGCCACACTAAAGCTTATTGCACTTTCAGTAATGTTTGTGTAATCTGTGGTGATCTCCATAATTGAACGAAATGCGATAAAAATAAAACTCAAGCTTCTGTCAGAAAATGCAGTACCTGCGATGGAAACCACACAGCGAATTATAGAAGTTGCCCAGTATATATTGAATTGAAAAGGAGAATTAGTCCTAGACAGCGAGCTGAGCAACGATTGCTTAAATTACATTCAGAAGTTAAAGTTCAAAATAGAAACCAGAATATAAAGGTAAACAATAGTGTGCATCACGGGGTTTTGTACGCAAGTGTACTTAAGGGTGCCGTTCCAAAAGTGGAGGCAAGTGAGAAAGGTAACATCTCATCAACTTTAAACAAGCTATCTGGAATGATACAAAGCTTCATGGCGATGATGGGGAGAAATATGAATTTAATGATGCAGAATATGAGCACGCTAATGCAGACAGTTGTTAAAAATCAAAAATTACTCTCCTTAAAATAGCAATATGGATGCAAACGGCCAAGCGCAGCATAGAGCGGAGGTTCAAGCATTTCTCATTGAGCACAATATTGACATAATGTTAATATCTGAAACATGCTTCACCAACAAGAACTACTTATGGGTACTCTATTTATGACACTAAGCATCCGAATGGCAAAGCACACGGTGGCACTGCTGTATTGATTAAGAGAAGGTTGAAACATTATGAACTTTTGAAATATGAGAAATATCATAACCAATCAACGAGCATCTGTCTTCAGGAATGGTCTGGAAATTTTATGATATCAGCAGTGTACTGCCCTCCAAAGCACGGTATAAAAAAATTGCAGTTTATTGATTATTTTGGTTAGCTGACTAATAAATCAGCCCCCTCTCGCGGGGGGTGATTACAACGCCAAACATACTCAGTGGGGTTCAAGACTAACAACGCCTAAGGCAAACAACTTTATGAAGCTATAGAGGAACATTCCCTGGATTTTTTGTCTACCGGTCATCCTACTTACTGGCCCAAGGAAAAATAGAAAGTACCTGATCTAATTGATTTCTGCGTAACCAAAGGCATTGCGCGTACGTATGTTAAGGCCATCGATTGCTATGATCTGTCGTCTGATCATTCGCCGATAATAGTAACAATGAGCACTGTTGTCTTAAAATCAGAAACAGCGAAACGTCTGACAAACAAACGAACTGATTGGAATCAATATAAGAGACTAATCAGAAAAGCTAACAGAGGCACTGGAAATATCAGCTGAAAAGGCTTCACCAATCATCAATAATTCTGAAAAAATTAATAAATTATCACATAATATCCAGTCACTAATCCAGGAAAAGCGGAATATTCGACGGCAATGGCAACAAACTAAATCACCATTGTTGAAATGCAAATTAAATCGAGCTATCAAAATACTGAAATTTGCACTGCAGGAAGAATAAAACCAATGTGTCCAGAATTATTTAAGTGAACTCTCGGCAACAGAGAAGATTGATTATTCTTTGTGGAAGGCAACAAAAAACCTAAAAAGGCCTACAAAGTCGAATCCACCGATTAGACTACCAACTGGAAATTAGGCGAGAAGCGATGAAGTAAAAGCCAATGCCATCGCTGCACATCTAAAGACGGTGTTTTCATCATACGAAGGAACTAATAATACCGTGCTGCCTCACCAGATGGATGATGATTCATCGTTTAAACCTATAAAGTTTTAATGGAAGAAAGTTAAGAACACAATCAAAACTTGCCTTAACCCGAAAAAGGCGCCAGGATATGACCTTATTACTATAAAAATGATAAGAGAATTACCAAACAAACGCATACAACTAATAACCTACATTTTTAATGCAATCAAGCGAACTAGTCATATTCCTCAAATGTGGAAGATATCTTCGATCATAATGATACATAAGCCTGGGAAAAACGAAACTCAAATCTCGTATTATCATCCAATAAGCATGCTTCCCACAATCTCAAAGCTGTTTGAAAAAATATTTCTAACAAAACTGAAACCGGTATTAGAAGAAAGGCAAATCATTCCAGACCATCAATATGGGTTCCGAAACCAACATGGTACCATAGAGCAAGTGTATAGAATTGTAAATGCAATCAGACAGACCTTTGATGCAAAGCAATACTGTTCTGCTGCCTTCATGGATATAGCACAAGTATTTGACAAAGTTTGGCACGATGGACTAATATATAAACTTAAAGAGCTCCTGCCGAAGAATATTCACTCAGTTCTCGCAAACTATCTCCTCCAAAGGCAATCCATGGTCCAACAAAATGGTGCAACAACTACCCTAAATGATATAAGCGCAGGAAGTCCCACAAGGAAGCGTTCTGGGACCAATCTTATACTTGTTGTACACGGCAGACTTACCTGTTACCGACAATGTAATAATATCAACATTTGCTGGTGATACAGCCATCTTGGTGTCACACGAAAACCCGCAAACAGCCTCAAGAGAAGTGCAAAGTCATCTGAGCAAAATTGAAGATCTGCTTAAGATCTGGCGAATAAAAGTAAAGGGAAAAACTCAATTCATGTCACATTCTCGCTGAACAAACGCTCCTGCTCACCAATACAATTAAACGGTGTATATATTCCCCAACAAACCAAGGTCAAATACCTAGGCTTACATCTGGATAGACGGCTAACGTGGAAAGAACATATTGAAGCAAAGCGCACTCATATACAAATAACATTTTCCAACATGTATTGGCTAATAGGAAGAAAATCCAAGTTATCATTAGACAATAAGGTATTACTATACAAAGCGTTAATCAAGCCAATATGGACATATGGTATTCAGTTATGTGGTTATCCAGCCGCGGTTTAAACGACTGAGAAGAGCAGATGCACTCGGACTTTTGAACCTGTAAAATAATTAAATGTGTAGATTAGGCTTATAAGTAGGATCTAAATTAAAATGTAAACATTAATATTAAGTAATAACATTGGTTAAACCTTAACAAATGTAATTAGCTTAAGATTTAAACACTTCTTGTTAGTTTCTTATGTCGAAAGATTCAAGAATATTGGTAATTTAAAAAAAAATTCTCTAAGTGATAAATTAGAATTTTAGTATAAAGTACTTTTCAACCAGTTCCAATATGATAAATAAAATTAGGTAAATCCGACTCAATGGTGCAGAGGTGTATAAACTAATGACAAAATTTGTTTATGAAAAAAATAATTTTGAGAAATCAAATCTTTGCTAATATTGTATCAAATATTATGTGTTATATTTTCATAGTGATTGCAATGGTATATCCGTTGCAAGGGTAACATTTGCCGTGTTTTTTTGTTAGGGCCCGATAGATGAATCCGGAGCACCCAATTTTCTATGTCAAAACTTATATTTAGCGCGATATTTTTGCATTTTATTAATTTATTTAACTCCAAACTAAACTTTTTAGTTAAAAATCGATATAAAAATATGTTGCTCTACCTATTTATTGGGAGCCGCTATCCGTTTCAATGGGAAATTTGAAAAGGCTTTTGTTTTGTACAACCCTTAAACCATAATAAACTTAATCTATCTACAATAAAAATTGAAGACGCAGCAAGATGAATTTTTATTTATAACGTCTTGGCAAAATAAATGTCAATTGGTATACTATATTTTAGGTCGTAAAATTTTTATTTTATGAATAAACTTACTTTTAATTTTTATGGTACAGCGGCAATACGGGTAGTAGTCGAATTTCGAATAGATAAAATCCCTTTCAGCGCTCAATACCCCGCCCCGGATGGCGAATAAAAAAACACAGCAATTATTATATTTAAACCAATATGTGAGGTCTTGCATTACCTCCCAACTAAAATTATTCGTTCCGAAAAGAATCCAAACTGCACCCTCTGTATTTCAGTCCGTATACTGAATGAGTCACTATAAGATGTAGATACTGAATCGGATTGAGGATTCAGAACCTCGCGGTTCATTTCTTCCTTATTGAACTATGGTCTTATATTATATCCACTTTATTAACGACAACCATTTCGAACATCCGCCCCACCGTTACGTGAATGCTCGAACTTCTGCTCGAACATCATCATTTCGTTTGCAAATATTACGTCTACCATTTGATCCAGTTTCTTCTCGAATCTATGTTGGTGCATTTAATTCCTTGTTTCATTTCTCGTGTCAAATCATTTAATCTTTGTTTGTCTTTTTACCTGGTTGGTATTGTTGTGTAAAATTTGGTTTAAGTTCCAACATCATTCATGAGATGGCCCGATAACTGTCTCCACCATCTGACATTTATCATTTAGTTCCCCGCTATTACCTTTTCGAATGCATAATTATCCGGGTCTAATCCTTGCTTCTCCATAGCCTCACGTAGTCTCAATAATTTTGACACCACACGTTGATAAATTACGCTAATTTAATTGGAATTTTAACTCCGTAACCGTCAAATCTTCTACATCCACGTTATGATATTCACAAACCCATCATTGTGACTAATTGATACGAACTTTCCCTGCCAAATTCGGTTCGTATCAGTAGATTGTGAATATCGATATAAATTTGGCGGTTTACAACAACAATTTTCGTTATTTACACCGCTTCCCGAATTTTCCTGGGGCGGGATGTTGTAACTTCACTTTTTCAAATCGAATCGAAACTTACGTCTCTTTATTATAAAACAAATTTTTACGTTGTCTCACTCTTCAATGATTCCTTATCTATTGTGCTCGCAACGTGTTATATTCGAATGATATGCTCTCCCTTTAGCATTTGCGATATAGTATCACTGGAAAAATATAAAAATGATAAAGAAGATCATAGGATGACCGACCAAATGGCATAGTGGTTAAAGCTCTGGCGTTTGGATCAGGAGGTACCGGGTGCGAATCCCGATACTGGCAGGATGCAACGGGAATTTTCATCAACAATTTATGATTTGTGATGAAAAGGAACACATCTATGACTCCCTGTTGGAGTGCAAAACTCATGGGCTGACCCATCTTCCATGCCAGTATAGGCTGCCATGGAGCTATGCAATGTGCAGATGGTAATAAAATCGGACCTATATCCGTACGTCCTCGAATTGGCCAATACAGACGTAAGGGTAAGGACGTAAATAAATAAGCAAACCGCGAAAGAGTTGGGAGAGCTTTGGCCCCAGTACAGATAGCAGGGGGGAAAACAAGTTTTATTTAAGTAAGTAAGCTGAGATCGCAATCGAAACAACATAATTGCAAATGCGAAAGCAGTAATCACAATGTATTCTACGAAAAAGAAACGTACGTTTCGATTCGATTCGAAAAAAATGAAGTTACAACATCCCGCCCCTGGAAATACAGAAAATAATCTTAGAATAATTTTGCAAATAACACTTAAAAACGCAACAACAAATAATTTTCACTTTTATTTATTATTAATGCACTTTCCATAATTTGCAATAAATCACTCAATTTATTTCACTTAAAGCACCACTAATAATTTATCGCACTGTTCACTCCCGAATCTCCTGAATGATTCACTCATTGTGTTCATTGCACCCGTATTTATATATCGCGCTGAATATTCGAGATCTTTCGCGGACTATCGATTCCCTTCCAGGCTTGCACTGGTGTAATCACAACTAAACTGTTATAAAACTACTTCTAATGCTACTACGTAAACCTAGCCATCACTAATTTCACGAAATTTCATTAGTTTTCTGAAATGAGAAATTTGCTCTAAATTTCTTCAATCTTGCCCACGCTGAATTGATCAAACCAATATGCGAGATCGTAACAATAGGCGTTTTCGGGTATAGCCCATGGTAACTTTTGAGTAACTTGTTGACAAAAAATTACCCGATCTACTTCCGAACATGTAGAGTAACTTTCGGGTAATTTTGTTTTTGTTGTTTTTTGTTTCTGTCTTTGTATTATGTATTAATATAGAAGTATCAGAAAAATTAAATTACAAACTTTTAAAGTACAAATTGTACAAAAAGAAGCCACAGAAATGTCGTATCTGCCAAAAATATTCCATTGAATTTTGCTGAATTAAAATTAACTTGCGCGAAATGTAAACTTACTTTTTGTATAGACAGGGTAATTTGAGTAACTTTGTTACGAACATTAAAAAAATTAAAAGTACCCAACAGTTCATGGGTTAATTTCCGAAAACGGCTAATATATTTAAAAATATTAGTTGTGTTATTCATACCTAGATGTCACTAGTCATAATAAAATGAACACAATATTATAAAGTATAAAATTTGCTGTACTTCAAAAGTTCGCCCATTAGATTAGTCTCACCCTGTATAATTCCTATTACGTAAGCCAAAAATGTTACCCCAACTATTTTTAAATTGTACTCGCTATTAATTTAACAGCAAAAATTGTCTTGAATTTATCTGTATTTTATTAGCGTCGTTTTTAGTTTATACAAATGTAAATTTTAAACATGAAATTTTAATAAAAATTCCTAGGAGCCCTTTGTAAGTCAACTACTTTGCAACGAAGTTTAAAATACATCGATTTTATGTAAATTTTACCATTTAAATTTAACATACTGCATATTAGGTCACTGAAACAAGCTATCCATAAATTAAACCATACACAGATATAAAACAAAAAAACTGTCAACTGTCAGTTTTACAACTTGATTTCCATAATGCATATATTATATGATGTACGAAAGGTAAGGTTGGTCGATTTTGCAGTTGAATATTTAATAAAGCAAATTGTATCATCCACAATACAAAATAAAATAATTGTCTTCAAATTAATTATGTATAAGACACATTCTCATCAAATTAACTATGTATAAGTAAAACTATCACGATGGTAATAAAATAACAGTCGATAAAACAGTATGTATAGTCGTTATCCAAACCATATACCAGTAATTTTTATACTCAAATAACACGATACCGATCAATATTTAATTTCTCATGCCCACAGTCAATAATGCAGTGAACTCGAATAAACCGCTATAAAGTGTAATTACTCCATTCATTAAATTGTCATTAATTTTATTTTTGCATAACAATTATTTTCATCCTTTTTAAAACTTCTGCCATAAAGGAGAAGATCAAAACATAAAAGTAAAAATGAATTACCGCCGAATTTTATGTAAAAATAGATTTCTAGTTTTTCCGAACACGAAACCAAAATTACATTACAAGACAGATACATTTTCCCTTCTTTTGCCCTCTAAAATACGCATGTTCCATAAACATGCTCTGTATAGAATAATATTCACAAATATTTGCAGCGAGGGTACAACAACAAAATCCTTGTTCTTTACCCTGTTGTAATATGTGTGTATTGTGTACCAATACATCTACTGATGAAATTTTCATCTGTATTTTCTCTCCATGTGATGATAACGATATATTCTACTCGTACGTACCAGAGGTAGTGGAAAAGGGAAAAATATATAAAATCAAAAAATTCGAAGTTTTTTCTTCCAATGAAGAATACAAAACAATTTCCCTGTATTTTTCCAATTTTAGCATTTGTATTTTCTGTGATTGTAGGATATTTTTTATTCTTTTTTTTCGTTTCTTCGCAAACACTTTTAGTGTACAGTCTGATAGAAATATTCCAATTATACGAAAGCTCTCTTATTTATATTTAGTTTATTTTCAAAGAATTATATTTATTTTTAATTTTTATTGTATTATTTGTTAAAATATTGTTACCAAAATAAATTTTCTATAAAACAATTATTGTGATATTGATAGAAAAATCTTTTTCAAATTGAAAATAAATTAGTTAAAAGAACAAAAAAAATATTGTAAAGTGTTTTCGTCTAATATAAAAAAAATGTTTGTGTGAAATCTTTTCGGGTTTTTTTGGAAAAGCGCACACAAAACAAAGAATATATATTTTTTTTGGTGAAAATTGATTTTGTTTTTTCGGGAGTTTCGTAAATTGTTATATTTAATATTAGTTTTGGTGTTTTGTAAAATGTAATAGTTACTTTTTTGTAAAAAAGTTTTAGTTTAAAGATATATTGTGATATAATTCGGAATTTTTTTTCTAAAAAAAAGTTCTGAAAATTAAGAAAAGCACAAAAAAGCTTCTGTGATACATACCAACAACTACAACTACACAAAAAAGAAATGTATGTCATGTCATAAATATAATACATATAGTTTTTTTTAATCGAGCAGTTTTTTTTGTATACTTTCTGGTGATGTGTTAAATGTTAAAAGCTTTGTTCATTCATATCTCGATTAACAAAACACAAGAAAAACAACGAATAAAATAAAACGAGAACAAGACTAAATAAGGGATGATACAGAATTTAAAAAAAAGAAAATTCATAAAAAAATGAAACAAAAAAGCAGGATACATGCAGCTACTTTTTTAAATATATGATAGGGGATGCATGGGATAACTATAACCGAATAGTTTTTTATTCGATATATAAATTGGAAACGACCTCATTTGACATGCAAAAAAATTGAGTAAGGGAAATTTTTCAACAAACCCAAAAAAAAACAAAGTAAACTGTACGCCGGAGGTGGGTGGAATGTGTATGATTTCATGTAGGATTCATGAACGGCGGGAATATTTTATTTGTAAAATTCGGAATTGTGGTTTGACCTATTTTTTGCAGCTCTCCTATATTTACATCAGACAGTATGGTTGTGATTTATTGTTTGAATCTTTTTTTCGCACACTGGGTGTAATCGATCGGGATAGTCCATTTTTGTTATTTTTATTTCTGTTTTATTTAGTGATGGTGAGTGTTGTGATACCGTGTTAAAAATTTTAGAATTTAAATCACATAATATAGGCGTGAAATGTTATAAATAACACAAGAAATTTACAACGAAAAATTTATGTATGTTCGATTTCTTATTAGTATAATGTATAGAGAGCTGCACAGGGTAGTCCAATTTGCTATGCTGATGCATTGGGAGAGGAGGATGTAAAAAATGGGTTTATTTCAGTGGGGTCTACTTTCGCCATCGAAAAAGGGAGTCAAAAACTTTCCTGTCAAATACAAGAGGAATTTCCGTTAAGAATTAAACAGTATGCCAGTCAAATTGCATGTATTTCCAGCTTCGACGTACATATACTATAATTTATATATTTAAATTGACTCTAATAAATTTGACATTTTAGCACCAATTTAAAAGTAACACATTTCTATGAACTTTTACGTTTTCATGGTAATTGGCCCGAAATTACTTTAAAATTTTGTGAATTTACTTCCTTTTCCAAGAGAGATACAGTCAAAAATCCAAGTCCGAGTCGAAAAAATTAAGAATTTTTAGATTTAGTCAGCCAATCACGAGAAACATGTAGTAATACTGCGATTAAATTTAGTTAAGGTATACAGAGTGATTTTTATACTGTTTGCTTTTATCATAATAAACAACAATATGCTAACAGATATCGGTTTATCAACGGAACAAAGAGAGAATCGCGTGGAATGGTCTGTAACATCAACATTTTGCAGACTTCGTTTTGCGATAGGCTTTGCCTCGACCACTACCAAACGGATAACCATTTTAAACTTGAGGACAAACTGCAAGATCTCGAGAAACTCCCAAAACAAAGATTTCTCAAATCAAGAAAATAGAATACAGGTTTGAGAATATAGCACATGATTCCTGAATACTTTCGATCAAAACAATTCTCAATTCTCAAGGAAATAAATTTAAATAATCTAAAGCAAACGGTTCTCAAAACAAGAAAACAAAATACAAGTTTGAGAATAGAGTGCACGATTCCCGAATACTTCCAAAGCGTACAATTCACAATTCAAGAAAATATAAACTTGAGAATTAAGTGCACGATTCCAGAATATATTCAAAGAGACTAATTCTCACAACAATAAAAAAAATCTAAACTTGAGAATTAACCCACAGATTCCAGAATAGTCTCAAAGCAAATTTGAATTATTCTGGGTGATGGTCCCACCATCGAGATGAGGTTACCAAAACGTTTGGAAGTTTGGTTTCGAACTAATGAAACTGTGAATTACGTTAATTAAAAAAGTCGATAATCTTATCAAACTTGTATTCAAAATATAATCACAATGGGCGCTTTCAGGGCACCCAACAGTTGGGAACATGTTGAGTAAAATCGCGGCCAACGCTATGAAAATGATTTTATTAATCATGATAGGGGATCTGAAAGCACCCAATGCCTTAGATAATTATTATGTGTCGCTACGCATTTGTTAACCACTTCTTCGAAATTTTGGGTTATTCTGAGTAATGGTTAGATATTTGTTTTGCATCGAGTTTGATGAGATGACTTATTTTTGTAATTTGAAGAATTCAAAGTTTCATTAGTTTGAAACCAATCTTCCAAACGTTTCGATGTAATTCTTAGATCAAGAAAATAAAATATTAACGTGAGAATTAAGTTCACGATTTCAAAGTATTTTTAAAGCGAATAATTCTGAAAACAAATGAATGTAAATTCATGAATTTTTTAGATACACAATTTCAACCGTAAGCTTCCAAAGTCAAAACAAATTTTAGTAAAATCAGATTTGTGAAACTTCAAGAAAAAAATTTTCTTTATTTGATTAAAAAATATCGACTAGAATTAAGAATAAATATGAAACAGGCTGCTCAACATTTTGGCAATACAGTTTGACCATAACTTTCTCAAATTAAATCAAATAATATCAAAATCAGATTTGTGAAAATCATAAATTGTACTTTTGGAAGCACAGTTTTGGTTATAATTTTGACAAATAAAATCTAATTTGATCATCTCCTATTGATTAACAACATTTAATGTATATCCCTCTCAGAGTGCAGAACTCCATGTCCATGTCAATACTATAGGCTGGCATGGAGCTATGCAATGTGCAGATGGTTCTGCGTAACAAACGGAGCTGCACAAGAGATGGGAGTGCTTTGGCCTCAAAACAGATTAAAAAGTTTAAAAACAAACAAACAAATTTTATTTCTAACCTAATTTGCTACTTTCTTACATGTTAAGGATATTTAGTGTTTGTTCTGTCTGGCGCTGGCTATAAAGCTACTCGTAACTAAAGGCTCTGTAATGGAGGTCGCTATTATGTACGTGCCAAGCCGATATTAAAGTCCATATCGACGTATGGTATTCAGCAGTGGCGTTGTACTAACCCTAGTGACCGGAACATCATTCAATGATTCCAAAACAAATTATTGAGGGATATTGTTAATGCCAATATCCATCAGTACTTTGTTTTGGAATCAATTGATGATATTCAGGTTACTCGGTTTAGTACAACGCCACTGCTGAATACCATGCGTCCATATGGGCTTTAATATATCCTTATATATCATCTGTTTATTATGTGTTAACAATTTGGAGTTCCTTCCCAAAAGGTAGTACATTTTTCTGGGTTTTAGTCTGAGCTCTTTACATTTCTTTTTGATATGCTCCTACCATTGCAGTTTACCATCTAGATTCAGACCAAGGTATTTTGCAGAGTTAGCATGTGGTAATGGAGCAACATTTAGTTTCACAGGCATTTGGTTTACTGTTCTGTTGGGGTAGTTAACACGTACACGGATTTTATTTCGTTCAACTTGATGCGCCATCGCCTCGTCCAAACGTTAATCCTGTCTATTGCACCTTGAAGTTTATTGGCAGCTTCCACTATAGTGCCACCTTCTGATATACTGTAATGTCACCGGCAAATGTGTCCATTTCTGTATTATCAGTTAGTGGAATATAGCTTGTGAATATAAGGTATATTGTAGGTTTTTATCTCCAAATCCTTATTGGTATATTGGGGTGAGTTCTTTACTTTCAGTAATAGTGATATTGGTCTATGAGACTTAGGTGGTCATTAGGTGGTTTTCCTGGCCTGGGTATCATAATCACGTCCGCAAAACTCCATACTTCTGGTACACATTTTATTCTGAAGGCGGCGATCCGATTCCGATTTTGGGTAGCAGCTTAAGAATTGTGCTTGTTAACAGATCAAAACCTGGCGCGTTTATTGGATTTGTTTCTTTAACACATCCGCAAAAGAGGTCAAGGTGATTTCTTGATCTACAGTTTCTTCTATGTATTGTATTTGTTCATTCTCTTGAACCTTATTAGGCTGAAATATACTCTTTAGATGATCTCTTTAGATGATCGAGATGTTCATTGCTTCTTGCCCAGCTTCCATTGCTTGTTCTTATAGATGAAATC
This sequence comes from Nephrotoma guestfalica, assembly GCA_963691935.1. NCBI lineage: Eukaryota > Metazoa > Arthropoda > Insecta > Diptera > Tipulidae > Nephrotoma > Nephrotoma guestfalica. The sequence goes on along the minus strand of OY829915.1, from coordinate 130,729,481 downwards.
TGAGTTATGGTTTTCTTTATTCGTTTTGTTATCTTCTACACTAAATAGTCAGTATCTTTTTCATATGCGAAAGATCGTAGGTACGAATTCGTTGCTTCATTTTTTATATTATTTATTATTCTCCTTATCCGCTGGGTGAAATTATTCAGTAGATTTTTAACAGTGGGCGTCCTCGTATGCTTCCATTTCCTACTAATATTTCGTTTTTCTGCAACTAAATTTCTAATTTCTTTTGGGTGAATCGTAGCTTTTAATGTTCTTTTGATTTCGCGTGTATTATTCCATGCTAATTGCTGTTTGTCTATTACGAACTATTCAACTTCTTCATCCAATTGTTATTTTCTTCTTCTTTTACTGAAGAATTACATTCATCAGTATTCAATTACTTAGCTCTTCTTTGAATCCTTCTCAATATGTACATGTATTTGTGAGGGTAGGATTGCTTGGTTTGGATATTATTTTGTCGCTGAGAGTGAGCGGACGAGTGGTCAGAGCTCGAGTCGAAACCTTCTTCCACTAACGTAAGTTATCGGTAATTTAAAGCTAGTTAAAAAGAAATTGATATGATCGGGTATTTTATTGACATCTGTGAGCCAGAAAGTTGGTTTTCCAGTATTATATCAATTACAACCACATATTGTCACTGCTCCAAGGAGCTCTTTACCTCGATATGGTTCGCCACAGTTCGCACACTTTGCTGTGTGTCCATATCACTGACATCTTTTGCATTGAGGAATCAACCTTCATTTTCTTTGGACTGAAATCTTTACCTTCATATTTAAGATAAATCTACGTTTACAAAAAAATTATATCTTCTTCGTTGTCGAATGTTAGTATTAACAAGGGCATAGAGGTTTTATCTGTTCTCTTCACAATTTGAGTAACTTCTTTAATTTGTTCAGAAGTAAGACTTTATTTCTTCTGGCTAGCAGGATACATCTCTCCTTTTTGGATATAACTTTTATTGGTCGCGGCTGCTTGCTCTCTTTCAAGCACCATTACCCTTCTCATTAATAGAAAGAGTAATATTTCTGTCGTTACCAACTTCTGGAACATTTACTTTGAGGTCTACACTGTTTAGCAATGATTTTTGATATTGTCTCTGATTTGAACTCATGAACTCTTTTATATCCTGCCTTTTTATTTTCATCAGTATTTTCGTGAGTTTTACCATATTGTTGAGATTCCTGTCTATTCATTTGTGATTTGGCAATTTTCCCTCGATTATTTATATGCATCATCCAACCGAATTCCCTATTCAACTTGTCTGAGTCCGTCGCATATTATTTTTGGCTGCTTACTGGTTCGGCATCATTGATATCAGGTTTCTGGTAAGCGTTTTCCATAGTTTCAATCCTTGCTTCAAATTGTGTAACAATTCCTATGTGAATCATTCTTGCTGTTCTTTCTTGATGGAGTTGTATTTTTCGAATGTAATATCTCTGTTTTTGTTTTTTTTATATTCTAGTGGCAACGGTTGACTCGCTCCAAGGACCAAGTTTCCTTTCGATGCAGATACATATTTTATTAATTATCATTATTAATTTAACGAAAAGGCAAAACGAATAATTATCTCAGCAACAAATAATGGTGCAGCCTGTCACCAGAACAAAGTATCTAAAAAAACGTCCCCACTAACATGCCGTTTAACAAGAACAGGTACAGCGAACGCAGATAGTGAGTCGTGGTATATCACAAAATTATCGAATATCGGAATTCAAAAATTTATTGCGCCGCTAGTACACACAGAAGTTACTTGAAATCAACCCTTAACGATGATATATGGGTGAACTTTATCTAACTAACACCCTCAGTAATATGACGTTTTAAAAGAGGAAGTGCAGCACGTATTGGGGATGGAAATATTGTACATTTAGCCTTTCCACACACTGTGTTTTGCAACAAAACTCAAGCGCACTTGCGACGTACAACTCAAGTGTGGCTCGTGTCTATGCTGGAGCGAAGCGGAAAGGAAAAACCAAATATATAATTTATATAATCTAGTAGGTATTGAAACAAAACATAAAATGTTTGACATTTGCTTAGGCGTTTATTTTCCACCAAAATTAATTTTCATACTAATCCCGAAAAACAAACAAAAAATTCTGACCTGAGTGTACAACACTCAGCATATAAAATTATTCTTGCAAACGTGCTGCAAAATGCCCCCACTTTAAAATTTAGTTTATGGGCGAACAGGTAAGAGACGAAGAAAAGCGCATAGTGATGCCAGACTGTGTGGAAAGGCTAAATGTGTGGTTGCCATAGTTTTTTTTAATTATACTGGGTGTTCCAAAATTAATCACCCCGCGTGTTATGAAATCATCTTGTAGGGAAATAGGTGTAAGTCGGAATACATTATTATGTGCATAGTTGTTATTAGAATCCCCAATTATGTGGATGGTCGCCTTAAAATGTCTGATAATCTTCTTCCACCCTTTCCCTAATACGCACAATATTTTCCATACATCAACTATTTCGATTTCTTACTTCCTACTTTGATTGTTTAGAGAGCTATAGACGCATGTTGTTGACGATATGTCCCTCGAAATTCTCGTTTCTTACCGATTATTGATTTTCCGCATTCGGATGTACATTAGATATATTGCGCCACGCTGCCGAGGTATGAATCGATTCATTTAAAACTTTTTGAGGTTATTAAAAATAATCTGAAACAAATATAAAAATAAAACGAAAGAAAATCAAAATATGGCTGATAATAATCGGATAGTTAACTTTCACTTTAGTCATAGCTGGGATCTTACTATTTTCTAGGATAATAGTTTAACATTGTTACTTTTTTCCTGGAATGGTAAAAGCTGCGGGAGTCTCATAAGTGTAGTTTGGTTAATGATGTTTTTGCCTAATCTAATTACAGTAAAGCTCGTTCTAATATAAACTTCTACTCACAGTATGTGTTAACAAAATAGTCACTGTACGTAATTAAAGATAATTCGGTACCAAATTCCACGTTCACAAGTCACTGCTTAGATAGTTTACAAGTAGATCGTTGCAAACTCACTATGTGCGATATTTTAACTTAAAAATACCGAGAGAGTTAGATGAAACAAATAATTAAATAATAAAATTTTAAAGAAACTGTTAAAATTGTCTACTACCACTCGTAATTTATGATGTTACTCGTTCACCACCTTGATATTAAATGAATGATTCGTGCTAATGTACCGTCATGAAATTATGTATGAAGTGAGAACATGATTGAGCGAATCAGAAATGCGTGTGCTGAAATTCAACCAGACACACTTCTCAGTTGTGTACAATCATTTGAAATGCGTATTAATAAGTGCATTGAAGTCGCAGGCCATCATTTTGAACACTTATTTTAAGCTAAAATTATTTTATTAACCTGCCATTTACATTAATAAATTGTTTTGATGACGAATTTCGAGTATTTCCAATGAAAACGTGATGCTTTTTATTTCAAACGTATTGCAGAATCGAATGCGTGTGTTCTAAGAAGGAGAAATTGAAAAAATTGAATTTCGTCGATTACAACGCCATCTATCATGAACCGAACAAAATATTTCATTCAAATCATACGTACTTTTAGTCGTAGAATCCGTATCTGCAATAAAAAATATGGCTTCCTATCTTAGTTTAAAAGTTACCCCCACCTAAAAAGCGGGGGGTGGGGGACTATTTTTTTACACTAATGTATTTCCCCCGCGGTATGATTAAATTTTGATTATGGACGTTTTTCCGTAGAGTGGCTATTTTTCGAGATATTTGATCGTCTCAGTTTAAAAGAAACACGGTATATGGCAATATAATCAAATAAATGATATGATTTTGTTGTCTAATAATTTTTTCGTGAAACGTTAATCGCGATGAAAAAACCCAAAAATTCTTCAATAATATCAATTAAAAATTTTATTACGGGCTGTTGGTAAGGAATTATTTATTATATGATTATTAAAATGTGTATTCAACATTTCGTTAAACCTCTAAATGTAAAGATCTTTTTACGAGCATTATCGCCATCTACAGCTCAGAAAAGAAACTGTTGACACAAATTTTATGACGTATCAAGCGGTACTGTCTTGTACTCTAGGTGCATTGGTGAGAAATAGGGATGCTAAAGTGATGAACACTTCTATTTCAGGTTAAAGATTGTGATATAACTATAATATTACGTAATAGGAATTTGTAACAGAAGTGCGGCTTAATTTGGTGTTCAACATAAATATTGTTGAAAGGTAGATGCATTCAATATAGTATCTTGTTATTCTTATACTTCTATGATAAGCACAAACTTCTTCGGTTTATTGTTGCCTTCCAATAATATTACAGTTGAGGTTAAATGATTTCTGGTTTCCCTAGAAATCGGGTTGTATTTTTATCGTTATTAAGGTACGAGAACTAATACCCACAAACGAGAGTTTTTTACTTCAGTTATCCGCACGTGAGTAATTATAAATTATATTACATATTGTATGACTTATAAATATTAACTACATTTATGTCGATAGAGCAGCACAATGCTTATACATATGAATATATAACCGCAACAAGTGATATACATAATTATATAATCCCATATTTAAGGGTGAACTGATTTTTGACTAAGGCAGGTCCAACACAAATATGTAAATTCCCTTACCGCACATAATATTTTCATTATTATACAAACAAACAAAAAAATATGAAAAACCACGTGACATATGATTTTATCAAGATAAATAATTAACAAGCATGATGTCGTGTTACAACTAACCATGCTAAAAGCCTATTAGGAAATATGAAATGTGTTAAGAAATTTCGATAAAATTGGAAGAGGGCAGACGCCGTTTCACCTGCTTAAATATAAAACAAAAATGTGGTTTTCTATCTTGTTAATTATTTTACTGGTGAATTGAACCAGATTGGTCGATGTGGATCAGCCAGGCATAAATTCAAGCTGGTTTACTGATATATGGCGTGCTTTTGTGGATTTAAAGTTGTTGCATATAAGTAATTCAAACAATTTAGGAATTGATGATGAATTTGATATTCCTCTATAGCAGGTGATGTCATCTCGTTGATCCGATTTAAAAATTGGTGTAATTTTCCATTTCCCTTTAATCGGGAAACACTCCGGTGCTTAAGGAGCGATTAAATAGGTAACATAATGGAGTTGTTAAAATGTTAGCGTACTCCTTGAGAATATAAAACGGTATATTGTCAAGATCACAACCGTTTCCAAAGCCGATAAAATGTTATCTAGATTGACACAAAATGCGAATCTGTCATCTATAACTTTGGCGTTTAAGGTGCCGGTACGGTTGTAGCTCCTATTTGCAGGGTATCCTTCAATTTCGTGTCTATATGTAAAGTATTTCCGAAATTGTTTTGGATTTGCTTAGATTTTTTCTTAAATTTGATCGAGAGAAGAGCTGTATTTTGATTTGAAATAAATTTTAAGTTAGTTACTATATTGAAGAAACGAAGTTTTGTCCGCTTCTAACCCGCTTTTTAACATTTTGACATACGCTTTCGACATCCGAGTTTTTAAGTTAAGTAGGTAGTTCGTAGTTTACAGCACATACATATATCATTAGAATTCAGAGTAGTTTCGCAGTTGATTGATTATAGGTAACTTTGTGCCCCACTTTGTAAAGTTGTATTTGATTTTTTGATTGTTTTTGTAAAGTTGTATTTGATTGGTTGTACGTGTTCCAAATCCACCATTAAATTAATTAAGTGAAATACCATATTTAAAGAATTGTAATTGATATCATTTATGCCGGGTTTTAATGAAGTTTCGCATTTGGTTAAAGTTAATCCTTGAGCTTCATGGATCGTCATGACTTTACTTCTGGTATTTTCAGCTGGGAGATTAATTGAGTATCTGTTTTAGTAAAAGTTAGATAGAGTGCGTTATCCAACACAGATACCGACGACAATGTTGGCGGCAGATTAATAAATTTGGCTGAAGTTACTACGGTGCTCAAACTACTGACGATAGAGTGGTAACCCTTTAGAGCAGAAGTAACATCAGCCGGGCAGCTATACTTCATATTTTAGTATTCAGTCTTTGTTATGAAGGCGTCTGCCTTCATAACAAAGACTGAATACTTAAATATAAAGTATAGCTGCCCGGCTGATGTTACTTCTGCATTACTTATTAACCTGTCAATAGATTGTAATTGGTTTTTATGACCCGAACGATGTATTTTAGAACATTTACATGATAATACACGAGTCATTTACATGATAACCACGAGTATTATTTGACTTCTTTATAAACATCTTTACAAACAATTTTAACAATTTGCTGTTGAAGTCAAAACACATTAACAAAATGTTAATATATGACTGATACATCGATTACAGGTAAAAGTTTAACCTTTCAAAAACATTTAATTTGTTTTATTGACGGCCCAGTTTAGTCACCAAAGAGCTCTAAACTTAAATAACTCTGAAAACCCTAATGTCTAAATAAGATAATATGTAATAATTGAATCCTCAGTTTTCAACTTCCCAAAATCATAAAGGTTTATTAAATTAAATTTTCCCAGACGTTTCAAGATTTAAATAAATTTTAAAAAATATTATGAACCTGAAAGTTAAATAGAAATATAAATATTTTTAATAGTAAAAATTAATAAGGCCTCTTCTCATGACCAAAATCAGGTACAGGATCACGAACGCCACAGGGAAGTCCCAGACATTTAAAATTGATTTTCGACCGAAAAAAATTAAAATTAAGAAAATACAAAAATTCTCACTTTACCATACACAAAATTTACTCGATTGTATACCGGTACACTAAAACTTGTTTGAGCAACTATTTCCATTGCAATAAAAATAATTTAAAACTAAACACAAAAACTCAAATTTAAAAAATTATAAGAATTTTCACGTTATCACACAGACTCTACTCGTTCGAATACCGGCACACTATCACTTTTGTTACCAGCACTTTAGTTTACAAATTCACCACTTTGGCGTTGGTGACAAATTAATCAACATGTAACATAATATTTTTAAAAATAAAATAAAATTGAACCCGGAACGGGTTAGTAGAATGGTAATTATATTCCTAGAAAAGTTCTCCATATACATACATATATTTCCTACCAAATTTAAAGTAAATCAGAAAAGTTTTAATTATTCGCTTCATTGTGTTAAAATTGGTATTTGTTCAATATGTTAAAACTGCTATAATTTTCAGGTCAGCGATCGATGACGTGGTTTGTGATGTTTCCCAATTGCCCATGAGTTTCAAATTCTGTTAACCTCGTAATGTTTCATCCCTAGCATTTTTATAATTTGAACTAAGTTAAAATAAACTTAGGTTAGCTAATTCTTTTATTTCTCGGTAGGTGCCTCAAACTCGTCTTTGGCATTCGTCAATTGTGGCTCCTTTAGCCTCAACTATCAGATATTACGATTTAATTAATTGAGGTTTTTATGAAAATACATAGAATAGACATTTCTGCATTTTTCAGCTAATTCTCATATGCATCGTTATGCTCTTTGGAATTTATTAAAAGTTTTGTGAAACGTTAAATATTCTTGTGCATTTTTATCTCGCAAACCGGACATTTTAAATTCGTAGTTTCGGGCGACACTGTAAATGTCTTCAATCATAATTATAGTAATAAGTCTGAAAGAATGTAATGTTTGTAATGTTTGCTGTTTCATCGAATCAAAATTCAATGATTTTTCCTCGAAACTCGAAACTTTACATTTTTCCGCCACCGTTCATGGTCGTTTTCCAGTATATTTGTTGATAATTTTTAATAAGTATGATGGAGACATCCCCAAATTTTGTGCACGGTGTCGCAAAGGGTTCCTGGACATTCATCAACACTCTGCCTCACTGCATCAATCTTTTTTGGTGTACGTTGGCGTAATTATCGCAAAGTCTTCACTTTATCCTTGAGTGTATGTAAATTTTTAAAATTATTCATTACACGCTGAATGGTTGACTTGCTCGGCACATGATTAACACCAGAAAAGTCACGTAATTTACAAAATATTGTAATAATTTCAAGCGTTAGATGCTCCATAAATGCGAACTGGCAAACAAAATCGACAAAATGAACTGAATAATACTGATGGTGCTACCATCTTATAGATCATCATATCAGTAGACCACAAAAGACATATTAAATTAAATTTAAAATTTAATATTAAATTTATCAACGGAACAGCGCATATAACGCTAAGACGTGTTGTTGGAATGTAAGGAATGACAGCCTAAAGACATGTTGCCTTAAGGTTACCAAAGTCGTCTTTTTTCACGTTTATCGAATATTTTACTTTTTCCCAGACAACAGCTAGACAGGTGACTAAAAACTAGTGGCCATATTGCCATTTTGTATCAACAATTTTTCCATTGAATAGAAAACGCCATTGCAAAATGTACACGCGTATGTATTTTAATCGATTTCATTGGACGTGTTTTATTCAATTCCAAAGATTTCTGCCAAAAGATCTTTACTTTTACCGTAACAACTGGAAATTAAATACAATTAAAAAATAAATATACAGTGGCTCAGCTAAAATGATGCAAGCAATTTTTATTTTTTTTAAAGTAAATATCCAAAAAAGCAAAAATAAATGTCTATTTTTAATTTACATTTATTATAGCTTCAGTATTAATTGTTAATTTCATAAAACAAAACAAATAAAAAAATTCAATTTATAACAAAGTAGTAACAAAAACTAATTTTCTACTCACTCACTCACTCTCTTTCTTTTGAAAATAGCGGTACTTTTTCTACACAAAACAAAATATTCAATGTAAAACAATTTTGAGTATCAGTTTTAAACAACGTTTTTAGAGATTATAGTCAATATAGTGTGTCAATATCGGCGTTGTGCCGTATTGTCTACACCGCGTATATAATTAATATTCTACACATGTAGAGAATGTATGTATATAATTAAAAAAATTGACGACGGCAATGTATAAAATGTAGACAATGTCGACAATTATTGTTTTCGTTAGCAATAAGCAAATTTAGCTGAATTCCTTTGTTAATGTAACCATTTAGCTTCATTTCTACCCCACATTAAAATATTCGAACCTACATTTTAAAATGGCAATGATGTACTCCTATGTATATAATATGTGGTGCTATTCTCGGAAAGCGGACTAATAAGAAAAAATTCTTTCATAAATCTTAGTTGGTGTTACTACAATTTTAAAATATTCGAAAAAGCCAATAAACTATATTATAAATTAAAGCTTTATACAAAGTCAATTTTTTAAACCAAATATAGAGCTTTCACATTAAACTACTTCGAGCCATGGAACTTCAATGAGCAAAATCATCGCCACACAATAAAATGTCAAAGCACAAATTTATGGAAAGATTACTACGAGCTATCAATCACACTGTACAAATTTTATTCCGAAAAAAACCAGTCAAATACCTTAATATTTATAAGTAACTTGTAAATCCGACTGGTAATGAAACTTGATTGAACACAGAACCCATTCGTGTAGCCGCCCAATCTACATGCCGCCCTTTTTTTGTTTAAGAAACGAATGGATCTTACGCTTATTTACCAATATGCAAATCACACGAGCTGCTAATTCTATGGTGTACGCTAATTAACCGAGTGATACATGAGAAATAATTATTGGGCCAAATTCAACAAATTGGCGTAACCACATATAATCCAAATCCATTAATAATTATGTTATTCATGTTATTGACCCTACGAATGTAAATGAAACCGATTATGGTTGTCCCAATAAAAGCATCGGTTAATCAAATTGTCGGTTGAGACGGTATACAGGAACTGGCAAATGATTTACATTGTTTACTATTGATTTGCCTCATACAAGTAATTTGGAGCATATTACAATTCCGTAAATTCAACGGATACTGCCCGCAAGTGCGCGTACTTTAAAATCATTAGAAATTTGTCCTGGACAGAGGTATGTATAGTATATACTAATAAAATTGGATACAATTTTAATTACATCACCAGTGAAGTTATAAGTGCATTTGTAATGAGCAAATATCAATTTTAGAACACAGTTGTCGATGACAATATTCGTACAATATTGCGCGCAGCTCGATATCGAAAGCAAATGCTTACTAGAAGTGGTACAAGACACCAATAGCGTTACGAAACAATTAGAAGATTAGGTAAATTAGAAAATTCTGAAAATTCTAGACAGCTCGAAGCCGAACAGTCCATTAAATAAATTTTTTCGCAAAGATTGAAAACTAATGTTTCGATTTGAATTACCAGAGTCCTGTGAAGCGGGTGGTTTTTGACTTTGCAAGCGATGTCAACGTCAATTTCAAAATAAACTTTTTACCAGTTTAGTTTAGTTCGAGTATTTTTCGAAATTATTATGTTTTCGTACAGAAATGTCCAAATGTTTACATCAGCGGTAAAAAATTAAATTTCTCTGATAAAAGAAAAAACTTACTCTATATAATGAATGTAATATATGGCGCTAGAGTTTGTTAATTGCACATATGGCATTACAAATCGATTTCTTCAGTCAGCTGAGATTATAATAATGTAGCGCGCGTATTGTCGAAACCTGCTTACTGCAGAATAATAAATGTATATGTTATTTCACTCAAATAAACTCTGCTATCTAAAATTTATTTTCATCAGGAGAGACAATGGGCGCTTTCAGGTCTCCTAACATGATTAGTGAAATCATCGCCTATTTGATTTGTAAATTTCACATTTTCATAACGTTAGCCGCGATTTTACTGAACTTGTTCTAAATTAACTATTAGATTGCATAATGGTCAGGATTTGGTACAAGGATGCCAGGATATGTTTCTCAAAACTAATGGGCTAAGTCGATTTACAGTGGAATATTAGATTAACTAATCTTAGATTTAATCGTTTATGGAATGAATGATTGTAAATTCGAAAAACACCAAAAACGCAAACACAGGAACTCTGGTGTCAAATCTTTTCCTGGAGAAAAAGAGCTCTTGATCGATTTTTTAAACAATTTGCCAAAATAACTTCCCATTATGTCAGAAATTACATATACAAATTGAACCTGGATCAACATTTCGTGACTTTAAACCAATTATATGGATTTTATAAAGATATGTGCAATAAAAACCAGAAGCAATATCTTGGAATTAAGGCATTCACAGAATTTTTCAAAGACAAAAATCCAACCTATTCACTCCTAAGAAGGTTCGGTGCGATATATGTATTGAGTATGAAAACAAAAATATCGATGAGATTCAGTGGACGTAACATCTTAAGTCAGGATGCAAGGAGGCCAAAGCTTTGCTACGTTAAATACTAAACAAATTTATTTGAAAAATAATGTTAATGCCATAACTTCACAATTTACAACTATGCTAGTCATCAAGCTACCTCTTACTGATTCACTGAAATTGATTGTGAACAATCAGCCTCCACATTTGTTTCCTGTGCTATACACTACTCGTATCTGGGAAGGCATTGCTTTACAAAAATCCACCAAAATTTCAGATGGCTGTATATTTCAAAATCGCAATATTACTTTGGCGAGTGCTAAGTGCTCTACTAAGCTTCGCTAATATGCATTTAGTGCATAAAACCAACCAATAACACAAATATGTCTTACAAAAGAGCAAGCTTAAATGGAATGCGGTTCCGTACATAGTTGCATGGAAAGGAAGTTTAAAAATAGAGTAATTGAATTTCCAAGCGATTATGTTAAAGCATCCAAGAAGCTGTATACAATCCTGAGCCATATAATTCACCTCAATCGTGAGTGTTTCAAATATTTCACTGGCTCAGCATCTCAAGGCTATACCGCAATTCGATCAAGCAGAGATTTGACAGACATTAAAGATATTTTGTATGACCCTGATGACCACATACGGGTTCAACTAAATTTTAATGATTCATGAAACGTGGCCCCAATTTTAAATTTTATTTAAATTTTAAGTATAACTAAACAAAAAAAACAGCAATTTTTAGTTCTGTGTTGAAATAATTATTCCAAAATAATTATGTTATAGTTTTTTAGTAAAATTATTTGAAATAAAATGTTCCATTTGGTTCATATAAAGTTCAATAAAGTCATTCTAGCGTCGGGCAAACTAAATTTTATCGGTTTTTTGGTTCTCCTGAAAAATGCAATTATTGTCAGATCGAGCGCAATCTAGTCTTACTTATTTGATTTGTAAAAATTGATTTATAACTTTCACAACATCCGAAATTCGCAATTTGAACTGGAAAACTGTGAGTTGGTAACCTCGTACTGAAAAAATGAAGAAAACATGAAGAAAAACAATAATCTACATTGTCTCCAAATAGTCTACATACTTTTCGAATTGTCAACATTGTCTACGCCAAAATGAATTGTCTACGCTATTTTCGATACTAACAAGTCAACAATTCCGAAATACGCGTAGACGCGCAACACTGGTCAGTATAGACAAATATGTGAAATTTTGGAATAATTGAGGAAATGGGTCACCACGCAAATATTGAAACGCGTGAATTAGTTATTAAACACTTTAAGATGGCGAAACTGAAATAAGAATTGCAAAAATAGTGAAAACAATTTCTTCTACTATTCAGCATGTTATTGAACGCTTCATTCATCAACACCATGTTGAAAATAAGCCTAGAAAAGCGCACAATAAAATATTTTCCGAAAAAGACTATCGACGTATTGTCCGAAAAATAAAACAAAACCCCGAATTAAGTGCTCCAAAGTTGGCCGAGAAAGCTGTTTAATTTTTACATAAAAAATGTCATCCAGAAACAATACGCGAGAATCAAATTTGCACGGCAGAACAATGCTGAAAAAGCTATACACCATAAAAACAAAGATGAAACATTCTGGAATACGGTTTTATTTGCTGATGAAAGCAAATTCAACCTTTTTGGATCAGAGCGAAGAAACTACGTATGGAGAAAGCCTAACACGAAGCTAGCAGCTAAAAATGTACGAAGTTAATGAATGTACTGTTAATCACGGTGGAGGTCATCTTATGTTATGGGCTTGTATGGCATCTTCCGGAGTTACAAATTTAGTGTTTATCGAAGTCAATTTGAACAAAAATGTATATTTTGATATACTAAAATGAAATTTGGAGAAAAGTGCTGAAATGTTTAATATTAAGGTTCATTTTTACGGTTCTACCAGGACAATGATCCAAAACACAAATCCCGAATGTTCAAAGTTGTCTCATTTGAAATACTCCTCATGCCATGAAAACACCTGCCCAATCACCGGACATCAATGTTTTTAAAAAGTTATGGTTTAAACTTTAAAGCGAAATCAGAAAACATGAGCTTGATAATGTAGCGGACTTAAAAAAGGCATTGTTAGAAGAGTGGAGTAAAATAACTCCAGAGTACACGAAAACTCGTAGATTCGATGTCAAAAAATCGATACCTACCAAATATTAATAAATTTTATAGAATTTCAAAAACTGCATCATGTTAGATGTGACATGTTTTTTCGTAGAAATTTTGTTTTTGTTACTACTTTGTTATAAATTGAAATTTTTTATTAGTTTTGTTTTATGAAATTAACAATTAATACGGCAGTTTATAATAAATGTAAATTAAAAATAGACATTTATTTTTGTTTTTTGGATATTTACTTTAAAAAAATAAAAATTGCTTGCATCATTTTGGCTGTGAGCCACTGTATGTACTTGTTGACATTTAAACCGATTTAAGACGCCATTGAAGAAAGACATAAAACACATATTGCAGATGACTTTATTGTTGTTGACTCAAAACAACAGACCTACTGTCTTCTTAACTATAGACATTCCAAAGAGTAATTAGTCATTACTTGAATATTATATAGCAGAGGCCACAACATATACAAATGTTTAAAAATCTTTACTCTCATTTGTTACACAATATTGTTTGACCAATTCGTATAATAATTAATCAACTAGAATTAACGCAGAAAAAAATCCTGAAACAAAAAAATTAAAGCACTTTACCACACACAAAACATAAAAAATGTTCTTCCTCATCCTACACATTCGACATTTTTTTGTGTTGTATTTTGTACAAAAATAAAAATTCAAATTAGCAGCTAACTTTAGTTGTTTCACGTGCTAATAATTAAAACTTTTAAAATCTTTGTAGATTTTTATCAATAAACGCAAATCATTTTTATAAACATTCCAACAAGTAGTGTGTGCTGTAATGGGAATAAAACAAAAATCAAATAAAAGAAATCGTCAGCGTTTTTAAAAATCAACTTTATTCATTTGTTCCGCTTTTATAATTGTTTCTTTTTTTCAGACAATATGTCAGACATGTTAATTAATTTTTTTGTTGTTTTATATTTTGTTTAACTAAAAATAGACAAAAAAATTATTAAGACGAAATTAGAACAAAATAATAATGACATTATTATATCCATAAAATATAAAAATAGTTTTAATTATGTAAATGTATTTTTAACGTGCTAAAATTAAAATACACTTCGGTTACGGCTTATTTTTAAAAATAAAATTACAGTACAAACTAATCATATACAATTACAAATAATCATCATTATTAATTATTTGATGAGATGTTTATTTTGAAGTCGTGCAAATTTTTTAACAAGTTCTGATATTTATTATTATTTGTCTTGTCTATCTGTCTCTCAGGCGATGAGCTAATTATTAACGTGGAGTGTTTCCCACTATTTAGATAAACTAGGTCATTTTAGTAAAACATGATGTGTTTAAGTTTAATAATTTTTTGTATACAGTAAATTAAATATCAAGTTTATTTTTGTATCGTTGCAGAAAGAATTATTTTCACTGAATAAACCAGAGCCGCTAAGTTCACCGCGTATTGAGCGAAAATTATCCTCGGCTAGTTCGTCCTCAATGAAGACTAAGTGGCTGAAAGCATTTCGAAGTCTTAAACCCGCATCAACTAACGCTCCAGCTGAAAAGTAAGTATTCTTAACGCCGAACATCTATCTCTTCTAATTGATGTTCAGTTTACGTTTATTTTGTTTTAATAAACAAAAGTTTTAAAAACGAGCTTTATAAAATTAATTATTTGTTAACAACCAAAATAAAAAGCTCATTTTAATTTTGTGTCATTTCAAAATCCATAACATTGTTTCTTTTTTCTTTAATTTATTTTTTTAACAAAATTCACTATTACAAACAAAATGACAATAATGAAACAAAAAAAAATTTTATAAAAAAAAACAATTGATATACAAAAACAAATTACTTAAAAAAAGTATCAGACCAACAACGAACCAAATGTATCATGCTGTATCAACCGTACTAACAATGAGGTAAAAATATATAACAACAATAATATATATCAATATATCATTATTTAAATGAAAAGTAATCAATATAAGTATTATATTATATTATGCAAAATAGATATTGACGATGGTTTAATATGTGCTCGATTTGTATAAATATTGCATGCGTTGAAATGCGGAATGGATTATGGATTTAGCAACAAATAAATAAAACGAAATTTATTGATTTTACCAGAACGCCCAGAGTAATTTAATAGGGCATATTACTTAATCAAAAGGTCAATGGTTACACATCACATAGTATTATGTAAATTGTTGTTTATTAAAATGTTTATTTTATTTTATTTTCGTATCCAATACAGATTATTTTAGAGAATTCTTAAATGTGGCTAGGTTTTGTTATTCGAAAACAGTTCTTACTTGAACGTACGACGGTATTTTTCAAACAAGACTATCAAAGTGTGTTAAAACAGCGCCACAAACTTAAAAACTGTTAGGTTCATAAAGAGAGGGGAGGGGTACTTTGTAAGACCACTTTTTTTATACTAATCGAAATATGTCACTTTTTTTAGTAAAAATTTGTTTGCTTTTTTGCTTATGATTTTTCTATTGCGATCGCAGTCTGCTAATGAATAAATTTGTTGGTTTTCTCTTTTCTTTCTCGATAAAGTGTCACCCATAAAACCAATATAAGATTGAAACAGAGTAGGAAAATATAATGTTTTATTCGGCTAGGCTGAGAACGCAATAGAAACAAGCTAGTTGAAAGAGTTGTTACAAAATTCCACCCCAGATCTCACCCCGAACACAAACCATAAACTTTTAAAATATGGAATTCTCTATATGTTTCACCAAGTCTTTACGTTTACGTATCAACAGTGATTTGTGTCTACACGATTTAGGAATTGTCTACATGTTGGTGTAGAAAATTGCGTAGGCAATGTTGAGATTTGGTAGAATTATTCGTAGAAAATGTAGATTATTGCTACTTTGTATCGTTTTTTAGAATGTTTTTTCGGTACGAATTCGTCAACTAATAGTTTTTTTGTTTTAATTTGGGTTTATCTATATTTTAGATGTAAAAATAAATTTTTACAAAACAAACAAGTGAGATTAATACTTTTAAAATAATTCAAGATATTTTAAATTAAATTTAAATTTTTAATTCGCATTACCATCTGGTCAACGTCACGTGTTATACAATAGTAACGGGTTATCCAATTCGAGGTTGATAAAGTAGAAATCTGTATACCGACATCTGTCAAAGATAAACGTCAAGTACGCTGTCATTTATTTAGTTGACATTCTGCCATTTAAGAATATGGAGCATTTAACAATCGACCAACGCGTTAAAATGATTAAATCTTATTATAAAAATAGTGATTCTGCCGTATCCACATTTCGCGCTTTACGAGCAGATTATGGTCGTCATAATCGTCCTACAAAGCAAACCATATTGAATACAGTGAATAAATTTGAACAAACTGGATCTGTTACTGATATTGTAAGGTCTGTGCATCATCGAAACATTCGCAATGCTGAAAATATCGCTTCTGTAGCTGAAAGTGTGGAAGAAGAACCAAATTTGTCAATTCCTCGTCGAGCTCAACATTTAGGCCTATCTTATGGCTCATTATGGCGCATTTTGCATCTGGATTTGCATCTTCATCCGTATAAAGTCCATTTGACACAAGAGCTAAAGCCTGCTGACCATGGACAACGAAGAACATACGCAAATTGGGTGTTGGAAAAACAGGCCGTCGATGCTGATTTTTCGAACAAAATTTTCTTCGGTGATGAAGCTCATTTTTCGCTTGGTGGATACGTTAATAAGCAAAACTGTAGAATTTGGGGCTCAGAAAATCCACAATTGATTGTAGAGAAGCCATTACACCCGGAAAAAGTCACTGTTTGGTGCGCATTGTGGTCTGGTGGTGTGATTGGGCCGTATTTTTTTGAGAACAACCATGGACGAACCGTTACCGTCAATTCTGAGCGCTATGGCCGCATGTTAACCGATTATTTTTTTACGAAAATCGAAGATTATGATCTTGACGATATGTGGTTCCAGCAGGATGGAGCAACCAGTCACGTAACACGAGCAAATCGAGATCTTTTGCAAGAGAAATTTCCTGGACGTTTGATTTCGCGATTGGCTGATGTCAATTGGCCTCCAAGATCCTGTGATTTAACGCCTTTGGATTTCTTTTTGTGGGGCTACGCGAAAGATCGTGTTTACGCAAACAATCCTCAAACTCTTGACGAATTGAAAACTAATATTCGTAAGGTAATGGCCGAGATACCGCCCGAAATGTGCCGAAAAGTCATTGAAAATTACCGCAAAAGAATCAAGGCCTGTAAGAAGTCCCGTGGAGGACATTTGAATGATATCTTGTTTAACTAAAAATGGCAAGGATCAATCTGTAAAATGAAATAAAAATTACAATACATTCCGAATATTTTGTGTGTTTTTTTAAGTTTACTTTATCAAGCTTGAATTGGATAACCTTGTATTAGTTAGTCGATTATATCTTTCCGGAAATACAATATTGTTCAATAATTATTCTAACTAAACTAATCTGTTAAAGAGTTTATTTTTCAAAATCGTTAACGTCAATTGTCATAAGCAACAACCAGATATACCGGTAGATAAAAAACTACCAGCTCCCTAAAAATTGAATATAAATTTTTAATTGTAAATAAAATAAGTTGTTCTCAATTTTTGTTTTATTTGAAAGAATATTTTATTCAGTATGGAACATCGGAAGGTCCAATTTTCGATGACTGATCGTTATGTTGGACTTTGAGGGCATCAATTTTTTTTTTTTTTAATTGTTTGCGATTTATTTACATAGGCCTGCGATTTAAGATAGTCCCAAAGGAATTTAAATGTATTAAATCACATGATCTCGATGGCCAGTTCACTTCGCCGCCACGTGTCATAACCATGCTCTCAAATTGTGGCATGCGCTATGTGGCACTTATAGTGGTGTCCTGTTGGAACCACATGTCATCCTGTTTTTTTTATTCTTTAATAAAATCGATCGAGTATTAATTGTTCAGTGGGTTTAATGTCCTTTGAAGGTCAATTAATACCACTTTTTCATTCACACACACACACCACCCACTCACACAATTACAGTATAGCACCTGCACATTACAAGCTCCATGTCAACCGGTACACTCACATGGACGGTGGATCGGCGCTGAATTCTGCACTCCAATAGAGGGTCTTAGTTGTGTTTTACTAACATCAATCCAAAAACGGGCCTCGTCGCTAAAGATGATTTTTTTTGGCAAAATTTAGGTCAACTTCCAACTTCTCCAGAGCACACGGCCAGTTAGATTTTGTATAGGTGCAGTCACAAGTCTGACGAAAAATTCGCCAAGTTGAAGTCACGGAAAGGCCGGTTCTTGTGAACGACGAGAGATAGACTTCCTCAGATTTTCCCGTACACTCTCACGCACAGCAGCGAATGTTTTCAGTAGATCTTGCATTTCGGTAACGTTCTGGCGTTAACTGGTTATTAATAGAACCGCTTGACTGCAATTTAGTGGCCAAACGTCGAATAGTCGACTTGGTCAGACGGTTGTGGCGAAGAGGAAAATCACTTAATGTGCGGAATGTTTCTCGAACGGAGCAATGATTTTGAAAATTAAATTTCATTATTTGCACACGTTGTTCAGCGCTATAACCTTCCATGGTAATCTATCATACACTAATGAACAATTCACAACAAATTTAACAGATGTTACTTTAACAACATGACTGCTGCAACCTATCAAATTTCGAGCGACCCTATTGAAAGGCCCTTAACAAATTTTAAAGTATAAAATTTTGGTAAATATAACATTTTGACCCTATAATTTATTGTGGAAGCATAGGTCTCCCTAAACTTTCGGAATCTTGTTTATGCGTTCTTTCAATTAGGTTAGTTGGTTATAATGAGTGGCGTCATTTCCATTAATCATTTATACTTTCGATTTCGACATTACATGATACTGCTTGAAATTTGTATTGCACCTGTCGAAGTGTTTCCGTTTTATTTCTGGACATGTATTATCCTACAGTTCCCGTTCGATGGGATCTTTGGTTTATCGATGTCATCAATATTGGTATAGAACCATCAGCGATACGTTCGTAAAATAATGGCTGGTACCGCATATTCCACCGTCTCTTAGCTACTTCGGCCAACCTTGGATCCACCATGTCCTCTTTCCATTACAAGTTCGTATATATTATTTGCGAATTTCTGATTGACTTGTTTATGAGATTAATTGGTGGTGATGGTATTGATTAGCGTGGCCTCTTATAGGTTGTGGTAACAAATGCTAGTAAAGCTGCACATAGCAGATGGCCATAATTGCCACCTATTTGCTTTTCTAAATATATCGTTGGACCTGTCTGTTGAATAACTATATATCGGTAAAGTGAATAATTTTTTGGTCTCTTAAAGTGCGTTCCTCCCGCGAACCATACTTAAGCCGTTTTTAGGTGCACTAGACTGGACTACCTGTTCCAGAAGTTTTGGTTTATTTTATTCAACTAATTTCCATAAGGCTAAATTACCGATTTTTTGTTTTCCAATTATTGTTTAAGAGAGCAGATTAAAGTAGCTCCTATTAGAACATGATCCTGTATTACGAATCCCAAATACATCCCAATACGCATCCCATCTCCCTCATTGGATGATGCTCGGGAATTTTAATTTGCTTCACTTAATGTTTTTATTCTTTGTTTCTCTAGTTCACGGTTTGCGCTTATAAATTAAACTGCTTGATTTTGGTATGTACGTTCCTTGATATCTACTCACAAATGTTTGTTTGTATGTAATCGTTTTTTGCGCACCCTCATAACTTTCTCTACCTAAATGGTAATAAAATTAACAAACCAAAATTTCCCCTGAACCACTCGAAATATTCAAAACCGTTTGCTTGCTAAGAAACGTAGGAATAATAAAATTATTAAACTATTTCACCTGTTCACCACGCACTTAAAGAACTATTAATTTTTAATATTGAAAAAGTTTTCCAAATGTTTATAATAAACTACTCATCATCACAATTAACTCCTTCATTTGTGCAACTCAACCCACAAAACCGTTCAAAAGTTTTAGAAATCATAACAATGCATTCTAAAAATAAGATGCCGCAAAATATTTAAACTAACAATTTAAAATCTAATACGTAAGAGAGCATATTTGGAATAGTACGGTAAAAAAACTCGCGAAAGGAGAGACATTTTTCTTTCTAACGAAGTAATCATTTAAACAAGTTGTTCCGGCCTTCCGCCGGTTGACGTAACTCTATCAGTTCCTTTCCACTATTATGGGTACGATTGGAGTTGATCGAGATTGTGGAGAGCTAGTACCAAAACCAAGCTAGCACCAATTTCCGGAATGATTCACTGTTTGGATTTGGACTACTCAGTTTGCCGCACGAATTCTTGAATTTATCGGAAATTGTAATTACTCTTTATCCAACTAAGTGATATTAATTGTGATATTAGTTCATTGAAGTCCCTGTTCATGTTATCTGAGTTTAATAACTCGAAGAATAGTAATGCGTCTTGTCTTGGTAGCAGCATGTAGCGGCTTGTTTCTTCAGACATTTTTCTTTCTGACGGATTAATCATCTAAACAAGTTGTTCTGGCCCGAGCGTCATAGATTGTTGTAGCTCTATCAGTTCCTTTCCACTATTATGTGTACGATTGGAGTTGATCAAGATTGTGGAGAGTTAGTTCCAAAATCTGCTGAATTTCGGGAATGATTCACTGTTTGGATTTGCGCTACTCAGTTTGCCGCACGAATTTTTGAATTTATCGGAAATTGTAATTACTCTTTATTCAGCTAAGTGATATTACTGAAGTCGTCCAACGTCCAATTTACAAAAACAACGAATAGGTACTCGTATATACCATACACGAAGTATATGTACACGACTATACAGACAATTTTCTGTGATCTCTTAGACTGCGTACATAACATTGGGAGTCAGTTAGGAAAAAATTCCATGGTATCGCACAGAATGTATTAAAACAACAACAAAGTTAAAAATATTTCAACTCGAGTGCGGAACTAGTAGGCGGGGCAAAAAGCATTACACGAAATTTGATTGGTTTTGAGTGCGGGAGCGAGTGTGATGCTTTTTATTTCCGATATCATGAAAATTTATTTTAGAAAAATAAAAAAACAAAATCAGTTGAATACGATTAAAAGCAATAGTACTGCAATCATATCATAGATGGCCCCATCAACGTTTAAATATTGTGAAATTGGATGACGTGGATATTGCTACTATTAAATAAAAATCATTGCATTGTATTCGGTAGTGCACATCTACGGTTAAAAATAATTTGGTAACTAGCTAAAACCAGATTTTATGTTAATCGAATTCAGATTTTTATTGTTGTGCTTACCAAAACGAAAATACTGGTTAAAACCGGATTTTGTTATCAGAACAAATTTTATTTTCTTGTTTACCAGCTAATAAATTTTGCTCTTCAAACTTGGATTTTTCCGCAGCATCATCGCAGCTCAACAGCCAAATAAAGCATAATATTTAAATAAAAGATTAAATTAAAATTAAATTTTAAAGATTTTTTATTTATTTGGGTTGGTTTTTATTCGAGCTATTTTTATATTTGCTGTAGACGGCAGCTATGCCTTTTTTCGTGCATTGCAAAATTTATTTTTTTATTTTATACCTTTCCAATCTTTATTCGATTGAGTTTGGTGGTTGTTGATTTCCATAAATCCATTACCATTGGTAATAGTAAGTTCCCGTTTTTGTCGTACCGGAGCTATCGATGGTAATATTGACTTTAAATTCAATGTTCAATGGGTTCCAAAAAATCCCAAGGATTTTGATCGTATTATCTTTCTGAATGTAGAATATTGGTACAGAGTGGGGCACGAATATTGCTACTACAACAAATATGAATATTTCTAAGAAGTTTTTCATAATCGTCCGTGATATAAATTTATTTAAGATTTTTTTCGGCTTTCCGTTAAAATATTATTTTTAATGGCATTCATACAATGTTTATGATTTTTTTAGTCATAGAAAACAAAGAGGCCATTTACTTACAATAATCTACACACAAAAAGTAGAAAAATGCTCACCCCCCCCCCCCCTTTTCAACCCCAGAGTACTTAAACCCGCAAAAATGAGAATTTCCTTAGGTCTCTTCTTGGCAGCTTCGTTTCGTACTGATAAAAAGTTGGTCTACTCATCAGGTTGCAAATTCGCCAAATCGATAAGTTCTTGTTTTGTACATAGGTGCAAAGCAAGAGTTGAATTTTTGTAGTTTGGACGTTGCAACCTGATGAGTAGACCAACTTTTTATCACTACGAAACCAAGCTGCCAAGAAGAGACCTAAGGAAGTTCTCATTTGTGTAAGGATTTAAGTGCCCTGGGGTTAAAAATGGGGGGAGGTTTAAATTCTACTTTTAATTCTACATTTTCTACTTTTCGTGGTAGATGTATTATGAGTAAATAGGCACTTTGTTTTGTATGACTTAAAATGTCGTAAACAACGTGTATGAATTAAAACTAATATTTTGTCCGAAAAGCCGAGAAAAATCTTAAATAAATGAATATTTCTGTTATTTAAAATTTTTTTTATTGCTCCATGTTTTTAAACAAGAACTTTAATAAATTTTTAACATAATTAGTTTGTCCACCTTCGTTAATTCAACCCCTATATCTAACCAAAACATTGTTCATTTCCACTGTAAATGTTTGCCGCGGTATTGCTTTAATAACGGCCCTTTTGGATTATTATAACACGTTTTTATCGCGTGGCTTAGTTTTATACATCTTTTGTTTACAATATCCCCATAAAAAAATCTGAAACAGTAAGGTTGGGGCCACCCCCACCATTACTAGTCTTGTTATGAGATAATCATCATCTTGTTGAAACCATATAAATATTTCCGAAAGGTATTGTCGTAGTCGCTAATTTGGTAAAACAAATTTGTCCAGTACTGCACACCACATATTCACTCATTGACACATATACGACAATTTTGAGTGTGCTATTTTCGTTTTAATCAAAGTGCGCCTTTTCAGACTTAAATAAGTAATTTATGAAGTTTACATCGCTGTCAATAAAATGCAACAACTTTTAGCAAAACTCTATTCAATTTGGCGGATCATCTGGTTTCACGTAGCTTGTAAGTTGAATTTTATATGAAAACAAATTCAAATCTTTGTGCAAAATACGCGAAACACTCCTACGAATGACAGCTGTGTTCAACACTATTAATTTAGTTATAAACACTAATTCTCTTGTTTAAATGTTAGGATGATGTTTTATGTTGGAACTGTTGGATTTCGATGGGAGGGCGTGTCATGTGTATTGATCCACCGACTAAGTGCATCCCGATTTATTTGAGTCCTAAATACTCTCTGTACCAAAATTGGAGAAAAGAACTGAATAAATTTAAAATAACATAAATTTTCACATTTATAACGGCTGAATTTGAATTTGTGTCATTCCAGAATTGGATCAATTCCATTGAACAACATACACCGTTGAATGGACGATTTTCTGACATAAAGTGTTCTAGAAACTTGGCACTTCTGATTGCACAATTCCATCAGGAATATTCATTACTATCGGAAAAATATAGAAGCTGAATTTTTGCTTCAGAATTGGCCGTTATTGTTCACAAATTCAGCTACTATATTTTTCGGATTGTTATAAAAATTCCTGTTTGGAATATGCAATGAGAAGTGCCAAGATCATTGGTTTCTAAAACACTTTACAACAGAAATTCATTCACTCAACGGTCGTTGCTGTTCAATCGAGTTGGGCCAATTTTGGATAAGCACAAACTCAATCACCTTGTTTTTCGGATGGCTACCTTACAAGAATATGCAATCAGAAGCAAGTGCAATGGTTTTTAGATAATTCAGCCACTATATTTTACGGATGACATGTACATACATACCAGATAGGAATATGTAATTAGAACTGCCTAACGAAAATTACGCAATCACTGGGCAAATTTCAAAAGATACTCCAACTAATTTGACCTCTATTGACAAAATCAACTTTTCACTTGGGCTGAATGAATCGATATTATTTTGGTAAAATATCGTTTAAGATGAATTGTCTTTTTCGGAGAATGCTATATAGATAAAATAGAAACTGTAAAAGCTTTACTCAAAATCTCAAAATTTCACGATATTTCGCAAATCAACATAGATGATAAAGTGTAATAATAAATTAATGGTAATTATAAAACAGCATTAATTTTTTTCTTGTCCCTAGGTGGTAGTGTTATTTAAACTCAAATGACCCCCTTGGAGTAGTTAGTTTTAACAATCGTAATGTTCCATTTTGCTGAAATAATTGAAATTTTCTGGCCAACGCATCTACAAACGAAATTATGAGGCAACTTATTTTCTTGCTGTAAATTCTTAAAAATATTTATATTGAATGTTGAGATTTATACTGAATATTACAACGGAATGATCACTCTTTGTGTGCTATGTGTCGCTCACTGTAACGAGAGCGACTAAGCCAACAAAGGAGCGATCGGGATGCTTCATCTTCGCCGGTTGATTTTCGCTCTGTTCTCAGAATTCCCCTCTAGTTCTAAATAAGGTGACTTGCAGCACGTTTGTCGGCTAAGTAAAGATGGTGGGCGGGGTTTTTGTCACCAACTACAGAGGACGAGATGTGCTGCACTTTAGTTATACTCTCATTGGATGACTCACAGATAATAATAATAAAAATATTATTATTATTACGCAAACATGGAACGCGTTACCAAGAAAGTTAAATTGTAATTGAATAAATACATCTAATTGATGAATCGCTAATACAAGGCTATACGATGCAAAAAGTGATAACGGGATAACTGTTAAACTAAAGAAAAGATATTGTGAGATACCAGTTTCGCATGGTCGTGATATTATGACCACATGCTCACTTATTATACCACTGTGTGCAAAAAATAGTAAGACTTTGTTCATAATTTTAAAATTCGTTATTTATTTCTCCAAATCTATTTCGTCCCCCTCAAAGTAATCCCCTCGGCCTCAATACACTTGTGTCAACGATTTCTCCAATCCTCGAAACAGTTGTTAAAGTCAATTTCCGGAATAGCCTCCAACGCGCGTAGCGATTCACGTTTAATGTCTTCAATTGACTCAAAACGGTTTCCCCGGAGCGGTCGTTTGAGTTTGCTGAACAGCCAGAAGTCACACGGAGCTAAATCAGGAAAATACGGTGGTTGCGGAACGATATGGGTGGAATTTTTGGCGAAAAAATCTGGAACCAATCGTGCTTTCACTTTTCTTAGGCCAAAATGATCTTTAAAAATGGTTTTCACTGATCCTTCCGATATTTCAACGTGGTTCTTCGTCAACACGTTTTTGACCCTCTTTGAACAATTTGTACCAATCAAAAACACTGGCTCGCCACATACAATTATCACCGAAGACCTTTTGCAACACTCTGAATTTGTCGGCACCACAAAATTGATTCCGCACACAAAATTTAATGGAACTTCTTTGTTGAATAATTTCACTCATTGTAAAAATCGCCGATTGCACTTTTTGTACTTCAGAAAGACAAGCGTATACTAAACACTAATGATTATTTTGATGTGGCATTTGGCACAGATGTCACTGACAGTCATACCAACATAGAAAAAAAATATTGCGACGAATGGTTTTCCGCGCGAAATTTAAATTAAAAGTCTTACTACTTTTTGCCCACAGTATATAAAATCCGTAACTCTAGCGAATTATATGATAACTCAATAAGAACTGTCAATAACAACAATTTATTCACCTCATTCACACTGGATTCGATTTCCGTGGAAGTAATTTTTAATTTTCTATTTAATACTTTCCCAAAATAAGAATTTTTGTTGCGAATGTTTCTAAAGCGTTGAAATACGTGACGGTAAATTTCTTAGCTGTACATGCAGAAAAATATCAATAAAACATGGAACAAAACGTAGGTTTTCTACATTACTTTCAATTGAAAACCACCAAACACCGAAAAAATCTTGAAATTGTCGAAGGGTTACTTCACTCCTACAACTACAAATTTTAAAAACAGTTTTGTTTTCTGCAATACGTTTCGAACTAGGCAACAAGTGCAGAAATTTTATGGTTTCAAGTCATATCTTTCAGCATTTATTGAGTAAGAATTGAAGGGCAGAAGAAAAATTTCGAATTTTATTGTAAACTCACTTATCTACAAATAAGAAACCAAACAAATTTGGTTTCAGCCTAACTGAAAACGGACAAAAATTTAAATCATTAGAAACAACTACAAATAGATGTATATCTACTCACCGCATGCATTTTCGACAATTTTTTACATTTTTGTCATAAAATCGGTATCAAATAGTTTCGATCTGCTATTATTTCGTTAACCTTTACTTCCGCTTCCGATTATTTATATCTCCGATATCGGTACCGATGACAATATGCATCAAAACAATTTTTAACAACATTTAACACATCGATGACACATTAAACCATCTAAAAATACTATTGAGCATATTTGATTGATATTTTACACTTAAACAGTAATAGTATAAATTATTTGTTTAATTATGTACATAAATATATGTTTTATTATTAATTATAATTTGAAAGTTAATTAACCATCCCACATGCATTCACATTTCAATAATTTATAAATATAATTAGCGCTTCTTATATATTTATTTGATTATTTATTAATAAGATATATTTATCGATTTAAATATTATAAATTAGTACATATGTTTCTTAAATCAAAACAAAAATAAATAAATCAAGGATTAATAAATTCCGCGACTCTACCGAACACGGAACACGGCGCGTGTTGACGAGCGCGTCGCACGCAAAACATCAAACCAAACAAAATTTAATGAAAAACAAAATCGCGGTAATTGGCTGAAATCTCAGTTGTTGCTTTAAATACAGTAACAACAACAAAACCGAATCCAATTTTTTTTTGTTTTAATTAAAAATTCAAATATTATAATAATTAAAATAAATAAAAATCCAATTAAATAGAAAAATATATTTTAATGGATTCAAACAGAAAAAACAACATTGGATTTTGTTTTAAATTGGTTGTGAGAGTGTTTGATGAAATTATTGTGTAATTGGAGGGAAATTTGAGATGGATTATTAGTCGGGGGTGTGATGGGTACAGCTGTGCGATTAATTTGAGTTTAAATTCCTTGAATATGAATTGAATATTGTTTTGGATTTATCTGATTAATAATTAATTAAATCAAATAAGGTTAAATTTGATTATGGAGATTGTTTGAAATTTTTTATTAAAGTTGTTTGTTTAGTAATTTTCGCTAGAATGACATTTGTCAAGTGAAGAGTGCATGAAATGGAATATTACTTAAGATGATTTCTTGGTACTAGACTATATAAGGCCAGCATTTCTAAAATTATATGTTATAAAAAAACGCAAACTTGCTTATGGTTTCTGAAGAAGTGCATTCGTCAAGTAGATTACTCATCAGTAATTTGGTTGTTTAACCGGTTTAACATGTAAGGTGTTTGTGGCCTTTGTGAGATTACTCTATCAAATGTTCATTCTCTGGAGTATTAAGAAGCAGTGAAAGATGATCTTTTGTATCAGAAACGACGTTAATTTGATTTGTTAATACTTCCAATAAGATTTGCCTTTTTAATTTACTATTTTAAAATTAACTTAATTCCTCTCTTAGAAATTTGTACAGGTTCCTATTTGCTTTAAAAAGTTCAAAAAAATTCCTAATGATTTACAGAGAAAACAGAAGGTAATTCTGATACAATTTATTTGAGCTAAGTTCACGGGGTCTGAATTATGTGACAGATCAGCTCGGCCAATAAACTACTTTATGGAAATACTAATCCTTCTTGTTCTTCGCTGGTAGTAAATCCCATGAATTGATTTGGCCACCTCTACAATGCTCTTCCAAATTACTCGCTCTGCAAGAAGAGGGCGCTAGCCACGATAAACAGGAGTTTGAAGTCATATTCAACGTCGTTCATCCACTGATTAGAAGGTCTCCCGAGAAATCCCTTCTACGGGGATGGTGATGGGCCTGTTTTATGGTACGGTTTATGGAATTTAGAATATATCCGAGTCACCTAAGCCTTGATGATCTAATTGTTTCAATCTACCAAAAGTACCTATTGTCTTAACTGCGCTTTGTGAAATGTCCGCAGAGATTGAGTTTTGCGCATTGACAATCGATCCCAAGTATTTAATCTCATTCATCTTTTCGTATTGTATGTCGTCAGTTAAAATGTTTGGTTGGTTTGCCCCTTAGTTTTCGCTTAGTTAATATGGAGGTTAATGTGTTGGACTATTCATCGAGAAAAGAAGAGAGGATACGATGTTACGACCCAGGACGCATATGTGGTCCGCGCTTGCTATATTTGACTTGACTTGTAATATAAGCAGCTGCGCTGCACAATGTTAAACTAGCGAATGACTAATTCTATTGGGTCGCTTTAGTCTCACTCCTGAGTACAGATTTTGTTCGAAAACTGAGACTTGAGAGTTGAGCGTTTCCCTGCTGTTTTACTAACCTACTAGATGCACGAAATTAATATTATTGCTGGTTAATGTAAATAGTAATTAAATTTTATATTTACACCTAATGTGATAAAAACTCCCAACTCTCAAGCCGCGGTTTTCGAACAAAATTCGTATGCTAATGTTATTTCAACAACACAGAATATATACATGAACTCAACACCACAAAACGAATTGCAAATACGAATGGTTGTCCTTCACTATTCAATAGACAAAATTAAGAAAAAGCTTAACACAAAATCTATATACAAAATTTGAGAACATTACAAAATACAAACGACGATGATAGCAAAAAAATTATATCAATTGAGTATCGAAAGACTACATATAGTACGACGAGAAAGGTAATGCACAAATACAAGGTAGCGTTCAAAATATCTTGCAAATTAGCCCAAATATTACAAACACTAACTTGCAACTATTGCAATCAATTTAATATTGAGCAAACAGGTCGTACACTCACAACCAAATTTTAAGAACACACAGATGAATTAAACCATAAACACAAGACACATAAATCGGTCTAAGCTCATCATCTAGCCGGAGACACATACATTCACAGCTGTTGATAATAATCTACAACTAATGCATCGTTTACATAAAAGTGATTTGTTAATCTAAAAAAAATATTTATTGTCAACAATGCCATTTTAATCATGTGTTCGTTTACAACTCAACAACGTATTTTGATTATCCGAACTTATTAGGAAAATGGTCGTTCTGTGAAAAAAATATGACGTAAATTACGTGATGATTTCGATCAACCAGGCTGTCCTACAGAGCCTGGAATTCGCAAAATCGTTGAACGTTTTGAAAAAACTGGTTCAGTTGCAGGTCGTAGAGCACACGAGTCTGAACACCATCGTCCAGTACGTACTCGTGAAACAGTAACAGCGGTAAGTGAAAATGTTCATGAAGAGCCAAGCATACCTTTGAGGCGTCGTTTAAAAGTGGCGTCAACCACTTTACATCGAATTTTACACGTTGATTTACACATGCATCCTTACAAAATTCAAATATCTAAACGATTGAAACCAGCTGACCATCAAATTCGATGGTCGCTAAATTTCAAGAAATTCTAATAACAATTGACCACCAAGAAGTAATGATCCACAAATAATTCTAGATCTTAAGAACAACATTCGAGTTGAAATTGAGACCATTGAAATGCTTTTATGAGAAAAGGTCATCAAAAATTTAGATGTTCGGATGCAGGCCTGTGACAGGAGCCGTAGTGGCCACAGGAACGATGTTGTATTTTAACATAAATGGTATTGAACCAAATTTCATTTTCAATAAAAAAAAATTTGATTTCTAACATACGTTATGTGTTTTTATTAGTACAGGGTGGCGCACGAATCGTGCTACAAAAACAAAACGTAATAACTTTTTTTCTGTGTGACTAATCGGCTTTATTTTTTTTTATTGTATAGATAATTCAATTTTATTTTTATTTAACTAATTAGTTTTGAAAATGATAGACCGTAAATGACCTCCATGCTCATTCACGCATGTGCGACACCTGATCAGAAAATTATTCATTGCGCACTGAAGGGTTGAAGTCGGGATCGCCTCAATTATTGTTGTAATGGACTGCTTCAATTCAGTCAAATTCCTTGGTTTCGTTTTAAACACCTCTTGTTTGACATAACCGCATAAAAAAAAATCTGGTGCAGTGAGGTCAGGTGACCTTGGGGGCCAGCGGAAAGTGGAGTTTCTGGATATTAATTTATTTGGAAATTTTCGTTGGAGCTCCTCCATAACCGGTCTGGCTATATGTGCAGTTGCTCCATCTTGCTGGAACCAAATGCTGTTAAAAGGGATACGTCTTCGCCGCAGTTCTGGGTAAAAAAAATCTTTCAACATGTTTAAATAACGGTCCCCATTTACAGTTACTGTTTCACCGTTTACTTCAAAGAAGTATGGCCCGACAATGCATCTTGATGAAACTGCGCACCACACTGTCACTCGTTCTGGGTGCAGTTCCGTCTCATGGAGTATTTCTGGATTAGTTTCACTCCATATACGACAATTTTGCTTGTTTACATTGCCGTTTAGATCAAAATGGGCCTCATCAGACATAAACAAGCAATTTATGAAGTTGTTGTCTTCTTCGGCCATTTCAATAATTTTCCGGCAAAATTCCAGGCGAATAGGCAAATCCAGAGGTTTTAATTTGCTTGTAATTTGGATTTTGTACGGAAACAAGTTTAAGTCATCATGAATTATCCGTTGTAATGACCGTCTGCTAACTCCAATTTGCGCCGATAACTCTCGAGTCGAAACACTTGGATTTGCCTGAATTGATGATGCTACAGCTGCGATTGTGGCTTCGACCCGAACATAGGGATCTCGATTGTACGGTCTACGTGCGATGCTTCCAGATTCAGCAAACATGCGTACCAACCTCATAATGGTCCATCTACTCGGGGGAGTGCCGCCAAACTCCCGCCTAAATTCCCTCTGGACGGAAATGATGGACTGCAAAGCATGGTAGCGCTGCACTATCCAAGCATCCATTTTAGTAAATTTAAATAATAATCTGCAAAATAAAAAAAATAAAAAACAGATTAGTCACACAGAAAAATAGTTATTACGTTTTGTTTTTGTAGCACGATTCGTGCGCCACCCTGTATAAATATAAACTAACAGACGGAACACCCTATAGAATGGACGAATTCGAAAGTTACACTCAACGCAATAATACGACAAAACAAAATCTAAACCAAACAAAATACATATAGGAAATATAAAAGGAAAATTTTAAATTACCGAGTTCATTTTACCGAGTGACCAACACCCGACTTTCTTTTACGACAAATGTACATGGAGCTCGAATACGAAGCTGCCACTTCTGGTTCACAGATGCCCACCACATTTCGCATGATTCTCCCAATTTAAGTGTAAAGCTTTAGTATGCAGTTTTAGTCCGATTAGACAATCCCCCTAGTTTGTAGAGATGCCGAATTTTGATAAAATAAAGTTTTTCCTATCAAAATTTGTTATTTCCGGTAAAATTTAAATATGATCTGAACTAATTACGTTTAAAATTTTACTTACAATCTTCTTGTTTTTGATCATTTTGTCACAAAACGAAGAAGCTCCTATGGAAAATGACACTTGCAGTGGACCGTTGTCGGACAAAAATCATTAAAAATTTCCAATTTATGAAAAAGCTTAGTGTGAAGTTTAACCCTGATCAATCAATCCGTATGGGTTTTACTCGAACAGGGACCGAATTTTTGCTGAAGAACAGTTTATTTAGTCAAAAATCGTCATTTCCCTTAAAATGTTGGAAAACTGAGCTAGACCGGTATTGTTACAAAACGAATTTACAGTGTTTTACTTCTTAGTTGTTTTTTTTATAAATGATAAATGAATGATGTTTTTCCCTGCTACTTCCGATGAACCGATTTCGGCCAAAAACCACTGAGATCTCCCAATTTGTGGCAAAAGCTTCTGCACTATACAGGAGCCTTATTTTTGTTGAGAAACAATTGTAATTTCCGCTTAAAATTTGGAAAGTTGATCTAGACCGCTATTGTTGCAAATTAAGTTTAGAATATTTAAGTTACTAGTCGCTTTTCTCGTAAATGGTACTATTTTTAAAATATTCGCAAAAAACCTCCTATGGAAACAGCCACTTCGGATCTCGACCAAAAAATACTAGAATCCCCAAATTTATGAAAAAAGCTTAAGTATGAAGTTTTATTTCGATCAGTCAGTTCGTCTGGGCTGTAGAGCGAAAACAGACATTTAACCTGCGCAGCAACACGTACACGTAGAGATTGTTTAAAAGCTACTTTTTTACTTCGTCCATATAGCGAATGGTAAATCTGCAAAAATCACGGGGTCAAAATTGTTCATGATTACTGCACTTTATTTTGCTACGAGAAAGTAACAAAATTCGATACAAAGTTCGATTTAGATACGTACGAAATACGTAGAGAATGTTTCAATCGCCACTGTGTATTTATTTTACAACCGATTCAAATTTCATATTTCAGTTTTCCCAGTACGCAGATTTTTATACACTTTTTTAGAGACATGTGTACTACATTGAAAGAATCAAATACTACAGACTAACATATACGTCACACGAATTTCATTTTCATTTCGAAAAAAACTTTGATTCACATTTCTATGCAACTACAGACAATTGAGAAAAAATATCGAAAAAAATCAAGCGGAAAATAGAAAACTGTTTCATCTGCTAAAAGTTTATAGTGAAACCCAAGACACAAACCCTACAATTGACATCTGCAAGACGAAAAGACGAAATTACGGCACGTCAGAACCATAGACATCAATTTTTTAACTTTTATTAGTTTGTTTGTTAATATTTTACATGCTTTTGACCTTGTTAAAGTCGAAAGTGAAAAAAAACGATAATGCAGATAGCGTCTCGGCTAGCTGTAAGATGAAACAATATTGAAATATTCCAGACGACAGTAACTAACTTAAAAAATCAGCTGAAAACATTATGTTCATAACAAACAGCAAATAAAATTAAAATACCGATATTACTTTGTACGTTTCATGGTAATGTATACGCCAAAATTTAAGAAATGTATAAAAACTTAACGTTTAAAGTGTTAGGTCTGGAAAAGGTCTAATTTGAATCGGTTCGTCGATGGTTATCGCCGGAAAATTTCCCACGTGAAGTTCCAAGTTGGAAGCTAGAGAACATTGAGCGGGGGGAATACACGTGCAAATTCCAAATATTTGTAAAAAACTTAGTGCTTAAAGTGTTATGTCTGGGAATTTCCAGATCGTTGGGAGTTACACATGCAATCATCAAAAATGTATTCACTAGTTATGTTCGAAAATAGCTTCATTTTAATCGGGTCGTCGATGGTTATAAATAGAAAATTTTCCAAACGAAACTTAATCTGAAATATTTTCCAGCGATAACCATTGGCGAACCGATTCAGATGAAACATTTTCCTAACATAACACTTTAAACGCTAAATCTATACAAATTTTTGAAGTTTTCACGGGTATTTTACTCCCGCAAATTTTCCCAAACTCCTAACATGAAACTTGATCTGGAAAATTTTCCAGCGATAACCATCGATGAACCGATTCAAATCGGACATTTTCTTTAAGTTAGACTTAAGACTTTAAGTGTTTAGACATTTTTGAAATATTGGCCTACATATTATATGCTAACCACTTAATATCGGTATTTTAATTTTATTTGTTGTTTGTTATGAACATGTATGTTTTTGTAGGTTAGTTACTTTCGGTATCCCAGCCGAATTTTTATTTATTTAATTTATAATTGTTTTGACTTTCGGCTGAAATAATCAAGACAATATCAATATATGCTTTTCAGGTTATCTGCGTCCGCAGAATATCTTTGAATACAAATTATGCATAAAAGCTATGTGTCGGCTATAGTTTTTGAAATGTGTCTTCGCTAAATGTGCATTTAGCCTTTCGGATGCACCCATATAATTATACTCGCTAGGTACCGCTCCAAAAAATATTAGTATCTGAGTATCTGTCCATCGGTGGCAGTAGTTCCTCAACTAGCTCACATCGAAAAAACAAGTTGGAAAACTTTGTATTAAATCGGTAGTATTGTATTTAGTTAAGTGAATCTATTATCATGAAAATTAATAACCTCTAGATTTTTGCAGTTCTACCATTCGTCGTAAATGCTGTAAATTTGCTATACGTCCGAAAAAGTAGATTTTGAGGTATTACCCTTCTGTTTCTATTGTATCTATAGCCCAGACGAACTGATTGATTTGGATGAGACTTCATACTAAGGCTTTTTTATAAATTGAGAGACCGACCAAAAGTGCTAGGTTCCATAGAAGCTTTTTCATTGCCTTATGATTTTTGTGAATATTTTAAAAAACATAGCTTTTACGAGAAATGTAGTAAAAACAAAAACACTGTAAATTAATTTTGGAAGAAAAATATTTCCTGTTGATTTTCTGGTAGTTGACGATGTTGATAAAAACTTTTTTATTGGAACTTTTTCGTTTGTTACAAATATTTTGTATGATATAGGATTTACGAAAAGACGATAAGATAAGATGCTTACAACGCAGGGCATTTGTTAAGCTGTTTACCTATAACATACTTAATGCTAAATATGCCAATCTGTGAACATGATTTTTTCACACAAAGCAGCAACCATATTTCTTGAGCACATGCAAACAACCGCTACTGCATTCGATTATCACCAAATTAATCGAAGAGGTCGGTTGATCTCTGCTAGATAAGATACGATTCGGTGTCCGAACTGACTAGGAATTCTGATTCTGCAAGGGTCTCTAATACTACAGAATAAGGATGTGTTAAATCTGTCAACTTATGAGAAAACCTACTTGGCAAACCGCCGTTTTACCACATTACAGATCCTTATTTCCCGTCACAAGTGCACCATCATCATTTCAAAATTCCCATGTTAGTGAATAACTATTATATTATGTAATGTTAAAGGTTAGTTAAAATGCTTCCATTGAGTATCTTCCTTCGATTCACCATGAAGATTAGGATATTATTTCGTTTCCATATTTAAATATATTCCTAAATAGTTATAATCATTTTCAGATTTCTTCTTGTGGAAGAAATATCACGAGAATATCTGTGCACCACAAATCTTCCTCCGCAACACTATTGCAGGATACATTTCCGCCTCAAAAATAAAACATATGCGGATCCATCCGTATATGGTCCTCCTCCCTTGGGTCTATTGAATTTTACTATAATTATATTTCAAGTCGAATTGGAAGTGCCCGAGTGCATATTGTCAAATTAGCATACACATATTTTACTCTATTCTACAGGTACACAAAATTATTTCAGAGAAAATATGAGAATACGCTCTCTTCCACCAAACACAAACAGAAAACGAATAAATATTACAACCAGTGAAAACTTAAGAGCTTAAGTGGTGCTCCGTTTGTACCACTCAGGGGAGCGGTACGACCACCAAAATTTTAGAGGTCAGTTGTTTATTTGTGACGAGAGGCCTATAAAATTTTAGTGATTGTAGCACTACAACCGAAATGATAGAAACAGCGTGCAACTTAAGCTCTTAAGTGTTCGCTGGTTGAGACATTAGAATTATTTCCTTTTTATTTATGAAAATAGTTTTCCCCATTTATGCACAATACCATGATATAGACGACCGAAAATTGTGTATGTGTTCCAACAATATGGCTACATACGAAATTTAGAATAAATATCATGGAATGGATCGAAACCGTGCTTCCATTCTCCAACAACATAGAACAATAAAAAGCATATTGATATTTGGTATTAATTATCCGCAAAAAAACGTTTGGAAACTTTTTATTTCTTAAACATCGAATAAGAAAGAACAATTTTGTTTCATAGCGCTACCTGTAAGCACGTGATTATAAAAAAATCTTGAGTGAGACAAAATTAAACAAAATCAGTAAATACAACATTATGTTTTGTTTTCACATGTTTGGGCCAATCAAAAACATAACAAATACAAAAAAATTCTATTTTTAGATTCGTGGATTTGTGCCAAAAAGAGAGTGAGAATCATTGCATGATTAATAAATAAAAAGTTTCCAATAAAGATTTTTTTGTTTGTAAGTTAAACTAAAGTATCAATATTTACAGTGAAGCTCGAGTTAATGAACATACTCGTATCCACTAATTTAAGATATTTAAGATTTATTGCAAACAAAGAAAATTTTGTAGTGTGATCCACACTAACTCAATTAATTTTTGTATATAGAGAAATGATTTTTTATAATATTGGTATTGTTAAGGGAAATATTTGATATGTACACTGCAGTTCATCTAATTAGACGCACTTGCAATTTTATTTATAAATTAAAACTTTACTGTACTTTCTCGCGAAATCAAGAAAATATTTTTATTGAGAAGAGAGAGAAATCCCTACTCAATAAATATATAATCGATAATTATTCTGAGAAAGCAAATTAACTTTCAATTTTTCCTAAGATAAGTTCAAATTTAATGTAATTTTTTCGATTCAGTTGATTAGATGCAACATAAAACATAATGAAAACACAGTCATTTATATTTTTATTTTACTATTATTTTTTATTAAGAAATTCTTTCATTTTTCTAGCTATTTTTAATGGGTGTTTCCCTATTCTTTAAAATTATTACAAAGATCCTGTCCTTGAGAGAATTATACGAAGATTTTAAGGATTCCAACGAAATCTTTGCCCAGACAGCTTCAATTCCTGCAATCAGCTCTTCGTTGGATTCGAATATTTTGCCCCCTTCATAAACTTTGCGAGTGAGGCAGCCCCAAACGTTTTCGATGATATTTAATTCAGAGGAATAAGGTGGCCATGGTAATAACTCAACGTTTTGACTCGCAATCCACAACTTTACAGCACGAGCATTATACCGCATTATCCTGTTGGAAAATCCGCTAAAGCCTGAATTTCTGGAAACACTAATTGCAGCATATCTTTATATGAATTTCCGTTTATTTTAGTTTATTGGAAACAAAATTCAATTTAATAGCGCCCCGATATAAAATTGCACCCCATACCATTACTCCTCCTTTTCTGCCATGATGGCGGGTCAACAATTGTTCTTCTTTGCGAATGTCATGAATATAATTATTATAGCCATCTGGTTCATCTAATTTATTTTTTTTCATACGAAAAGCAACCTTTTTCCAATTATTATTCATTGTTTGCTGATTGCTGTTCCCTGTTTAGTGGTGTTTTTTTTAATTTTTATAAATGAAGCACTTAAAATTGCTCTACTGCCGTTCTGATTTTGTTGGTGGAAGCCTATGAATTTTTATTTTATCTTGGGGCATCAGAACTGTCGCCGACCTTCCTTGGTAGTTGCATTCCTATGATGCACTGTCTTTTAAATAATATCGCACAGCACGCTCATTACGCTCGATTTTAAGAGCTATTGCGCGGTTGGAAAAATCCGCGTGATAAGTTACTGAATGCATATTTTGTAAACCTTGAAAACATTTTTTAGCTACTTACACGGACAGTTACTCACAAATATTTAAATTTTACAATGCATATATTCAAGTGAACCGTTAAAATACGTTTAATATAAACTATATGCCAAAAAATAAAGGAAAGTGCAGTTAGATTACTATGTTTACATTTTTATTCATTACTGTTTTACTGAGTACTAATTTCTCTCTCTTCTCAATAAATATATATTCTTGGTTCCGCGAGAAGTTACGTCTAACCAACTGAACCACAGCGTATGTATTATTTAATGTTTACAAAAAAAGCGATAAACAATTATTTTTCACTACTGGAAATTCACAAGCAAACAATGCCCTAACCAAAATTGACCTCTAACATTTTATTTTTCGAAACAAAGTTCGCTTTTCCTGATTTTTGCGTTATAACTGCTTCATTCAATCGTTGATCAAAAAAATATGGCATTTAATATTATTGAGGGGTATCAGAAAGGAGCCAAAGTTATTTTCTAGGTAGAATTTTTGCAGTTTAAAGCCTTAGCTTTTTCATCCACTAAAATAAACAACGAGGAGTATATTGGCGTCCTAAAAACTACCTTTTATCACTTATTTAATTGTGTTGAACTTACATTATTTAGAAGAACGGTATTGCATTTTATGGCTGAAACATCCTAAACCATTACATTATATCCTCCACTGAAGCTGATCGTAGTTCTTAACATTTTAGAAGGTGGTGAACGTTTGGCAGCTTACTGTTGAGCTAGTTCTTTGGATGATACACTGTTAACTTCAATGGCATATATAACGTGATTTTTTTTGCTCTTCCGATGCCGGAGATTTCTAATAGCTATGTTCACATAATAAAATAAAACTGTTTTTCAACTGATGTTTGCTTTAGGTGTACGTTCCACATGAGTATTGTTCGTAGAAACGGGGCCCCGCGAAATACAAATAGTTTTGTTCTAGCTGGTCTAGGTGGTATAATTTTAAATCACTAGTTTGGCCATATACCTTGTACCATCTATTGCCACTCAATTAAAATTTATGCGTAGGATGATTACTACAACATTTATTATTTTAAATTAACAGACTAAAAATCGTCTACCATTTCATTTTTATTTTGCTATAAAAAACAAATAAAATAAAAATTATAATTTAATTTAATTTTTGTTTTTGTTTTTGTATATTTTAACTATTCTTGTATACATATTGAGCATTATATTATATATTCAACACTATATAACCATAAAAAATATTTGTGATGACAATGCGAAATATAAAAAAAGTTTATTAAAACATATATAAATAACAATATAAATAATAAATAAAAAGAATTAAGTTTTATTTTATTTTTATGTAAATTTTTTTTGTTGTTGTTGAAAACTAAAAAAAAATTTTTTTTGAAACCAAAACATCATCAAAATGTGTACATACTGTACTACCTACATATCATTTTCCCGCACCGTTATACGAGTACACCGAATTGTACTTGTACGTATAACGGTTGTATAATTTAATATGTATAGGTGGATCGAAATGTTATGGCCATGTTGACATTATTGTTAAAAATATGATTTTAATTGTTTTATGAGTGATTTATAAAGTAATATAATTTTTATGGTAAATGTTTTGATCCTCCTATAAATATTTTATAGCGAGTGTTATTACTTGTGTCAAAATGGTATGGTAAATAATCAAAAATTTACAAAACACTTTTATGGTTTGTTTATTTAATTTGGGGTCTGAGTAGTAGATAATTATATTAATACAGTTAAATTGCTTATTTATTTAATTATGAATGCGCTATATATACTCGTATATATTTAATAATTTATTAATCGTAATATAAGGAAATTATCTTTAGCAAAATTTTTATGGTACAAATACTAATACTTAATTTTTCAAAAATAGGAAAAATGGTGCTGCCGCGGCCGCAGCTTTAGCACAAATCAGAGCTGGTGATACAGAAAGTCATAATTTACAAGAATATACTTATAAGAAAATTACACCTTGTGATGTTTGCGGACAAGTATTACGAGGTACGTAAACAAATTATTATAATTATTTATAGCACATGCATAGTTGAGTGAGAAAGTTTAGATAGTAATTCAAACAATTTGTAAATATTGACTTGATAGCACTTGAACAGATGATTTAATATAGATCAACTGTTATATTATTTTAAATAAATTGGCCGATTTGCATTTGAAAATAGAAGTATTTAGGAAAATGTCTAGAGATCACTATAGACGCGTGTTAATACGTCGAGTAAATTGTAATATATAAATTAACATTGAGCTAAAGGTGTAATTTAAAATGGATTAACACCTATTTACTCGACTCTACTTCGTTGACTTTAAGTTCAATAGAACTAAACTATCTTTCAAAAGATAGGCTCAAAAACCGATATCTATCTATGGCACTCACTCGTGCTAGGGTCATAACTTAAATTTATTTACCCCATTTATGGGGTAGAATGAATGAAATGATGAAAAATCAGTGATATAATTGAAATCCAATTCCATAAGCCGACAACATGTCGGGCCTCTGTTTATGTTATTTTTCTCTATGTTTTCGGCTTTCCCATTTAACCTTTTACTTTGTTTTCAAAATTTTTACTCCAACTTTATTTGTTCAGTAGGCCAGCTAAATATTCCAAAAACCATTTTTTAATTATATATTAAAAATTATTCTACAATCTCAGTTCCATCTACCATACCAAATTTCATCATAATTTCATCATCATATTAAATATACGAATAAATGTCCATAGGATTAAGTGCCCATGCGATTAAATGTTTATACACATTAAGCAATTATGGACAATTTAAAATTGATAGAGACAATACTGAAACAAAGTTAGAATAAGATAAATAACAACCACAACAACTTGTTTTCCCTACCCGAGGTCATCTATTAATAATTAACAATTAAATCTAGACCTAGCTTACTCCATAGTTGCGCAGTGTCCAAAATAAACATTGATCACTCCAACAACCGGCGACCAATAAAATTTACAAGAACTAGCCAATCACAAACTAACATCCACACAACTACATTATCATACGATTGAGCCATTAAAAACAGTAAGAATATCTTGCAGATAAAACACCGAGCCAAAAACATACTGACAAGCAATTCATCTGACAAATAACATCAGATAGTAAATGCTAACAAAGGATTTGCTGCTGAAAGAGTAACAGGTAGTGGGATACAAATTATTTGATACAAGAAAGCAATTACAAGAAGGATCAACCAGATCGAAAAACTAAAAAGTATCCCAAATTAAAAATACAAACGCTAAAAGTATTCGCGATATTCATGAACAATATGAAGCATATCATGGAAAATTGTATTGCTTCATGTAAAAGGAACAGACAAGCTTCTATCTACAATTTTGGATAGCTATAAACCCGCCTTAGTTCCTATCCTGGTTTATTTATATTAAAATTCGTTAAATCGATATACTGAATGCTACAGCAGCAAAAAAATCGTTCAATGACGAACTTATCGAAACTAGAGCGTCCAAAACTGTAGTAACCATCAAAATCACGGAGAGAATAATGATGCAAATAACGCAGCTACAACTAAATCTTCATCGATTCTCCAAAAGAGGATGAAAGAACCCCGACATACTTTTTAGGTAATCACTAAAAAATCATTAATCTCTGTTTTGTGCGAATTGTTTCAATCATAACAACTAAAATCGAAAAAATGCTTGGGTTATATCAACCTCATGGAGACACAGCTAAAAGCTATAGGAAGCCCACACTTTAATTTGGACCGTACGAAATGAATGGAATATAAAAATCCGTCCAAAAAGATGGTAAACGGAAACAACCACTTTATCACCTCCAAATTTTCGGGTTTCACACATAGATGGTACTAGCGACATATCTACATAATATGATTTATGTCAAAAGTTGTGTTTTGTTCTTAGCGTGGACAGCTGTTAACGATAACCAGCTATAATACCAGCACATATCGCAACGCAAAAATATTTTTTCTAAGAACGAAAATGTCGAGTTTTGTGGCAAACAAACAGCATTTGCGGGAAGCTTTGCTTTTCTGCTTCAGCTTGAAATAAATGCATCTGAAGCACTTCATTTGCTTCAGGAGGCCTACGGCGAACATGCACCATCGAAAACTACCAGTGAAGATTGGTTAAAACGCTTTAGAAGTGTCGATTTCTACATTGATGACAAGAAGAGCTCCAGAAGACCAGAAACATTTGAAGACACCGAGCTGCAAG
The DNA here is from genome assembly GCA_963691935.1 of Nephrotoma guestfalica. Lineage (NCBI taxonomy): Eukaryota > Metazoa > Arthropoda > Insecta > Diptera > Tipulidae > Nephrotoma > Nephrotoma guestfalica. The sequence goes on along the minus strand of OY829915.1, from coordinate 130,687,529 downwards.
CGTTATTGGATGAAGATGATACGCAAACTTAAGATCAACTTGCGGAGGCATTAAACACGACTCGTCAAGGTATTTCCAAACGTTTACATGCTATGGGAAAAATTCAAAAGGAGAGAAAATGGGTGCCATACGAGTATTAGTTGACTGAGAGACAGATGGAAAATCGAAGAGTCACTTGCAAAATTTTGCTTTCACGGCATGAAAGAAAGAGCTTCCTTCATCGAATTGTTACGAGAGATGACAAATGAAAGAACCACAAACGTAAAAAGTCGTGGCTTTTACCTAGCGACCAACACCGATGGGACGGCCAAATCGCTTCGGAAAGATGACAATGCTCTGCGTTTGGTGGACTAGAAAGGAATCGTGTACTATCAGTTGCTGAAACCAGGGCGAAAGTGTCAATGGGCAACGCTACCGACAACAACTCATCAATCTGAACCATGCAAGAATGGGACCACGAGATATTAGACTCCGTTAGTTCAATCAAATGTTCAGTCTGCAAAGGCACTCATCATTCACTATTACATCAAAAATCATCGCAAAGTAGGAGTACTTGTTATATAAGACTCAACGTCGAGTGAACAGTGAAAAGCGATTTTGATCCCGTGTTACTCGCAACTTAACTAGTTTATGTGAGAAAAATATATGAAGGTTTAGATTTCCTATGAGCGTTAATCGACCCAGGCTTACAAGCCACTTTCATAACGCAAGAAGTAGCACAGTGTGAAAGGATCCAAAGGAAAATCGCAAGATCAAATTTGAATTGATAGAAGTGCAAGATTTCAGCTAGGAGAATCAAGAAGACTGGCTGCACCCAGATTGAAACAGATGGCGAAGCAATTCGACGAGGGCGAAAACTTCAAAAAAGGCTGTCATGAATTCATGATCGAGTATGTTAAACTCGGTCACACGTAATTAGTATTAAAAAATTCGATGCTTGAAGCTTCACGAAGCCAATCATACCGCACCATGCTACAATTACCCAAAATATCACAACAAATAAGCAAAAATTAAAAAACGGTTCACTCATCCCGGTGATGGTAGTTGGGCCGACGATTCGAGATCGAACCAGGCAGATGCCACAGTAGTTTATTCAAAGATAAAAAGTGTAATACCAATTGTTACTGCCAAAACAAAATTAGCACCATTGAACCTGTCAACCTCGCTGCCATGGTTATAATTAACTGCCGCGGTATTGTTAACAAAATTACTCAACTGTTGACTGTTGCCGCCTGGGATCCAAATAAAGCACAAACGTACTCTTGGACCGATCCCAACGTAGCACTGGGATTGATAAATGGATAACCAAAATACTATCAAGTACGCACCTGAAGAGGGTTAACTAATCACCTATACATTCTGGTGGGAAGGTCCATCCTGGTTAAACCAGTCAACACATCCAATAATCAGATTACTTAATTACGATCACGAATCAAAACCAACTGTATTTACTGAGTAGACAAAGGAAGCTATTCAGAGATCTCGCTCGATATTGAATTAACATAACAAGGAGCTAGAAAAGCTAATAAAAGGCTACAACGATATCAGCAATACAAATATTAGTAATGCACTTTTAAAATTTCATGGATCAAATATCTGAGCTGGTAGGTTGAATTCAGCGGCAATCAAACTCAAATAATAACAACGTTTCCAGAAATAACATATCAGAACAAGGATCACATAGTCAAATGGGCCTTCTTATCAACAACAACCATATGTGTTGCAGGGATGGACCCAAAATAAATCGTTACCTAAGAATTATGTGACAATCCGAGCGGGCACAGTAATGCTTCCCAAGGCTATGACATCCTTAAGGCAAAACGGACTCTCAGGCAAAACGACCAAATACGAGGCTGAAACTTGTTAAGGTCATATCAGAAATGAGAGGAAAGGAAGGTAAAATGTGAACTAATATCATCATCAAAATTTCACGTTCCATTAAAAATGAAACTTGAGGCGATGAAATTTAAGAATCGAATCTTCCTGATAAAATCACAGAAAGATACTTTGATATCAGCAAGTGGGCTTCTCTGAATGTTGCATCATATCGGGAACCAAACGATTCACAAAAGAAACAAGCAAAATTTTCATTGTTATGAAACAAGTGTTTAATGAAACAAGAACTATGCTGACGGATTAAAAATATAAGGATCAGTTACTATTGAAGAAAATCCAGGGAAATGGTAGTGCCTCGGTTCCACAAGCCAAGAGAAGGTTTTTAGAGGAGAAACCATTCACCAAACTATATTAGGAATTCATGGCATATTATGGAAAACAGGGCCATGTGCAACTGTGCAATAAACAGTGTGATGAATGAAAATGTTACAAATACCACATTAAGGAGTTCATATTTTCGGCAGCAGTACTACTAAAATATGAATAATGTTCGATGCTTCCGGCAAAACATCAACGAGGCTGGCGTTTAATGACACATGATGAACCGACCAAACATTCAAAGTGAAATAACTGACATCATTCTAACATAGAGAAACCCAGATTTGTGTTAATCGCAGATAATGTAAAAATGTACAGGCAGATTTGGACGTATCAAGATCACCAAATTCTGCAACGTGTATTATTGAGGAGTAATCCATTAGACAATATTAAAAAATTCAAAATGCAAACTGTTACATATGGAACAACGATTGAGACCTATGTATCAAGATCCAATTTATTTATAAAGAAATCACTTCTGTAAATTACAAGTATGATTTCAGATTAAAATCGAACATTCAGTTTATAACCAAAACTAAATTAAAACTTAAATAAAAATTTTACAAAAAATAGAAATTAAATTTTGATTTAACATTTAACAATTTTAAAAATAATTCTTTAGGATTTTTTGAAGTTATCCTTTGATAAAGTAAAGCCAAATAGGTCATCGATGATGTAAATTGTGAACTGATGAATGAAGGAAATTATATATACTAGCATTCAATAGTAAATGAGAAAGCTTCTCGAAAGGAGGAGATTTTAATAATTGGTTCGGATCATTTGCACACAAAGCGGTAAATTAGCGTAAAACTTAATGACACACTCAACAGATATTCTATTTAATCCTAAAAATGATATATTTGAATTTAAAGCAAGCCGACCAAATCTATCGGAGGATAACCAAATAAACTGCTATTGTCTGATTCGTTAAATTTGTGCGACTCAATTGGCTGGTTGTCACCATTAACGATTACAGTAGAATTATGAAGAGAAGCAGACACAACTCGATACTTAAATATTACTAGGTGCTTTTCATCCAAAGATCATCGAAATAACAGTGGCTGAGCTTCAATCAGAAAAACACAAATTAGTATAAGATTCAACAACAGCAATATTTCTATGAACAAATTAAAACATTATTGAAAGGGACATTACAATTATTGGGACTGAACCCGTTCATTGAACAAAAACTGCACAGACCTACTGTTTCAGAAAATGTTCGTTCATCTTTTAAGTTTTAACGGAACTGAATGATGGTCTACAATTGAGTAGGCGAATTGCTTTTCAAAAGCAATAATATCGTCAGTAAAACAATAACCGAGGATCTGAAAGATATTTAAACACTACGTGTGCATATTTTACGACACGAAATGTGGCTACTAGATCGGGTTTGCCAATTCACACAAACGTTTTAGAATTTTTATTTGTTTTGCAATTGTGAAGTAGAAATACATGAACAGATTATGGTACGCATTTTCCGGGGACATAAATCGTAGTGACCCAAAATAATTAATACGATAGAGCAAAATCGAGTCACAATTTTTTCCAAAATATTTAATCTAAGATCAAAAAAATTCATAATCTCGGTTATTATGGCCTTTACAAACACATAAATATGTTAACGTCAAAAGTATAAACATAGACATAATAATTTTGTTGACTAGTTGACTACTACTACACTCAAAAAAAAAATCCGGCGATTTTAACAAAAAACCACTGGTAAAATCAACAAAAAAAACTGTTCGTTTTCAGCCAACGCTGCATTTCGTAAATATAGCATTTTTTAATTTGTAAACTTTACAACCATTTTGAATTAGCGGAAATTTTCGGATATTTTGTAAAATGTGTTCTCGTGTTTCGTAAAAACTGGTACAAAGCATGTTGTTCAGTATACAAAAACTATTGTAATATTTACGAAGCAATAATGTAAACTAATTATTATTTTTACAAAGCGGTTAAGCCTAAGTAATAGAAATTCGTTCTTATTATTATTTGTACTCCACATTGCGTTTAATAAACATTACAAGAATTATTTATAACACGGTAATTTCATACTAAGGTTTCTCTTATGAGGTAATCCAGTTAACTAGATCGACAACACATCTATGCAGCTATAATTTAAATATCACATACATTTCACTATTAATTTGACTTTGTATAGTAATTGGAATTAAGTAGTAAAATTTGCTCTATTTACGAATTATCCGTTAATTCTACAACCAACACCTTACGAAGCTGGTGTTAAATTAACGAAAATCTTGTTAAATTTACAATTTTTTTTACGATGCCAAGTTTGTAAAATTAACACAATTATTTGTAACGCAAAAAAATGAATCAGGTACACTCCGTTATTTTTACAGAGAAACTTGTAAAAGTATGTTACAAAAGTCTCCCGCAAACAATACTAAATTTCTTTGTAAAAGTGAATTTGCACAGAAACCGGAATTACGAAATGAAATTTGTTTTATTTACGAATGCTTTGATAAATTTACAACGAAAATTTTACGAAACCTTACAAAAATTTTGTTAAGTTTACGAAAAAAAAATAGGATGTAAAATTTGTAAAAAAAACAGAATTATTTTTTTGAGTGTACCTTCATCATCATCATCGTCATTCACACATCATCGTCATCATCATTATTGTCATTAAACATGTATAAAGGTTTTATTGGCTCTCCTAGCAAATTACACGATTCGCAAGTGTTTAATTATCACCAATTTCAAAAAAATTCAAAATACCGGGGTCATTGTTGTCAAACCAGTGGCGACAGAGCGCTCAAATTTACACTAATGATAGTTCATCCCATTGTTTACAAGCGTACAAAAGCATTTTAGAGGGAAATATTCAGAAAAAGTTATCCGCAATGGAATTTAAGCGTAATAGTGTGATTGCTCTATATTTGGCTGGAAAACCACAGCCGCAGATTGTTAACCAGTTAAAACATCTGCATGTGAATCAAATGTTTGTGTATTGCACCATAAATCGTTATAACGATACTGGCAGCATTGCAAAACGCCATGGTGGTGGACCGAAACGTACTGCAACATCGCCGGATATCATATGAAAGGTGAAAGCCAAATTGGGTCGGAATCCGCGCCGTAGCGGCAGAAAAATGGCTCGTGAGGCAAACATTTCGCTCGACCGGATGCAGAACATATTGAAAGATCATCTTGGACTAAAGGCCTTGAAATTCCATTAAACACATGGTTTCACCGATGCTCAAAAAAAAAGTTAGAGTGGAAAGAGCAAAGGAGTTGTTACGCTTGCACAAAAGTGGCGATTTGCTGAATTTGGTATTCTCCGATGAGTCACCGTTCGTTATTGAGCAATATGTGAGCAAGCAAAACCATCGGATTTAATTGCCCGGGCGTTCTGCTAAAAATTTGGACCAACGGATTGCAACTCGAAACCAAGCGCCGCCGATGGTGATGGTTTGGGCCGCCGTAACGGCCGAAAGCCGTTCACCGCTCGTTTTTTTGGACCATGGCATTAAGATTTATGCTCAAATTTATCGGGATCATGCGTTGGAGGGAGCGTTGAAGCCTTGGGCACAAAAACATTTCGGCCGCAGAGCCTCAGGACTCGGCGCCGAGTCATAAAGCGCGCGTCAATCAAGATTGGCTGAGAAACAACGTTGCGCGGTTCATTTTCACTACCCAATGACCACGAAATTCACCGGATGCAAATCCGCTAGATTTCTTGGTTTGGGATATTTTGAAGAGCAAGGTTGGGACAAAAAATTACCAAAGTGTCGAAGTTTCAAGCAAGCGCTTCGCCGGGAATGGGCCAAAATACTACAGAGCCACTTTCGTACTGCATGCAATAGCTTTGTCGGCCGTTCGAAGGCCATAACTCGCGGCTAAGGGTAGCCAAATCAAAAACTGCTAATGCAATTGGAAAATTTAAATATTTGAGAACATTTTTTACTTTGATACAATAAAATTCATCAAAAAATAAAAATTCTGTGGCGTTTTGTTTTGATAACACTTCGTGTCAGCCACCCTATATATGGGGTAGTAAATATCATTTACTAGGAGATGCAGGTTAATGAAATAAATTAACAATTATAAATAATAATTATTTAAAAAAATTTAATTTAACTGGTTCATTCAATATTTCCATTTTGTTCATTGCCACCTTACACCTCGCAGCACTTTCCTCCTTTTCAATCATATGCTTTTCATTTATATCATTCGTGCCTTGTATCTTTGGTCTTTTTCTTTTCTTTGAAAAGAAATAGAGCTGAAATATAACAGCGTTTCTTCTACAGCCCACTCCTTTCGTTCAAAAAAATTTGGAAATATTTAATTTTTGTTATTTTTATTAACGCTTGGACAAGAAATTGTTGTGCCTGTCTCTTTCTACAAATTTTTTCAATTGTCTCTTGGGAATCTGCAACCGATTCTTGCGCTTGTGGTGTGCTTGGTGAAGTTGATGTTGATCTACTTGCCGTTATTCGGACTTTCCAGATTGATATTTAGGCCCCAATAAATAGTCCTGTGATATCGAGTAATCTAATGTAGCTAAGAACTTTGTTTCTTCGCCAATGCTTTTTTTACAAATCAGCACCGCTCGTTTTTTTCCACATTAATTTTAGGCTTTGAAACTTCCTTAATGTTCCCACATTACCAAAACTTTCGGCATACGTCACCAGACATTGTTTATTTCGGTGGCCATCGTAATTGTCGCTATAAATAAAAAATTTAATTCGGTATTAGTAAATTTTATATTAATTGGGTTTCACGAATATAACATTTTCTACCAACCATCATTATCGTTTACAATTTTCAAATTAACTAAATTGCCACCTCAGTTTTGAATATAATATTTTTTAATTTTGGTAAATTTTAATATTTATAAAGTTACTTACTTACTTTATTCTCTGAATAAACATTATTATCACTAAAACTGACAAATCCTTCTTCATTAAACCCTAGTTTATAATCGTTCATTACACTCCATAATTTCCCAATATCACAAAAACAACACTAACGACACTTCTGTATTTAACATATTTATTTGACAAATAATAAATTAACAGCACAAAACTTTCTACACAACTCAATAATCTGTCAATCAAAATTTTTTGACATAGCTCAATAAACTGTCAATAAAATTTATTTGACAATCGAATGTAAATTTGTCGTAGATACACTAACAATAAAAAATCAAATTCGGTATCGTGTTCTTTGACAAACAAAAAAAATCAATTTATAACGAATTATAAATCCATGGAAACAATAACAGCGAAATAAAGGATTATCCAATTCGAGGTTGATAAAGTAGAAATCTGTATACCGACATCTGTCAAAGATAAACGTCAAGTACGCTGTCATTTATTTAGTTGACATTCTGCCATTTAAGAATATGGAGCATTTAACATACGCAAATTGGGTGTTGGAAAAACAGGCCGTCGATGCTGATTTTTCGAACAAAATTTTCTTCAGTGATGAAGCTCATTTTTCGCTTGGTGGATACGTTAATAAGCAAAACTGTAGAATTTGGGGCTCAGAAAATCCACAATTGATTGTAGAGAAGCCATTACACCCGGAAAAAGTCACTGTTTGGTGCGCATTGTGGTCTGGTGGTGTGATTGGGCCGTATTTTTTTGAGAACAACCTTGGACGAACCGTTACCGTCAATTCTGAGCGCTATGGTCGCATGTTAACCGATTATTTTTTTACGAAAATCGAAGATTATGATCTTGACGATATGTGGTTCCAGCAGGATGGGGCTACGCGAAAGATCGTGTTTACGCAAACAATCCTCAAACTCTTGACGAATTGAAAACTAATATTCGTAAGGTAATGGCCGAGATACCGCCCGAAATGTGCCGAAAAGTCATTGAAAATTACCGCAAAAGAATCAAGGCCTGTAAGAAGTCCCGTGGAGGACATTTGAATGATATCTTGTTTAACTAAAAATGGCAAGGATCAATCTGTAAAATGAAATAAAAATTACAATACATTCCGAATATTTTGTGTGTTTTTTTTAAGTTTACTTTATCAAGCTTGAATTGGATAACCCTTTATAATCACCCTGGTAATAACTGGCAACTAGAATTATGTTGCGAATAATTGTTTACAATTGCTACGATCTTGGCTTAAAATGTTTACCTCACTCTTACCTTTTTCATTAAGGAGCGTTTTACAGTTGTTGCTTTTAATATTTCCTGTTTCATGATGAAACATACCTAAATGGCTGTAGATATGTGTTGTCAATGGCTACCGTGGGTTTAAAATTTCCCATATTGAGTTTTATATCACGATTCACACCCTTGTATACCGATCAAAGTCACTTAAATTGATCTTTGGTAATAGTGAAATCATTTGACATTTTCATCTTATTTCGCTAGGGTCTGATATTGCTAGGTTGAGACTGGAATTTGTGAGTGAACGAATGTTCATCGAGAGAGCGGTAAGTATAATTTTTCGTTTCAATCGAGAGTGGTGTATTCGTGATCTATGTTTACATTCTTGGTAAAAGAAAGTCGGATATTAGCCGCAACATCCAACACCAATAGTTAATTCAACACTTCAGAAATTTTATTCTCTCGAGTTCTCAACTAAATCTGACGTGCTCTAAAAATAGTAAGGTGAGCTTTTTCGTCGGTTGGTGACGTTACGTCGACTTTTTATCGATAGCGTTGGGGTAGTTGAACTTTCCTGCTTCAGTCGATTCGTTGCTGGCGATGCTTATAACAACTGCTGACGAGTAGCTCGTTTGCTGTTTCGTTGTTTGAGGCAACCACCATACCAGATAAATGCTGGTTTTAGTCGCTCAACAGACATATTGACGATGCGATTGTTCATGTTGATTGTACAAACTTTCGGCGTTCATTTCGGTCTGATTGCATCTATGCGATCGAAGACGTGGCTACAGGTATGTAGCTCCTTAGTGGCATTAGAGGTCGGTTTAATGTGGAATGATGTATTACTGGGCCTTAGATTTACCATTGATTTGCGTAAATGAACTAATACTTCGTTTTGATTCTCAACTCTGTCTTACTTAATCAACATTTTGATTGGCAAGTTGACAAGTGAGCGTTATATAGAGCCGTTCTATTAATCCGTTTGATTGTGGATGAGGAGTCGTTGGAATCCGACCAGCTCCAATGATGATATAAAATTCTTGCATCAGAAAGGATTCAAATTGTGCGGGAATCCAAAGTGTGCGATCCAACAGCTTAAAATTCCATGGGCGACTGATTCTGCTGACATATCACATAATGGGATCGCTTCTGGCAAGCGATTAAAAAGTTCGATTATAGTTAAACAATACCGATAGCCATTTTGTAATGGTGATGGCCCAATGAGATCTATGTTGATCTGACTCACTCACGATTTGGCGGTTTGTATTTATTTAACATATGTATTTTGTTGACATATTTGTTTACAGAATGTTTGTGTTATATACGGTCGATTTTTTGGAATTTATGTATCTCACCACATCATCTCATTAGAACCTGGGAGACATTTTTTTTTAAATTAGAGAAGTTGAATTATCTTGACGAATTTTGGTGAATTCATCATCCATTTCTTGTTCCATAAATAATTTATCGTAATCAAATGTCTCGATTTGTTGGATCCTTGATAGAAGGTCCGCTGTTATATTCTCTTTCCCGTTGATATATCAAATATCGGTTGTAAATTGGCTCACAGTCCAAATGATGGATTTGTCTAGGCATAACTTTGTCTAACTTCCATTGATATGTGAAAACAAGTGGTTTATGATCCGTATGAATTCGGCTTATTACTCTTCCTTCCAACATGTATCGAAAATGTTTGACATTTAAATACATTTCCCAAAGTTCTCGATCATAGTACGTACTGAATTTTTGTTGGGTATCGGTGAACTTCTTCGAAAAATAACCTAACCTCATCGATGCGTCTACATGTAATGCGAGTTCTGCTTCCTTTGCTTCATCGGTCCAGGTCAATATTGTTTCGTTGTTTTTAACATTCCCTTTAATCATCGAATGATTTAGAAAGATTTTTAATGACCTCTACCTTGCTGGGAAGATAGAGGCCAGGTGGAACTAAGAAAAATAGTGTTTTGTTCCAAAAATGGTAGTTCTTCGATGGCTATTTAACACTTAGCCACTTTGACAGCTAGTTTATATTTCCGAAGCCTCTCGAATACTAATCGTAGGTGTGATGCTCGGCAGTGTTTTTGGATGCGATTAAAATATCATCCAAATATGGCAGTAATTGCGTAAAGTAAGACGGGAAAATGAACCGCGAACGAGCAAGGAGTGCTACGACCCCAGAAAAGATGGTATGGATTAAAATAAAAAAATAAAAAAACACTCCAAATACGGAAAAACAAATTTAAGGTTCCTTAATGCTACATGCATTAATAGTTGGAACGTTTGGGGCGCATTGCGCAAACCAAATGTCATAAACATAAACTCGTACAAACCAAATGGAGTAGTGATGGCTGTTTTTAGATTGTCGTTCGGATGATTTGCTGAATATTTTTTTTGGTCGATGGATGGCAAATACCCATTCTCATTAAATGTTCGAACTCGTCTCTTGCAGCGGCTAACTTTTCTGAGTTTAAAATTCGATGTAGAGCGAACGAGCGTTGTCCCGTTATTTTTATTCGATATACGATGTCTGAATTTTCGTTTATCGATGAACACAAATAAAAATGAATACAATGGATGAACAAAAATAATAAAATAAACTTCTACGTTAATAATCCTTAACTATTTGTAGTGCCTCCATAACAAAAGTAAATTCTTTATTTTGTATATTATGAGGGCACCACCTACGAGGGCGGAGTGAGAAGTCCGGTAAAAATGAAACAAGGAATAATATTTTCGGCCAAAATAAAATTTATTTTTCAACGTAGTCGCCTTTTAGCTCGGTATACTTAGTCCAACGTTTTTCCAATTTTTCAATATCTTCCGAATAATACGATTTCTCCAACCCTTCAAAATAGGCGTTTGTTGCATCGATGATCTCCTCATTAGAGCCGAATCAAGTTTCAAGTTCGGAAACAGGGAATAGTCGCAGGGGGCTATGGAGAATGTGGCGGATGTGGAAGCTATTCGAAGCGTAATTCATAGATTTTGGCCATGACAACTACACACGTGTGCACCCGTGCATTGTCTTGATGGAAGAGAACTTTTTCCTTCGCTAAATGCGGTCGTTTTTCTTTCAGAACGTCGTTGAAACGGACCAATAAGTTGCAGTAATATTCGCCGTTGACCGTTCTCCCCTTTTGAAGATAATCGATGTGGATTATGCCGCGTGCATTCCAAAAAATTGTGGTCATGGCCTTGTTGGCCGATAAAGCCGCCTTAGCCTTCTTCGGCGCAGATTCGCCAGTAGAAATACACTGTTTATACTGTTCTTTGGTCTCCGGTGTATAGTGATGGATCCATGTTTCATCCACAGTTATGAAACGACGCAAGAACACCTTTTTATTTCGCTTGAACATCGCCAAACCTGCCTCTGAAGTTGTCACATGTACAGGTTTTTGGTCGATTATAAGCAAACGCGGCACCCAACGCGTAATATATTGCGCACACGTTCACCTGAGATGCCTACTATCTCAGCTAACTCGTGCACTTTCACTCTGCGGTCTTGCGGTTTTTTTTGTTGTGACTTCAGTTGGGGGTCCTGAACGTGTGGCATCAGTTGTGCTTGTACAACCACAACGAAAATCAGTAAACCACTTGTGAGTCATTTTAATCGATGATGAAGAGTCCCCATAATATTTATCAAGTATTGTTTTGGTTTGAGTAATGGTTTTTAAACGCAAAACATAATGTTTAATTAACACACATGGAAAAAGTGAGTTTTTCCATGTTTGCATAAAAACAATAGGTTGTCTGTTTTCAATGGCTGTCAAAACTGGACTAAACGAAAGATCAGTCTGAAAAATTTAATTTGGTCTAGTGACAGATGGTATTGACACATGACATCTGAGATTTGAGATTGTGGCGCCCCCTGTTGCAATTTTACCAGACTTCTCACTACTCAGTTATAATTAAACGTTACAAACAATAGATGGCAACTTCGGGTTGAGACAACTTAAAGCAGATTATTGTACCGGGCTACTTTGAGGTTAGGTACATGAGATAATATATCGGAAGCTGTAAAATTTTGTAAATAAATGATTAGTTGTGTCGCCGTTTTAATATTTACAGGGCTTACACCAAGTACCCACGTCAAGTTATATTTTGTTCTAATTTAATTTTTTTAATTTTATCTCTTTTACAGGACACACAAGACAAGGCCTCCGATGTAGAATATGTAAAACAAATGCACATGCTGATTGTGCATCACAATTGCCACGTTGCCAAGCCAAACAAAAATTACTGCGTCGCCAAAAGAGCACGTCCGAAATAGAAAATCGAATCGATCCAGACGAAGAAAGTAAGTGTAATCCTTATTTATTATTAATAACGTATTTAGAGGATGTAACTTAATGTCAAACATTTTTATATTTTTTTATTTTACTTTTCGACTTTTTTTTTATATAATTGTTATAAACACTATAAATAAAATATATAAAATCAATCAAACCTAGGAGAAGGTCCGAGTTTATTATCACGTCATTTGTCTCGTGATCCCAGTGGTTTAGGTACTTAATTTATTTATTTTTTTCTTAACCTTAATTTAATTATAATTTTTGTTTGTCGTTATATACATTTATATATTAACTGTATATATAATATAATGCCATTGATATATATATATATAATTATTAATCTCAAATTAACATTTGATTATGTATTTATTGTTTTCATTCGATTTATAATTTTTTTGTTTTGTTTTATTCAAAATAACGCTAACATTCTAATTTATTTGTTTATTTTAATTTTGACTTGATACTAATTTAAAAACAAACAATTAAACAAAACAAACGAATACTATGTCAATGTCATAATATAATATAAAGAACCAACAAACGAAGTCGATCAAATATATCAAGTATTAAAACAAGCGGGTGAAATATCAAGCAATAAATTGGGATCAAATGGTGTCTCGCAAACGACTACCATGAGTAGTATAACGGCAACGGGTATAAGTACAGCAACGACAACGACAACTACGACATCAATACAACAGCAAGATATACCAATTGTTAATGTACCCGATTTTATACCCGAGCGTACGCTAAAACGCGGGCAGTCAAAGCAACAAGTGCAAAATAGCAAAAATATTGGTTTAGCAGCGCCTCCTTTAAATGATGTCTCATCTTCAGGTCCGATCTTGTTTTCTGTTCTTTTTTTTGTAAAATCTTAATTTCTTTTGTTTCTATTATATTATAAATATTATGTATATTTTCTAGTTCCTATAATTTTAGATTTATCTATAAAATATAATAAACCAATGCTTGATATTTCCATAAATATTGAATCTCTCTTTTTAATATAAACGTTCATTTGTTATTTAAGTTTAATAGTAGAATTTGGTACACACACACAATTTAATATAATATATAATTATTTTATTCTACACTTACTTTATTTCTTTTCTTTATATATTTTATTTAATTATAATATACTATAATTTCGCTACATTTGCTATAAAACAAACGTGTATATCCAATGAAATAAGTGCGCTATAAAAATAAAATCTTAATCAAGATGGTTCGGAAATTTCACAGAAAATTTCACAGAAAAGCAAAACAATAATTTTCGTATTGCTATAATTTGTACCATAATTTTAATAATGATAAAATAATAATATTTTAAATTTGACATTATAATACATTTAATTTATAAATTATACAGATTATCGATTTAAAGTACCCACAGCCATAACCAATACTACCACGACTACATCAACAATTGTATCAACATCAACAATTGATACGGGAACCCGAAGACGATTATTTGCTGGTTTTCGTCCATTATCAGGTTTTGGACGTATACGTTTGCGTTCAACACAGCATCGTTCAATTTCTTTACCAGAAAGTAAATTCATTTTTATGATTTTATCATTTTTTTTTTAAATCGATGTCTTATCTATATAAATTTTTTTTGTTTAAAAAATTATAAACTACATGTATTCCTTTCATATTCAGAATAAATTTTTAGTACTTTGATGACACAACATTATTTAACATAGCTGCGATGAAATGACAAGAAAATCACGATTTCCTTTTATTTTAATTTGTTTTTTTTTACATTTTCTGTTTCATTTTTGTTTTGTCGTATTATAGAGCGGCATCAAATAGAAAAATTATCCTGAATTGAATGACATACACAAAGAAAAGATTTATATACTTTTTGTTATTCGGTATTTTTTTTTAAATTTAAAATCGGGTTACCATATTTGCAATATCAACATATGATTTATTACATCTGATATTGGGTAACCCCATTTTAAAACAAAACCTTTTCCAGAATTGTTGATGTGACTTTTTTACTCCTATATTATCATTATTTTGCAATTTTTTTTTTATTATTATTTTTTTTTTTTTTTTCAAAATATGAAGTTATGCAAAACACCAAATTATATTAAATAAATGTTAAAGCTTCCCCCACTTCACCTTAGTGCGACGGTAAACACCATAAATATATCCATAAATAATAAAATATACTAAATTGATGAGAATAAAGGTGGCGGCAACGTCTGGTGGCATATATACATATTTATGTATATATATAAATATATAAATTATATAATTTTTTTATTTTTGTTTTTACTTGACTTAACCTCAAAAAACGTAATCAATTAAGCTAAAACCAATTTGTTTTCTTTTGTCTAAATTTACAGAATTTTTATAGTAAAATAAATAAAATAATAATTTTAAAAAAAAACTTTGTGGAACAAAAATAAATTTTTTTATAATAAAATAAAATAGATTTTAATGGTAAGTTGATTATAACAAAGTTCAAAACAAACTACTTTTAGAGTTCTTTTGTTTTTTATAAACATATTAATTATAAACATTAGATAGATAACTTTTATACTTTTACTCTCATCAATAGTATAGTATTATTATAATTATAACAGTTTTATTTATAGATAAATATTATTTTAGACGAGTTACTATTAGAGGTTTCCATTTAAAATAGGAACTACATACACAGGTGTCCCATATATAAAGAGGCATACCTCTGGGAATGATCGGACTGGAAAAACTACCCAGACCAAAAATATTTTAGAGTTAACTAGTTTTAGCGTCAAATGTTTTTGGAGGTTAGTTTCGTTTAGTCCGGCTCTTCCATAGTTTTTGCCGTTAAATCTGGAACATCCCGTATACATATATAAAATGTAGGATATACAAATATTAGTCATATATTTACGAGTAATTTATTATAAAATATTGAAAAATAGACTTCATCAAAACATAGAAAATATATATTCTTTTGTTTTTTTAAATACTAATACTAATATTGCTATAGTTATTTAATTGCTTTATTTACTATTACTAATTATTATTAACAAAGTAAAATACTTACATAGCTCAAACAATTAATACGGTTTACGTGTAATAATATTCTTTGGGATAAAATATAACATACACGCCAAAAACATATAAACTAAATACATAACAATGTTCTTAAAAATTATTTATTCGATGTTGTAAACAATTTAAATTAATTTTTACGTAGCAAGTAGAAATGTGTTAATGTTGTAGCAATTTTGTTAAGAATGAAGTATATGTGTCGTAAGCTGCAACTGCAAGCTAAAATAATAAATAATATGTATTAAGTTTTTTTTATACATACGCTACAGGGTCAGCTTAAAAGTACGTTACTTTTCCATATACATAATGCTATTGAGAATTTTTCATTTTCTGTTTTTCAATAACTCTTAGCGTTGTTTAGTCATAGGGTTGGGATGTTGGTCCCTATTTTATTTTTTCACTCAAATGATTCACCCATCATAAATTCACATTTATTTTGTCCGATACCAGTAATGGAGTTTAATGAAATACGAAAAACTTTGGTTAGTTTTATGGTTGTGCATTTCAGGGTATTACAGATCTAAACATTTACAATACTAAGAAACAGAATAACTAGAAAGAAAAATTTTAACGATCTTCCCGCCTGACGCGATAATAATTGATTAGCCTTTCTACACAGTGCGGCAACAAGATGCGTTTTTCTTCGTCTCTCACCTCTTCGCCTATAAACTATAATTTCAAATGCGGCTTGAGTTGTATACTCACTAACACAAATGAAAAAAAAAAATTAGGGTCAGAATTTTGTTTTTACGCGATTAGTATGAAAATGAATTTTGATAGAAGAATTTTACATTTTGTTTCAATACCTACACTAGATTTTTTAAATATTATTTTTTGTTTTTCTATCCGTTTCGCTCAGGTATTCAATATAAAATGAAAATAATTTTACACATACATAGACACGAGCCACACTTGAGTTTTGTTGTAAAACGCAGGGTGTGGGAAAGCTAAATTACATTATTCGCTATTTTTTTTTGAAACAAATTGTATTTTATTACGTTTTGGCAATTTCATTATTTTACTCGCCGCTTCGCGCACTGTATCACAATCGACAAATGTTAGTCGAAAAGTAAACCTGTATACGAACGTAGTATTTATGCCTTTCGATTCGAGATTTCGCATAGCTAAACAAAGAATATTTGATGTGTCTTGAGAGTGTCTTGAGTATTGCGTCTTGACTATCGCACAGTAGTTCACTTTACTTATCAATTGTCTAATTGTCGGAATGCAGTTTCAATTAGTTTGGTAAATGATTAAAGGTTAGGAGTGGATTTATTTAGGTGTTGATTCGTGCGGATTTACGTGTTCTATATGCTGGAATCGCCCCGCAGAACAAAGTATTTCATAATCCGGGATCAATCGGTCGCTAGATACCAATTGTTCTCTGTTTTTAATAGAGATGACAAAGTATTTCAAAGTAAAGAGAAAATCGCAATTATCGAGCGATTTGGGAACAAAAATATCATTTTGTCGTGATTGCCGTGTAGTCTTGGGGAAAAGATTTTGCATTGTGCTGCGTAATTGGTCGAAGACTGCATCGGTTGATGGTAAAGGAGAAATAGGATTTTCGTTAAAGAGGTTACCGGGTAGCCTGATGGTTTGTTCGTAATCCATTTCAGTTGGTGAACACTAAGGTCTTCTTTAATCGTTGCTCAAATTCCTAATCAAACAATTAGAATTTCTGAGCTCCAGTGTGTTGTATCGCCTCGAGCCCCAAAAACCAGCTTTAAGCTGTCGAAGAAATCGTTTGGCCATTTGCTTGTGGATGATATAATGTTAAGCATATTCGATGTAAGCTAGCTTGTCCATTGAAGTAGTTTATCCATTGAACGGTGGAAGTGGGCCCATTATATCCAACTGGATATGTTCGAATCGACTAGGTAGAATTTCGAATTGTCTAATCGGTCTCTTAGTATGTCATTGGACTTTCGATCATTGGTAGGATAAACAAGATTGTGCCCAATGGTACAGGTATTTGCTTAAACTAGACGAGAGCAGCAATATCGAACAGTAATCAATTTACAAGTTGCGTAGTATTCAGGATGTGTTACGTAATACATTTGAGGTAGCAAGGTATTTTAAAAAACTCTGGAATCAGAAAGTAAATTCTGAAGTTCTAGGTTTACTTTTTCATCCTGTTTTATTCTGTGGTAGTAGAAATTAGCTTCGACTGATTCGCTTGTCGTTTGTTCGCTTGTCGCTACGACATTGTGTTTACCTTTCTCATGTCAGATAGCCGTGGTAAATTGACTGATGTAATCTAAATGCCTTGCTTGTCTTGAATTACGTTCAATTTTAGACTGAATTGCTCTAGTCTGGGGCTTGTGATCGGTGCAAATGGTAAATCCCCGGCCTTCGACGAAATGTCTAAAATGTTTCACAGACAAATAAATCGCAAGTACGAGTACGAGTAATTCCCTGACGAATGCGGAATATTTTCGTTTGGTATTCGGAAGCTTTTTCGACAAAAATCGCAGCAACTACCAACAGTTGTTACTGTATTGCTGTTAAACAGCTTCGTCAGCGGTATTCGATGTGTCTGTTGTGATACCGAGTTCAATCGTTATCTATTTTTCTTACCATATTTCAAGGGTAACAGACGAGGGATAACAATGGGCATCAAATCCTTAATTCCACCATATGCGGAAATTCGGTATACGCAGCATTGTGGCGAATCGGATCTAGTTTTTGTGGTCGTGTCATCACAATACGACGAACCACGTAATGTTTGATTGGTAAGTTATAATTTGTTTTAGTTGTTAAGGAAGAGGATTTTTTTAGTAGTCGATGGTGAAGAGAAGGGGGTTGTTGTGTTGACCCAAACCAACGTGGAACTGAGACAGCTGAGTCTCCGAATCAATAAGCCGTTTTCGTTTTATATCGACTAAAAGAGCGAATTTACCGAGATAATGTGCACCTATGACAGGACGATTCGCATCAGCTAAAGCGTAAGTGAACGTTTGTTTTAGAACTAATGGATTTTACTCGCCGCTTGACGCGCTGCTTCACAATCGATAAAATGTGGTCGAAAAGTAAAACTGTTGGAAAGTAGTATTTACTATTTTGGAATCGAGATGTCGCCTGGTTACACAAAGAATAATGTATGTGTCAAGGTAATACAAAAGTTCATTATACGGCGTAACATCATTTGCAACACCTCTCTGAATAAAACCATCTCGTTCAAAATTAGGGTTACAAAACAATTTACAAGAAAATTTTTAAATAACTGGGCAAGGTTTAAATGTTCAACCTTGCCCAGTTATTTAAAAATTTTCTTGTAAATTGTTTTTTTGTTAATTTCTTTGGCTGCTTCCGGGATCTTAGTATGATTCTTTTCTGATTTCAATTAATTTTTAAGATTTTTTAAAAGTAGTTGGGATTATTTTGGTCTAAACATGGTGTCCCACAACTGATTAACACGAATGGTACGATTGGATTCCTTGATCCGAGCGAAGGTGACCTTACTTACATAACTTTGCAGATGGTTCCCCGAGACATGCAATAAGTGTTTGAAAAGGCCTTCCATTGAAGTACCCTATCTATGTTGAAGGTATTTCTCTTAAACCAGTCAGACAATGTTATAATCACAACTGTTGCAAATTATAGCTTTTGTAAATGTAAGATAAGTTTCATATCCATATCTATATGTATAGAGAAATTTTAACGATTGACGCTAACAAAAGCTCTTTTAAATTTTAAATTTCTAACTTCTTACTAAATTCCAGATCTGAATATTTTAGAATACATGATTTGTGCTTCGAAGATGCTTTGAAGGGTAATAAGCTTTCAAATAAATATAATATTTAAAATAATCGAGATATCGCAGTTTCTTCAACACAGGGTACTCGGATGGAAGGCTATTTTAAAACGCTTATAACTTTGCAGGGAGGTATCCACGTGCGGATTGATACAAGTATGAAGTCAAATTCGCTTTGATTAAGGAATCCAACTGCAATATTCATGTCAGTCAGTTGGGAGACATCCTGTAAAGGGTTATTAAATTAGGGCGGGTCGAAGTTGAAATGGAATAAAACAAGCTGTGTGTGAGGTATTAACGAATTTCCTTTTTATTTGAAAGGCCCCTGTATGCCAACATTTATGGAATACAACATCGTTCAAATGTTTGCGGGGGTTTTTTATGGTGGCACTGATCCGAGTGGTTCAATTTTTAACGACTCTGCCACATCGATTCCTCTGAATTTGAGCGATGGTATTGGTTATGTTGGCTTTAAGGGCATCGGTCGATTGCGGCTTATTGGCATAGACCTGCGACTTGAAGAAACGCCACAATAAAAACTCTAGCGGGGTCAAATCGCATGACCAATTCACGTCATCTCTGCGGGAGACAACCCTACTCTCAAATCGTTTATGCAGAATGTCCATCGTTGCGTATGCTGTGTGGCACATAGCCCCGCCATTGGTCATTAACTTTGAGCTTCTGGGTTAGTTGGATCGTGTACGGCTGTAGGCCCAAGTCCCGACGCAAAATTCGCGAAGTTAAAAGGACGAGTTCTTATGCACGGCGAGGAATTGACTGCCTCGGATTCTACTGTACACTTTCACGGACCGCGATAATGTTCTCGGCCGATCTGGCGTTCCTTTCACGTACGAGTGTTGTTGTTTACTGATTGTTTACGGAACCGTCTGCCGTAAAATGGAAGCAACGTGTATACTAATGAACACTCATTTTGATAATAAAGTTTTATCATTTGGAAGTGCTGCTCAATCGTGTAACCTGTCATGGTGATTTGGCATCAGTAACTGAATAAAACATCAGATTAGACAGACGCCACCTAAACAACATGACCGCCACAGGCTGCCACATCGACCCGCCCAAATTGAAAAACCCTTTATAACTGCACGTGTAACACTGTAGATTAGAGAAAATAAAAGTTGGCTGAGTAAACGTTGCTTATATTTATCGCACAAAACTGCGATCGGGAATTTTTCTTAGCTGGCGAACTCCCCGCCTAATTTGAATCGGGTCAACTAAATTGCTCACTTTCGCCTTATTCGCAACCAAATAAAGTGAAGAGTAATTTTTTAGTATTTGAAAGGCTACTGCAGTTTTCGTAAGGTTCATATTTTATAGAAGAGCATAATACGGGTAGACCTAATCCATAGGTTTTATAAAGGGTGTTTTTTTAGAGGTTCATAATTTTAAATTAAAATAAAACAAAGAAAAAAATTTTGTATATCAGTGAAACTAGTTTTATTATATTTATGCCATTAATGCTTGAATATGATTTCGGTCATGTGGCCGCCACGGCTGGCGCATACATCCCGTAATCTGGAGGTCCAATTTTCGACCAATCTTCGCTACAATTGCAGCTGTATCTCACTAAGAACTCGCCGAACGTTGGGTTCCAATTGTTCAATCGTCTCTGGTTTATAGGCGTAGAGAATTGACTTAACATATCCCCAAAGAAAATAATCTAATGGAGTTAGGTCACACGATCTCAGTGGCCAATTAATAGTACCATTACGTGAAATTAATTAAAAAATTTCAACAATGTGCAAGCGTTGCTCTGGCGTGAGTCTATTCATTATGAAATGGCAAACCAAACTAATGACAAACCACATGTCAGCTGTCAAATCGGTTGTAAACAAGTTAACAACTTAACCTAGTTTTAGTTTAGTAATGTAATGATCCGGATCTGTGAGCTAGATTCGTTCGATTGTTGTCATCGTTTTTTGTTATTATATAATCATCATGGCCAACCCACTGTTTATGTAAATAATTTATAGTAAAGTCAACTTTTGAATGGTTGCTCCTTAGACAGTTCCTGCAAAGTTCCAATAGTGGCTCGAGTTGTTTTTTGGTATTCATTGTTTTGAATTTTTCGCAGTCCTGCATGCGATGATTCTTTTGGCAGACCTTGGATTATATTTTGGAGTAAAGGTTGAAGGTTTTCGGATATTGAATGGATCAGCAAATGGAGATTGGCTGAAATTTGAAGTTCAATTATGGTATTATCGACGCCTCATATAGTATTTAAATTTCAGACTCGAGCCTTTTGGTAATAACGTATATGATGATTTGAACCTAACACTCGCTATTGACTCCCATGTTTCTTATTTTCAATGCAAGCACTTATTGGTGGTATCATATAATGAGCGCATGACGGAAACAGATTCAATACCGGTTTTTCCTTGTATCAAAGTATAGATCTTCCTCATCACTATGGCCCTGCGAATATGGTATCTGTGATGATCGACCACGCTCTTTCAAACTTTTCGCCAATGATATGAAGGAGGTTTTGCTGCCTGGTCACCGGTGCCGGTGTCGGTTTTTAAATAATTGAGCTTGTGAGTATTCGTTATTGCTCTGTTGATGTGTACTAACTTGTCAAAGACATCATGAAAAGACATACGTCCAACGAATTTTCCGTGCTACATTTTGAATATTCTTATGATGATTGGAGAGCTATTACTCATCATATGGCTATCCTATATGATCGTAATATCTCTCCTCAAAGTAACTTATAATGTGACTTCCTCATCTTCGCTTGTCTCCGCAGGGATATATTTTTATTCAGATCTGTAATCTGATTCATTAATCTCGTCGTATGAATGAGAGCTAGTTTCAGAGCGTGTTCTTATCTACCATTATGGATCAGTTTTTGTGTGGCTTCTTTATCTTTCCACAGGCTCTGCATTTTGATACCTTGTTGTTTAGGATACTGTTTAAACTGCTCTTTGTTTAGTTTCTTTTCTTCATCTGCATGTGGTGCCAAGGTGAACGATTTGATTGGTTGTTGCTCGTTTGGAGTGCTTGGTTCACCATGAATAAGTCGTTGGCGCATCTCTTCGATAGACGCCTCATATGTTGTTTCTCGACTCGACGTATTGATACCTCAGTTCGAGACGCATATTAGATGTTGAACTGCAGTTTTGTATTCTAGATACAGGTGTTTCGTTGTCCTTCATCGTTTTACTTTCTTTTATGTAGTAAAATAAAATATAGTAATCATGAAAACTTTTGACCTCGAAATTGTTGCAGATTTACCATTCGCTGCATTGCCGAAGTCTAGTAAAAGTAATTTTAAAAACAATCCCTGTGTGTGTGTGTGTGTGTGTGTGTGTGCGTATGCAGGGTTGCGCGCAGACTAACTGTATGTTGGCGCTCTAAAGCCCAGACGGATTAGCTGATCGTGATGAAACTTCATACTTACGCTTCTCCATAAATAAGGAGACCCTAGTGATTTTTGACAGAAATCGGTCCACCGGAAGTGGCAGCTTCCATAAGAGCTTTTTGCTTTTTGCAAATATTTTGAAAACTATATCATTTATGAGAACAACTGCTATGAAATAAGCGATCGTAAATTGATTTTGCAACAATGCCGATCCAGAACAGTTTTCCAAAATTCAAATGATGAGTAATACTTTATTTCACCAAAATTCGGCATCTCTATAGTTCAGGCTGATTGACTATTCGGAATAAAACTTCATCCTTAAACGTTTTTCCATTAATTGGAGGGAGGATCTTCCTTGCGAAATTTGGTGGAAATCTTTGTAGCGGACATGGCAGCTTCAATTGGAGCTTTTTAAATTGTTCAATGATATTGAATAGTTTAAAATGTAGAAACGACAAAACATTAAAAGATTTTAAAACATTAAAAGATTTTAAAACATTAAAAGATTTTAATAAATTTTGGCATTTAATTTTAGGCCAACAGGGGTTGACCTTGCTGGTTTTCTGAAATTTATGCGTGAATATTATACAAGACATAATTTTACCAAAAGTCCTTAATTTCTCGCTTTAGAAATCAAGTATGGAAAACGCTATTAAAATGGGAACATGGAATGTGCTAAGCCTTCTAAGACCTAGAGATCTCCAAAATCCTTCGACCTCGGTAGAAATTTACACACTAGACGAAGTTGCACCACAAGTGAGAGTGAGATCCATACCATCACAAATGGTTACGCTCTCTAGTTTAGCGGCCATCAGAATAGAGGAGAATTTGGCGGCTATCTCACTCACCAGCGCGTATAGCGGTATCGTATCGACTCCCGCCCTGCCAAATACACAGTTAGATTACGTTCTAAAAAAATTAATATTACACACATGAACACATCTGAAAACAAATCAAATGATGTGAAAGATTTATTCTTTGTTGAGCTAAAAGATATCATCAAAATCATCGTGAGCGACTTTAATGCAAAAATCGGTTGGAACGCAGAAACCACATCAAATATTGTCTCGCACAGCCTGCATCAGCTCACCAAAAACAAAGGCCAACGATTCGCCGAACCTAGTCGTCTCGAGTACGTTTTTTCAACATAAAAAATTTACAAAGTTTACTTGGCGATCGAAGCCACCAATATAACTGACGTTAGATTATAAAGTGACTCTGATATTGACAGCGATCATATGCTCGTTATTATCAAATATAAGTTCATATTATCCACCACATTTAATAAATCAACAAAGAAGAGCGTGTGCTGGAATTTCGATGGATTAAAAACTGAGGACTCTATGCTGGGCTACCAGTCAGGTGTCACTAAAAATTTAGACCGGCACAATGAAAACCACGAGCTCCAACCAAATATTCCAGAGCAGTGGCAAGCCACCCTGTCAATTATAACTGAAGCAGCGGACAATACAATTGGAAGAGACCATCAAGATCACGTAATATTTCGTTCGGCGATCAGTGCCGTCAACTCGTCGCAAATAATAGCTATCACACAGGATATCTCTGCGCCAGGAAAACCTCATCCTAATCACTCAGACTAAAAATGCTCGAATTTGTGAGGAAGTGCATCGGAGACATCAGTTTGCATGCGGAAAATGGAAACTCGAGCGGCTGTTTTGCAAACGCCAAAAATTTTACTAAAGGTTTCCATCCAAGATCTTCAGTCATCAAAACCATGGTTGGAGAACTGAGAACAAACGTGACCGATATTTTTTCAGTACGGCAAATCTACTTTCAAAATCTATTGAACCTGTCTGACGAAGTCAAAACATACTCTATTCAAATATTAATCCGCCAGACAAGGAGGTATTTGTCCCATATCCCACAGTAGAGGAAGTAGTCGCAGCTATTAATAGATTAAAAAATTAAAAAGCACTTGGTCATGACGGAATTCACGCAGTATAGATAATTTGGGATCAGAAGGAGCATAGCTCTGTTAAACACCGCCTACAAAGTGCTTGCTAATGGTAAATATCATCGGTGACTATTAATTTGCACTAATCAGTATTCCACGTTGAAGATGTTCTTGGAGAAATGTTGGGAGTACAATATTACCCTCCACCAACTCTAAAGGCAGTTTAATACCACTTGGCCGAAAAGCGAAACGTCTTGGATTGAAAATCTACAACAGGAAAACAAAATTGTTGTCAACACCAGGAATCATCCCTACAGCAAAACTCGAAACAATCAACCACAACTTTTACAACGTTGAAAATTTTGAATATCTCAGGTCAATTATAACATCAACGAACCATATCCAAGCAGATACAAAAGTCCGCATAGCAACTGGACACCGAATCTTTTATGCACAAGGTTCTTGTGATCAAAATACGTTTCGCAATCGTGTAAACTCGGACGGTGGAAGTTGAATCTTGACTCGGTGGAAGTTGAACCTTGACTTGAATGATATGAAAATCGTTTCATCAACAATCAGTCAGCATACACCGTAAGGGAAGACCAAGACTATTCTAGTGCAACGGCATCGGATAAGACCTTCGTATATTATGATGATGGAATTGAAGAGAGTGTGGAATGAACCGAGATAGTGGGAGAACCACTGTGCAAGCGGCAAAATCCTTTCATGGGATGTGAAAGCTAGAGAAAAAGGGAAAATTCTGTAATTGGTACGGAGTTGCTCTATTTGTTTTCTCTGCTACTGCTTCTTGTTGTTTCAATAGCGTATCCAAATCTTTTTTTGCCGACTGAAGCCTGATGTTTCATGGTGTCGAATTACCGGGTGACTGACACGAAGTGTTACCAACTTCAGACTGTCATTGCTGTCATACCAGTGATGACAGAGCACTCAAATTTACACTAATGACAGTTCATTCCATTGTTTACAAGCGTACAAAAGCATTTTAGAGGGAAATATTCAGAAAAAGTTATCCGCAATGGAATTTAAGCGTAATAGTGTGATTGCGCTATATTTGGCTGGAAAACCACAGCCGCAGATTGTTAACCAGTTAAAACAACTGCATGTGAATCAAATGTTTGTGTATTGCACCATAAATCGTTATAACGATACTGGCAGCATTGCAAAACGACCGAAACGCAACATCGCCGGATATCATCCGCGCCGTAGCGGCAGAAAAATGGCCCGTGAGGTGAATATTTCGCTCCAACGGATGCAGAACATAATGAAAGATCATCTTGGACTAAAGGCCTTGAAATTCCATAAAACGCATGGTCTCACCGATGCTCAAAAAAAAGTTAGAGTGGAAAGAGCAAAGGAGTTGTTACGCTTGCACAAAAGTGGCGATTTGCTGAATTTGGTATTCTCCGATGAGTCACCGATCGTTATTGAGCAATATGTGAACAAACAAAACGACCGGATTTACCTGCCCGGCCTTTCTACTGAAAATTTTTACCAACGGATTGCCACTCGAAACCAAGCGCCGCCGATGGTGATGGGCCGAAAGCCGTTCACCGCTCGTTTTTTTGGACCGTGGCATTAAGATAAATGCTCAAATTTATTGGGATCATGTGTTGGAGGGAGCGTTGAAGCCTTGGGCACAAAAAAATTTCGGCCGCAGAGCCTGGACATTTCAACAGGACTCGGCGCCGAGTCATAAAGCGCGCGTCAATCAAGATTGACTGAGAAACAACGTTCCGCGGTTCATTTCCACTGCCCAATGGCCACGAAATTCACCGGATGCAAATCCACTAGATTTCTCGGTTTGGAATATTTTGAAGAGCAAGGTTGGGACAAAAAAATACCAAAGTATCGAAGTTTCAAGCAAGCGCTTCGCCGGAAATGGGCCAAAATACCGCAGAGCTACTTTCGTGCTGCATGCAATAGCTTTGTCGGCCGTTTGAAGGCCATAATCGCGACTAAGAGTGGCCAAATCGGAAACTGTTAATGCAAAAATTCTGTGGCGTTTTGTTTTGGTAACACATCATGCCAGCCACCCTTGTATTATCTTGTTGCTGTTGTTTAAATGTATATGGAGTCTATTAATGAGAAAAATAAAGCGAATATTTAAAATTAATATTTACTGCATTGGTGTCGGGTGTCCGGAAAAATTTCAGACTGATTATTATATTATGCCTGTTGTATTCCCATCAAAACGTGCAAACGTTACGATATTTAATGTTGATCGCTTCACTTCAATTGTGTGAACGAAACACATTTTGAGAAATTATTAGCCATTATACAATTTAATAAGTAAATTAATGTTAAGCAACTTTCTAAACTAAATAGAACACAAACCAGTTCCCTCAAAAAAAATACATTTCTCTAAAAAATATGCAACCACAATATGAATTTGTAAAACGGCGTCTAACAAGGTTATTAACTGCAAAACTAAGTTTCCGTTTAACCAGGTTTGTAACCACTATATTAAAAATAATTTCATACAAAGATTTAATATACTACAAATTCTTAATTCAAACTTATTTAATCCAATCAAACTATATAGAATAGTTAACTAACTAAACTCCAACACAAATATCAATCACACATTTCACAAACGCACATCAATCAATTTCATTCCATCACATCACATGTTCAGCATAACATAAAATTTACTTTGACATGGAAAACCAATAAAACCGCACACAAAAACCACAACAACAACAACAACAGAGCCAAACAAACAAAAATTGTATCCCAAAGGATTTAATTTCTTTAAGTTTGTGTGATTTTCGATTTTCTAATAAAAAAAAACTTTTGTTATCAATTTTTTTATGTTTCTGTTTTATTTTGTTTTATTTTTTGTCTTGGGGTGGAAACATTTTTCTTACTAAACTATACCAAATTATTAAGTTATATATAAATGAATAAAAAAATAATAATAATTTGCAGAAGAATTACCATCGACACGACCATTTGGTCAACCATTGTGTTTACTAGCTGATGAGTATGTGGCCGATAGACTCCCACCTAAAAAATCTAGTACAACGTCAAAGAAGAAAAAATAATAGAATTTTTGTGACATCATTTTTTTTACTCTAAAAGCCGACCCTTAATCTGCAATATATAAAAAACCACCACTTATCGATAATATTGCTAAAATTATATTAAACCTACTTAGTCTACAACACTCCGAACCATCATCATCATATTTTTATTTTATTATGTTATTATTGTATGTTTAACTATTTTATTTATTATTATTACAATTCTAAATCTATTTTCTTTTAAATAATTTAATAAAAAAAAATAATCGATTAAATGCTATTTCTTTTTTTATTTAATTTTTTTTTCATTTCTTATAATTTTCCTGCCCAATATCTGTGATAAACTGTATAAAAAAGAGTAAAAAATATAGAAGAAATAATATTAAATTACTGCTTTTTATTTTTTAATTTATTATTTTTTTTTAAATTATTATTTCTCCATATTTCTATTTATCTTCACTATAGTTAAATATATTTAAAAAAACATTTTAATAATATATAAAATAATAATAATTATAAATGAAAAATAATTAAATTTAAATTTTTCTTTTTTTTATGTACATAAAAATCTTTAAAAAAATATTTAAACATAAAATAAATATAAATATGTATATCTATATTAGCGGAGACACCTAATTACAAAGGTTTCTATCATAATTAAATAAATTTTTTTTTAAACCTAGTTGATTGACCAAATGCACCACAAACGATCATGTTTATTTTACAAAGACCATTTATAGTTATTATTATTTTAATTTATTTTTTGTTTTTAAATTATTTATAGAAAAAGCTTTATGGCTGCAGCTTTAAGTTTCTATATGTAAAATAAAATTAAATCGTACATTTTATTTATAATTTTTATTTATTTTGAACCGATACGTTATTGTAAAAAATTTTATTTTAACATTTTTGTACGTAACATCAAAGCCACCTATATGTTGTCAAGTCTGTGCTATATAGATGGCTTTGGTACTATAGTGAATACACATTTTAAGTAATGTATGCCTTAGGTGTAGTGTAAATTGTTTTTAGAAGTGAATCTATCTCGCTCACTCACTATCTCCTCTTTCTTTTCTCTAACTATTACTCTATCAATCTGTCTCTCTCTTTCTAAATAGCCGTAGTGTACTATAAATAAATAAAAATTTATAACCAAAATTATTATTTAAAATAAAATACAAATTTAGTAAATTCTATTGGTTATTTAGATAAATTTATTTTAGTTTCTAAAATTTATAAATAAATATTATTATTTTCAAAATATAAACATTTGCTTTGGTTTTTGTTTTTTTAATTAAAATATTATTATTACTATTTTATTTTTGCTATAAACAAAATTAAAACAAATAAACAGCACCACATTCGCCACGCCGCCACAAATTAAATTTGCGTATGAAATCGTTAAGTTTGGATTCGCCTGAATCGTCTGAGTTACATGGTCAAATGCGTCGTAGGCAACAGCAACAGCAGCAGCAGCTACAAACAACAATGCCATCTAGTTCTGGATACTATGGAGGATCTGGAGGTGCATTAGAGCATAGTACACCACCATCAAATAATAGTAGATTGCACTGTAAATTACAATTTTTATTAGCCTTTATATTTACATAAAATATTTATTTGCTAAATTAGAATTAGAATGATATATAATAATAGATTATATATTATAGTGTATGATTGTAGTTCTAATTATATATAATAATATATTTACAAGTACATTACGCTACATAATTTTTTATTTTATCCTTTTTCCATATAATGCGCATCATTACGATTTTGGCAGCACCGTCGAGTCCGTCACACCAAAGAAAATTATTGTATGCAACACGTGCACTGAAAACGGGTTCGGTCGATTTACCCGATGAGATTGACAAGAGTTTATCGTCCGCAAGTATATCCCCGTGTCCATCGCCCGTACGACAAAGTCAGGTAACGTTACTGGATAAATCCCCTAAAAATGATTTTTTTTTTAATTTGGACTTCTTTCAGAAGCAACACCGATTATTACCAACTAATTTGTACGTTGTATTATACAATTTTAAAGCACGGCATCAAGATGAATTGGATTTGAAAGCTGGATACAAGGTAGGTGTTCGATCGCCATTATTGAGTCTTTAATTATTTTTCTGATTCAACAAAAAATTTTATTGGCTTCTTGTTTTGGTTGTTTATCTTGAAGAATATCTGTTGAAGTTTAGTATTGGCGAGTGCATTTACGAGAGGATGTAAGAAACTTGATCAACTCGTCATCAAGAGATTCGGTGTTTTTCACTAGTGCTATATCCCATTACGAGACCTGACCGCCTCCAATGAGGTTTCGATGTTCAGTTTTTGCTTCGGATTAGTGATTGATCAGTCCATTGAAACCTAGCCATCTCCCAGATTTGTTGGATGCGCCATACTGGCATGCCGGAGGGATAGGTGTTTCAATTTCATTCCGTTTTGCGTATGATTTGAAATGATTTGAAATTGTTAACGTCTTTTTTTCCGTACTACTCGCTGCTCAGATAGGGGTGAGTTCCTTCAGTATTAGTACCATTCTTTCGGCTTCTTCATTCACAAACAAATAGTAGTTGATTGTCGAATGTTGATTAATTCAAATGAATTGACCAAAATTGATTATAGTACACGAACTGTCAGAACTGTGGTAATGCTTTCTATTCTCTTATTTAAGGAAATCGAAAATAATCGGCAGTCTCCATTTTAATCGGGCAGTATGATTTTTGGTAATGCGCTTATGTCTTTGGGCAAAGTTTATTGATTTATTCCAAAATTATCTTCAATCAGTATTTTCATTTAATTTAATTTTTTTTTAATAATACAACTTACCACACTCAATCTAGACGAATATGAGATGCTTTCTAAAAAAAAATTAACAAAAGTTTAAGAAACACAACCTAAATTTTATGAATGAAAGAGAAAAATGGAAGGAAAGTTAAGACGAATTAGGCTGATTCATCTAAATAAATGTTAAGTTAACAAATGAATTTGCTATATGGCTTCGGATGTTGTTTTTATAATTGCAACTCGACCAAACCATCTTCACTGTAATAAACATGATGTATGTATAGGGTGGCGCATAAGTAACGTTATGATTTATTTAATGAATAACTTTTTTATTTCTGATTTTATTTAACGTTGGCATTTATTAAAATTTATTTAGGTTATAGTTTTAAAATATGTTCACATTATGTTTTGAAGATAATATCTTTCAAATGGTGTCCATTGTTTGCTTCGACCTGACGTGCTCTTTCCAGAGCATTTTCCATAACTTTTCTTAGAGTTTCAGGTCCCAACGCCCTCATTTCTTCCCGTATATTGGCCTTAAGCTGTTGGATGGTTCTTGGCTTATTTGCATACAACTTACCCTTTAGGTAGCCCCAAAGAAAAAAATCGGGAGCCGTTAAATCACGATCAAACGTGATATTATTCGATCGCTAAAGATTTCGCGCAGGAGATCCATAGTTGGACTAGCTGTGTGAGCTGTGGATCCATCTTGTTGGAACCACAATTCTGTATTGTTCTCTACCTCTGGTCTTTAAAAAGTTTTCAATCGTTGCCCGGTATTGAATGCCATTCACATTAACCGCAACTTGTTCGCCGTTTTCGAAAAAATATGGTCCAATGATCCTTTCTGAAGTTCAAACTTGCTTGCACCCGAGCAATGTTCACATTATTTCGAACTGCACCAGCACGCAGAAGATCACAGGGAGCTCATTGTTGCCGAAAACGCTGAACCAATCAATAAATTGTTGGAGCGCTAGGTGCATTTTCTCGATATGATCTTTGTGTCTGAATAATCGAATGCTGACTTTCAAAATAAAATTCAACAACTTTGGTTCTTTGTTTTGTGCTGAGTCTTTCCATCATAAATTTCCCAAGTTTTTCAAAGTTAATTCTGAAAAAAAAAAGAAAAATACGTAAACAAAAAATGTATTCTCTAATTAAATCATAACGTTACTTATGCGCCACCCTTTATACAGCACTGTTACTACTTGTAACGGGTTACAATATACGTATTTGAAGTTATCCCACGATTCTATTTCAGAAAATTAAAAATGTTCTTCAGGTCAATCATCAATCAATAGAAAATCCCAATTGCTCTTGTGTGAAGTTAACCCCGCCCGGAGTTTATTAGAAACGATGTTAAACACAAAAATTAAATTCGATTATTTTAAATTTTGGAATTTTAGCAACAGTTTTATCTATAGAACTCGTATTTGAACTAAAAACACATTTAAGTTTGGCACGTTAAAAGCATAAATTTGTTACATTAGGATTATGTGGTTTTTAGTTGGTCACACTCATGTCTCGCTTTTAGGAAAAGTAGGAAAACTGCATAGTCTTAATCCGACAAATTTTTACTTACATGCCAAATTTAAATGTTATTTTATTGCAAATGTGAGCTTATTGATATTTATGGGCGAGAGCCCAATTTCGCAAAGTTGCCACATCAAAAATCACATAGTCTTAATCCGTTAATCCGACAAATTTATACTTTGAACGTTTTAGTTCAAATACGAACTCAATATAGATATAACGGTTGCATGGCTAAAATTTGTAAAATTTAAAAGGGTCGAACTTAATTTTTTTATTTAATATTAGTTTTGTATTTAACTTCACAAATTACTATTTATTTAGAATCTATTTGACAAATTATGGGTTAAGGGCAAGTGGTGTTTTTTATTGATTAGTGTTACCTGATGATTTTTTTTATTTTCCGGGATTGAACCGTGTGTGATAACTTCATATACGTTTATCGTCTTTTACTAGTTCTATTTCTCCCACTTTAAGAGGCACTTTCTGGATCTACGAAATTACATCCATTGTCGGAATAATGCTCGAAGGGTAGTCCTCCTCGCTTAGATCAAAACCTTTTGAATGTCAGAATTAAAATGATTGGCCTTTACTGGAAAATGCCATGAAATGCCTTTGATATTTGAGATAGCAATAATCGGTTAGATGGTTTCCTATTATTAAGAAATCAGGGTTGTAACTGACTAAATCCATACAAGCAAATCAAATGAACGGGCCATGAATGGAAATATTCTCGCTTTGGTGTCGAAGTATTTGGTGGTGGGGATATCTTGTGTAAACATTTATAACTTTGTGATAAACACAGATTCATTTAAGGGGTGCAATAGTACAGAATACGTGCTACTGAAGTTAGAACTGGGTGAAGTACGACCAATTCATAAATTGCTAGGCCCCATGTTAATAATTTGTTGTATTGGGGAGAAATGAATTCGAGTTATGACACGAACAGTGAACACCTGATTCAAAAATCAGGGCATATTTTATTTAGCTAATAATGAAATAAATCTAGACCCCTGTGGAAGGTAATATGGACTGGGTGAAGCATTTTGATTGCAATTTGATTCTAACTTAAATTACTACATTTTACTGAAATTTAAGAGTTCATCCATGGATGTACTCCTTAGCTCTGATTTTTATTATTTGATCGTGCTTTTGTTGTGCACTAGATAGAGATTTATTTTAGCTGATTTTACCCTAATTCAAAAGGCTTTACTCTTTTGAGCATTCTAACTAAACCCATATTACCCAGTAGCTGGATAGCCTCTATGTTGACATGGTGAAGTAGCAATTGTTAATAACTTCGAGCAAATTTCCGACAAACCATGGTGCGTTGACGATGTTTCTTAGCACTTTATTTTGGAATCGTTGCATAATATCCATGTTGCTCTGCTTGGTACATCCCCACAGCTGTATACCATAAGTCGAGACAGGCTGCAATTCTTGCTTATAAAGCAGTATCGTAATAGCGATTGATAGATGAGAGCTTCTTCCCAGTGATCAATACATTTTATTGTATTTTAATCCCAAGTCGTCTCTTTTCTTCTATACATGAGCTTCCCAGCGAAGCTTAGCGTCTAAAGTCATACCAAGATGTTTGGCAGTGTTTGCATGTGGTATTTCTTGATTATTTAAATATGCTGGTTTGTGTACTAATCTCTTGTTTGTAAAGTCGACATGTACAGATTTGGTTTCAGTTAATTTTCGGCTAACATCATTAGAATTTTGTATTATCACCTGATACAAAAGGTGCCAATAATGCAAATGTTTTTTCAGGTAAAATTTCCGACTAAGATCAGAAGCATACTGGATCCTTAGATTTGAGTATACAGATGATGTCTGACATTAACTGCCTTGTGTCATCGCTTCTACATTGGAGATGATATACATGAAAAGTTTCTCTATGGCTTGGCATGCGAAGAGAAATTGGTGTTTCAAATAAAATTGTATGCATATTCCTATCTCTGTCAGCCACGATCACGATATGACGTGAAACAGTTTAACCTTAGCTGATGCTGGAAGCCAAACTGTTACTCAGTGTATACTACTGAGTGTATATTACTCGTGTATACAATCCGTGCGGCTTAGGTACCCGCAGCTCAGCTACGTAGAGTTACATTTGTCGTGGGTGATGGGATGCATGAGCAGTGGCTTAGATTACCGCACGTAAAAGAAAAGAAAAAATATGAGACGGCACAGACTATACCGTAAAACGAACGAGTTTAAATTTAGTGGATTGGGCATCGGATTAAAATTGACGAGATGCATGCCTCACATCGCCAGTAGGCCCACCGTGGTTGTTTAATTTAGGGTAACATAATTATCCTAAGTTAAACATGGAGTAAAAACAAGAAGAAACGAGATTTAATTATTTTGGCCTAAGGTCTTACTGATTAGTAAGTATTATAACGGTGAAGCGTTACCACCAGAAAGGAAACCCGCGTGCTAATGCACTTGCGCAGTTTCCGCTCCTAATGGAACGACTGGCAGACCCTTCACCAATTGGGCCTTTTATGTTGCCCTTTAGTATGTTGTTTTCGTTAAGCATACTTACCAATATATATTCTGGAAAGTCGAGCCCTCGAATTCTCGAACCACTGAATTACAGAAAAAAACAATAAAAAGTAAATGCTTATTCAATAACACAAAGTACCACTTTAACACGCAAAATGACATAAAAAAACTTAGACTTATTTAAAATTTAATGTTTATTGTTTATCACTTGTATTACTACTTAATTACCACGGCTTATGCTATGTGAGTAATTAGGTTAGAACACTTTCTTCACCAAAACTTAACTCCCCAAACCAAAATTATGGCACGGGGAGGGGGAGGGGGAAATTTTAGTAGAAGAAATGCACTTCTCTCTCCATCAATTAATTTATTTTTTGCAAAATTAAAAAATAGTCCACAAATACCGAAGTGTTATAGAATAACCACTTGGAGAATTTACATGTGCCACAAAAATTGCTACTTTTAAATTTCTACCTATTAGAACGACCTCAATTACCCCTAATGGTGATTCCAGCATGACTAACTCCAAGGTCATACCAAAATTGCTTAGATCAAAGAAAGATTATGTGGATTGAGTTGATAACGGAATACAATAATATTTCGTTATCAATTAAATCATATTGTAAAATTGCCCCCCTCTAAGTTGCCGCTTAGTGATTTTCCTGTAGATGTTTTATACGCTATCAAATATGAACCCATCTTATATTATATATTGTAGCCCAATAGTCGACAAGAATTCCTCGTGTTTTGAGGCGATCCAAAAATCGAACCAATTTATAGCTTCTTCGTGAGCAGTGAAGTGCTGCTCGGCCAGGCCATGAGTCATCGACTGCAACAAGTGATAGTCGGATGAAGCAATGTCTGACAAATACGGCGGGAGGGGTATGACATTCCATTAAAGCGCCTCCAAAGTTTCCTTGACGATTTTTGCAACATGTGGCGGTGCGATGTCGTGCTGAAAGATCATTTTGTCATGTCCTTTAGCATATTGTAGGCGTTCGAGCTTTAATGATCGGCATAATTGCATCGATTGTTGTTGATAACGTTCTCCAATGATGGTTTCGTTAGGCTGAACTAGCTCATAGAAGAATACTCCGAACTGATCCAACCAGTTACACAGCATTAGCTTCTTGCCATCTTGCTATGAGTTACCATAGTGGATCCAATTTTCGTCCCCGCCACGATTCGATGCAAAAATCCCTTCCGATTTTGTCTTTGGAGCAGCTATTTGCACATGAAAAGACGGCGTTCGACGTTCATACGGAACCCAATTTCCTTTTTTTGCACCATACCCATTGGCTTGAGGCGGTTTTGTATCGCTTAAGAGTCACTCCCAAAGTTTCAGTGAGCTCCTGTTGAGTTTATCATAAATCATAGTCCAATAACGGATCCAACTCAGCGCCTTTAAACTTTACTGGTCCCCCTTCGCGTTCTTTGTCACTGGTGTCAAAATCGCCACTTTTAATTCGACGGAACCAGTACTCACATGTTTTTGTTGATGAAGTATGTTCCCCATACGCTTCACACAGTAATCGATGTCCATCAGCTGCAATTTTCTTCAACTTAAAATAAAGAAGCAGCGCTTCCCGCAAATTGAGGTTTGTTGGTACAAAGGTAGACATGGTCAGAGCACAAAAAAATATGTTGTGTACACTTCAGCGAAATGACACATACTTATTTTTAGAAAGAAATGATGGCACTTTAACATGAATATAGTTACAAGATGGTCCGATGCGATTTAATACTAGTTGCGCCATCTTTTGTAAACCCCTCAAAACTTATTTGTACCTCCAATAGGTACGAGTAAAAATAATTTCTCTACTAATTGATTCATTAATTGAGGTCGTGTATTATAGATCTTTGTATTCATCCATGAATTTGTTATATTCATTTATCATACTTGGTTTCGTTCGAATCGGCGCTTCATTGTAATTTTTTATAGGACGATTTATACGAAGTACCAAGAGATTTTTTCCTATTTTAAGGGCATTCATACAACATATTTAGCATCATTGCTACAAATAACAATGTGCACATAAAATAGTTCACTTTTGGTTTTATTTATGTAGCGTTCGTTGGTGGCTCAACATTTATGCAACTCGTTCTATCTCGTCGAACTGCACCGAAATCATTTTCCTGAGTTATCTGTATGGGATCACTGGTGTTAAACTTGTAGATATTTTATCCGAAAAGTAATAGTGGCTGATGATTTTGAGGTGGTTTGTGTTCATGTCGGCAAATTTGTTTGATGTCTTATAACGGGTGTCCGCCGGGAAGGTATACTACTTTGTTTTGCCGCCATTTACGCGAATATTAGTATTGACAGTTCATACTGACAGTCGTGAAGTAGACACGTGGCAAATTCTTCCACAAGACCATTTACGCCGCCGTACATATGCCAATAGGATGTTACAGCTCGCCCATGACAACCCCGATTTTCATGAAAAAATCATAATGAGTGACGAGGCACATTTTCATTTAAATGGATATGTGAATAAACAGAATAGTCGGTTCTGGGCAATGGAAAACCCTCACATTATTCATCAGTCACCTTTACATCCATTAAAAGTGACAGTCTGGTGTGCAATTTGGTCAGGAGGAATCATTGGACCTTACTTCTTTGAAAATGAAAACGGCGTAACGGTAACTGTGAATGGGGAGCGATATCGTGATATGATTGAAAACTTTTTAACGCCACAACTGCATACTTTGGGCTTGATTAACATGTGGTATCAACAAGACGGTGCCACATCGCATACAGCCAGGATTACAATGGAATTACTGCGAGAACTCTTTCCACAACAAGTTATTTCAAAAAATGGTGATGTTGATTGGCCTCCACGGTCGCCGGATTTGACTGCTCCGGACTTCTTTTTGTGGGGATATCTAAAAAGCAAGGCTTATGCAAACAAACCAGAAACGCTTGAGCAACTCAAACAAAATATTCGTGATGAAATTAATGAAATACCGCGTGAAATGTGTGAGAATGTAATGAAAAATGTGCTCAAAAGGGCTCGCGTTTGTGAGGCTAACAGAGGCGGACATTTATCTGATATTGTATTCCATACATAATTGCCGACATTAAAGAAAACATTTATCAATATAAGATCCATCTCTTTCATTTAATCAAAAATCATAAACAAATAAAGTAGTATACCTTCCCGGCGGACACCCTGTAGATCAAAAGAATGTTTTGTCAATAGAAATATTGTCACATGGAAATCGATCTGACTTAGCCAATTCAAAGCACCAAGTTTGCGATGGGTTCGTGAGGTTATAATAATGAAATTTGGGTTTTTGGAAAGATGGGCTCTTGGAAAAATTTTAATAAATGAAATGAATTTACTAATCGATAGTACAAAAGCTATGCTCCTGGGCAAGATTCAGAATTATATTTTGAGTATTAACCTGAGAATAATGAAGACCACTATAAAAATGACGTTTCTTTGCCAATTCAATGAACCCTGAACCAATGAATTCTATCTAATTGAACCTGGAGCTGGAGATTACGATACTGTAATTTTTAATTTTCCCATCTTTTATAGATAAAACTGTGTGCAATCCTAAAATTCGCCCGGATAGACCATCTTATTATTCCAACTTAAGGTAAAATGGGAATTTAGTTTAGGTTAGTTCTGATTTGGTTATGAAACTTAAGTGTCACCATCCTGACCTGGACTCAGAATGACATCTTTATCACCTTGATAAATTAAAACTAAGATTAAGAATTCCGTTCTTGCTTACATACAGCTGAAAATTGTCCATAAGAAGTTGAAATAATTCGTAACTACTCAACTGTTTTCATCCATGATTTTTCCTCATGGACTTCGATTGCACTTCAATTCAATAACTCCTGAAAATATATATGTAAAATTAAACCTAATCGGTGTTCATCTGGCAAAATTTCGAATAGCAAAGCAATTTTATCATTTCAAACATCAAATATTAAAATATTTCCCCAATAATCTCATCAAACTGGCCCCAAACCTAAAAACACGTTTAAAACCAAAATGTACCTAAAGTTATATAGTCAATTTAACTGGTATAGTCATATCGGTATCTATCTCGCAAGATAGATACCGATACAAAAGATTTGATCTATAAAACATTAGAAATACTTAACTTCACTTCCATACCCAGATCAAATCCACCACAAACCTATTAATAAATTTTGCATAGGATTATGGTCAAATGAATTGGCACACGATTATATCGATAAAATATGTGACAAATCAAAATTTCACCCAAAACTCACCCCAAACCTAAAAACAATTTCTATTTATAGGGTGATGTTCTATTGAATTGGTTTTGTCAAATCGGTGACCATTAACTCCTATAGATAGCCTCATCAAACCCCACCCAAACAAATCAAATTCTGTCATGGTCAATAGAATTGGGTTCGGTGTAGATCAAGAAAAATTTCGCATTGCAAACGATTGTATCGATAAACATCTGACAAATCAGAATTTTACCCCATAACCTCAAAAACCTAATTGACCCCAAGCCTGAAATTAAATTTTTCCTAGGATAACGGTTAATTGAAAGAAGATAGTAAGAACAGTGCCTATCTGCAAGAATTATGAATTACAAACTCTATTATGTAAAAAGTGTAAGCAATATCTGCTTTAGTAGACGAGGGACTTATCGTTCGATATGCTGCCACAATAATTGGACACCACCCAAGAACTGTATATCAAAATATAATACGATTTCGTGAATCCCGACAGTTCTCAAGATCGCTAGTGTCAGATCGCCAAGGGTTCTACAGCTTGGGTCGATCGATTGTTAAAATTGTCAATTTTGTGTGATCGATCGCGATTAAAGCTGAGCAGCGTCTTCTAGAAGTGAAATAAGTATAAACTTGAGTGAACGTAGGGTTAGACGAATATTGGCAGACGCAAATTGAGATGTATGTAGACCTGTAGAGTATTTAAAAGAAGTAGAGAATGGTTTTCATAATTTGCAGTTCGCCAAGCAAATTGGTTTGAACGGGTTTCATTCAATTTTTTGGAAGTTTCCTTCGCAACAAATTTATCACACACTGTGAAAGCGCTACATATTGCACTAGTCAGCAGGTTATGGTTATAAAATAATTAATAAGCAATATCTCATAAGATAAAATTGGAAAATTACTTTCTCGTTTACACTGGTTGTGATTTAATATATTTCCATCCATATTTGATTATTTTTAAAATTCGTTCATTGTCATCCAGGTTTCTATATTTTTTCAGTGTTATTCCAAACTGGAAAGCGTTAGGCATTAGCTCGGCCAGTGCTGTCTTACTTGGCCTTTCTTGGATTATTAATCTGCAGGTCTACTAAGCATTTCTCCCCTCGCTTTCGTTGCAGGACTACGTGTACGTAGGCAGCAAAAAAATCTATACAAATGACAATATTGTAGGGCGCAACTTCGCACAAACGTAGCAAGCTGTCTCACACAGCCACGTCATAACTCTAATTTAAGCAGTACTGACATTGTGGAGATGTAAATTTCCCCACACTGTGAAAGTAGTCTCCACAAGTCAAACAAACAAGATCCACTCAGGGACAAAATTATTTAATTGATCTGATCGCCGGCCCTTATTCTCCTCTTTCTATCTATTTTGTCACGCCGCAAGGATCTGCGCTTAGGCTCTGTCAATGGTTTCCCTCTTATTATGCTCGAGTGCCTATAAATCTCTAAGGATTATTTCGGTGACTTTGAAGGTGCTCACCCAGATATCTGCGTCGTTTAGCAGGTTTGAGTGTACTACTGTGCTGATGATTAGCTTCCGCTTACTAGAATAAGGCCTACCCACGTTTCCATCAGCCTACCAAGAGGTTCTGCTGTTGCGGCACCATTGTCGCACGATTTGTAGATATTCTCTGTTCTCAGTATGTCAGGCGATTATTAATTATCATCCCTTGATATCTCATCGCCATACTTGTAGGTCCCGCCTCATTACCAAACATCGTCGGGATTCCCATTGGTATCCTTCGTTTGGTGAGCATACCAATTTTAGTTTTTGCGATCGCTATCAGACGTTGACTTGAATTAAACGCGTTCTTTAGTTTCAAAGACACCAGAAACACATATAATCTGGTCTGATTACAGGCTCGATCAACTCTCCCGGCCACCGTAATCACCTCTATGATATTGGCATTGCGTTATTATTACGTCCCAGCAACGTAATTGCGCATTGCATCCCAATCGTGTCTTACATACAGGGAGGTTGGTATTAGTATCAGCCTGGCAGTCTTCTTGAATTGCAGAAACACCCCTGCCACTAGGCACGCATAAAAATCCAAAAGTTTATTTACGTAATTGTTGGTCGCCTTTAACACTTTTCTAGTATACCACCAGCTTTCGGATCTTTTAAGTTTTCATGGACGCCACGGCACTGGTGAAGTCGTCCTCATTGGATACATGAACAATACCAATATAGAAGAAATGTCGAGAAAAGCGCATCAATTATATATTCCATCATGCGGAGCTGCTCTCTGAACGCCTTCCTCTTTAGTTCAATAATTTTGTCACTCCACCAATACGCCTATCGGTTTCCTCCATTGTTTCTTGCGTGGCATGGAAGATTCACAAGCCGTTTCGTATATTTTATAACGCGATCGACCCCAACGTGGCATCTTGTTAGATATTTCAGTAGGGCTAGAGAGTTATCGACTATATGTATGTATCCAAGAACTCAGCTGGATGTGCGCTATTTAGTATATTTGTGTGCGGTCCACGTGCACACAAAAGGTATAATCGTTTCTCGTGTACTCCTCACACCCTCCAGCCTATGTCGAGATAGGGAACATCCGTATTGATACAATCTTTTAGCCTGGTACAGAGTTACCGAATTCTGCTCTTCTGTCGTGCTTTGATACAACGCATTCCAGTTTCACGAATTGTGTTTTTAGTCTGTTTAATTTTGGTCAGAAATCTGAGGTGGTTTCATTTGGTGTAAAGTAAATACAAAAAACTGTGTAAATTCTTTCAAGGTCAAAACAACCACTAGTTTGAGTCAGCCGCCATACATTCGTTTAACTAACCATAAGAGATCTTCACCATATTGCATTCCTGTCGGGATGTAGCGATTCTAAAGGTTTTGCATGCACCTGAACTCTGCACATGGTTAATACCGCCAAATGATATTTCCAACAATTTCCACTTCGAACGAGTCCTTCGCGACCACTTATTTGAAATTTTCCTCTTTCCAGAAAAAGTAGCTAGCTCACTAAGATTAACAACAGTGTTTTTTACACACGCCTATTCACAGAAACAGAAATTTAAATGTCTTGCGGTTCACCTTACCAACATTTTATACAACTGCCGCCTTTAATTCATCCTCAGTAGTGAGGTTGTCTGAATTCGGAACCCCCACCTTCATACGATATGAAATTCCCGAACCATGGCCTACTGACAAGCGCTTATGGAAGCTTATTCAGATGTGTGCAGCAGCTCAGCATCGACGACCACGTGCTACCATAACTAGCTAGCTAAATTAAAACATCGACATACGGCTTTTCAAGAGGCAGGTTTAACCCTCTGTTTCTCTACGTCTTTTTCTTATCGCCCTTCGACTCGTAGTTTTATTCTTTTCCACCGAGCGCATTACCGTACTGATTATATTACTATCGAGCTAGTTCCAAAGAAAAGGCTCATATTTTCCCCCACCTGCTCGCTTGATGATATGGAACAAGCACTTCGTTCAGCTCTAGCAGACCGTTTTTGACATTGATGCTATATTTGATGGCTTCCTCAAGCGAAGTTTTTTCAACTGCTCTATTACAGTAGACTCGCTTAACGGCGGCCTTTTCAAGAGGCTCAGCTATTTTCGAAAGGATGTTTAGCCCGTCAGATTCAGCAAACGACCTATGAGATCCATAGGCACTGCTTCACTTTGTATGATATGCAATGGCGATTGGTTATATTTCCTTGTTCATTAACTCATCCATTACCAATCACTAAAATCAACCTCCTTTAGTTGAATGGACAAATTTTAAGTAATTGTTGTCGATATACTGGACTGCCTGAAGAATTAATTTCAGACAGTCTAGTTTCTCTTTACTATTTCTCATTCACAAGGATAACCTTGAGAGAGGGAAGACGATTATTCAATAACGGAAATCAATATTTTTATTGCAAATAAATGGAACCCAACTCCCCATATGAGAGGAATTAATCTCCGCTATTTGTTTAATTTTATTTTTTCTACCAGTCATAATTTAATCGAAATCATTAAGAGTTATTTAATATACTAATGACATAATTTTTAATTACAGGTGACTGTTATAGATACGTCCGACCCCGATTGGTGGAAGGGAAAATGTTTAGGACGGGTTGGATATTTCCCCTCAAAATATGTAACACGCTTGGCTGCCAGTGAGAAACCTCTGCAAGTAACCCTTAATCTAACTGTTACTGATGGGGAAAGGAACGAGAGTACTATGAAATTGTTACGCGATCAAATAGTGATTCAAGTAGGCGAAGAAGTTAGCGGGATGGTAATGGTGCGCACGGCTGACAACCGGCAAGGTATATGCCCTATTAAATATTTGCAAGAAGTGTGACAACATGTTGATAATCTGAATCATGGCACCGATAAAAAATCACAATATAATTTTAATTCGCACTCATATTTTC
Organism: Nephrotoma guestfalica; assembly: GCA_963691935.1. Lineage (NCBI taxonomy): Eukaryota > Metazoa > Arthropoda > Insecta > Diptera > Tipulidae > Nephrotoma > Nephrotoma guestfalica. Next base: position 130,644,331 of record OY829915.1, on the reverse strand, counting down.
GTCACCATAAAAAGAAACGGGACAATTATCATCATCATCATCATCATCACCATCATAGAGGCGATCGAAATTGGGACAAATGTGAAAAAATTCGTGAAACGAAATTGGAACGGATGAAAGCCCATAAATACAATATTGAACATCGTATGCGATTAGAAAACAGAGACTATTATCCATTACCACCACCCAGTTTACATCGATCAGTACCAAATACCGCATCGAAATGTCAACAGAAACAAAGGCAATGCCTAGACCCATCGTGGTACACCGATAACATATACTCGAACCAATCGATAGATTTAGAGGAAGAAGACTACATTAGCTGTCACGATTTAACCGATAATAATAACGAAAGTTTTGATTCGGACGATATTTTCGTGTACCATCGTACCAAATTAAAAACCGTCAATATAACCGAAACCAGCGAATATAAATATCCCAAATCGTCCAGTTGTTGTTTTGGATTATCGAATTATGCCGCCGAACGCAAAATTAAGCCTTCACTACCGAAATCCCATTCGTTTAGTACCAGTACACATCATTCGCGTGTTATTCATGATGTTACCCGGTTATCTCCGCCCGCCTCTAGTGAACTAAAAACTTTTAACAAATATATTATTCCACAAAATCCGATATGTGACCGTGAAGGATGCGTAAATGAATCATGTTTCTCAAAACCGATTACATTGTCAAAGAATTCTAAAATTTACACGTCAAACGAATGGGACGATGATTTTGATTGTATCGACGATGATCCTGCGACAACCACGACAATACCAACCCGAGCCGCAAATAATGGTAATCAAAGTGAATATTTCACAGCGGATGAAGATTACTATTACGACGATCACGATACATCGAGTGTATACGAATTTAATCCACATCCTCAACATACCCATTATATTGATGATCATAGTCCGACCACACCATATTTCGACGATGACATAAATCGTCTGATACAAAATGAACGATCAAAATTATTAATACAAAATAAATTGAATAAGTATCGGGACGACCATTTAACATATTACAATAATGATGATAATGTACTGTTATACAAATCGCATATAAAAAATAAAACGCTACTGGAAGTGCAACCGCCGAATAAATACGATGATTCGTCACCCGATTCAACCGACCTTGAGTTGGACGATTTTAATTTCGATTTTATTAAATATTGGGAGGATTTGGATGATAGAAAATCGCCGTCGCCTCTATTGTCCCCGTCATCAATTGATAATAATAATAATATTAATAAATTGAATAATAATAATAATAATAGTAATTTGGATAATATTATTAATAATAATAACGCTAGTAATATTAATAATAATTGTTGTGTGATAAATGAAAATAAAAAAATTATCAAAAATATAAATTATGACCGTTCATGTTATTATAATGATAATAATACAAAATTATTAAATAAAACAAAGTTTAACCATCGTAAAATTTACCCATCAGAAATAAATAATAATAATAATAGTAATAAATATAATTGTAATATTAATAATATAAATAATAATATTCATATAAATAATAATTTCTATCCATGTGATTCACCGCCATCGTCATCCACCCTGTCAAATAATAACAGTATAATTAATAATAATAATATTAACAGTAGTGTAAACAATAATAATAATAATAATAACATTAGTAATAATAATATAACTAAGAGTAATACAAATAATAATAACAACAACAATAGTAGTAACAGTAACGCAATTAGTTTAATCAACAATATATTTTCTATTTACAAGCCAAATAAATATTCACCGTTAAATTGTCACAACAAGCAGAATCCAACGATAGCTAATAAATCGGAAAACTACAAAAAAAATAATCTAAATACGAATAGTAATAGTAAAACAGAATATTTAACATCAATTAAACGTCCGCTCCTCGTAAATCCGCAATTAAATTCGGCAGAACATCCCCGTTTTAAAATCATACCGGATAAAACGGGCCTCAAAATAACACCACTGTATCGTTACGATTTAAAGGATTATCAGTACAGTAGCAGCCACCACCATAATCCACATCACCATCATCATCATCATGCGGCAAGCAAAATGAATCCCGCCCTAACCTCGTCATCGTCAACGTCATCCGGTTATAAATTAAAATCAACGTCACGTCCACTATTATTTCGGCACTGATGGTATAAAAAAAATTTTTTTTATTGTATTCTATATTATTGTTTAAAAAGTAGCTCGTCACTAAGATAAAATACAATAAAGAAAATTTTTTTGTTACAGATTGATATTCAAAATTTTGCATTTACAGAAGCAACCGAAAATCAGAGAAAATAATACACAAAAATTGATTAATAATAATTCTAAATTATTTTATACCATCTTGATACAACTTTACCATAAAATAAGAATATAAAATTACCATAAATGTATAACAGTCGCTGTATAAACGGTATGATCCAAAATTTGATTTCAAAATTTTTAACACTCGCATGCTATTTTAAATTATATTTAATTTTGTCACATTCTTTAAGCTATTCGATTGCGTACCCCAGTTACAATCGACTGAGTTGGCAGACAGGGTTGAATCATGAAATCCGGCCACAAAAATCAATTGTTATAAAATATACAAAAAAAAATTAAAAATGGTCAAAGTTGGCCTAAGTATTTTGTATGAAAATACAATAAACAAAAGCTTAACCATTTACCCTTGAAATATTATAGAAATTGCATTTTTGCGTCACCCCGTAGCCGCTATGTCAAATTTTAATAGTTTTAATCGAGTGTATCTGAAAATATTTTTGAATCCGTTTAAATTTTTCGGTCGTATTTCATGATCTCGCCCCAGTTTTCATGATCAGAGATCCTGTTTGTAACACGGATTACGAACCTGTTCAAATAAGGAACTGTTTCAAACGAAAATGGTTTTATATAGACAGCACTTAAGTTTTGAATAATTCTAAGTCTTACAATTAAATGATAAAAAGTGTCTAACGAGCGTAAATTTTTTAATAAATATTTCCCAACACCTTTGCATTACAAAAGATTGTGTTTTGGCTATTCTTACAATTAAAGCATGGATTTAAACGATCTATTGACACACTAGCTGATCGGTCCTTAACTTCAATACCAAAATTCTTCTCCGAACGACTAATTACAAGATATGGAATTCCTTCGAATCGTGGTGTTGTAACGATTTACGTTTACTCCATCAGAACGTAATAGAACATGAGAACTTGTATTTTTAAAGAAAAATCATCAGCTATATGTCGAGCAGGCGTATAAGGCCGTAGCTCTATGAAGTGATTTTTAATACAGCTAACAAATGCTGACTAAAACTTTCAAAAATGTTGTGCCTTCAACTAGCTGTCCAGGAATGCGTAACGTTGTACCATATACTAGTTCAGCAGAAGTGGAATTAAAGTTTTCGCGAAACTCCGTGACTAGTCGAAGCAAAACTATGGGTAGAAAACATGTCCATAGTCTGTCCTTTTATTGCTCATGATCGCCGCTTTCAGAGTTCTATGCCATTTCTCAATAAACCCATTTGTCTAGGGATTATAGCTCGTTGTTCTCCTTCTTTCGAAACCTAATCAATTGGATAGTTCCGAGAACAATTCCGATTCAACTCTGGACCTTGGTCAGTTACAATTAACTCAGGAACACCGAAACGAACACTTCGCCCACTTAACACCGCTAATGTGACCGTTTTGGTCCGTATATCTGCCACACGGACAAATCATAAGACAGATTGAGCTGCGATTCGCATGCCAAACATCATCTTCGTGAACTCAAAGAGTCTGAATCGTGTCGTAATCGCCGTTTGCGGAATATCACGTTTCTCAATCGGGATTTCATGGTACATTCATAGCAGGTCAATTTTCCTGAATATAAGTTCATCCAATTGAAATGAGAAATTTTGCAGATCAGGTATTGTGTACTTATCAGGCTGCGTTATATTATTAAGAGTTCGTTAGTCACCGCAAGGCCTTCATCCCCAAAAATGGCGTGACACGATCAATCGTCGTAGGTAAATTTTCGAAGATTTGTTCGTTGCGTTGTTGACGATCAATTCTCGTTGTTTCGGCTGAAGTATTTAAGAGTATATGCAACCTCTACCCACTTAATTGTGAAGTTTATGACCATCCAATTTGTCTTCCTATTGTGTTTGTGCTATAATGGTTGAAATCCATTTTTAGCCTCACTATGCTAACCTTTATCACTTATAAAATTGAATTTGAATTGTGTTAGTAAAACACTTGTAAAAAAAATTCCTTAGAGCGACAATATTTATTAATTTATTATTAGGAACATCGATTTTGAAAATAAATTTCTTCTTCAGTTCCTTTTTTACAACTAATCAGTCACATTAGTTGTAAAAAAGGAACTGAAGAAGAACTTTATTTTCGAAATCGATCTTCCTAATAATAAATTAATAAATATTGACACTCTAAGGAAAATTTTTTACAAGTGTTTTACTAAAACAATTCAAATTCAATTTCCTATTATGGCTTTTACAACACCTGGTGTTCTTGATTTAACGCAGTTAAATTTGTATACAAGTTCCCATGGGCAAGTATTATTACCTTGTTCCGTGACTTACCGTTGGCAACTTTTTTAACTTTAGACACAGTCAGCTAACATATTGAAAAATCTCAAAATTTGGGGCAAAACCTTTTTGTGTTGACCCGATAGTAAGCGTTTCGATTTTGGGCAGAAGGTTATTCGACTGATTTGCTGTATTAAGCATTTATTGAAAAAATACAGAAGGGACCGCCATTGGAACCATGATCAAGCCAGCGTTGTGAGTTCTACATTCTGGCGCCCTGTAAATTGAGGTGGACTATACGTCAGTTGCTGTAAATTTGTCTTAAGTTTTGCGTAAAGATCATCTTAATTATTTTTTATGACGCTGCACAGTACTTTTTGGTACGTTACACGAAACGAAAGCTACTTAGTGTTATAGTGTTTAGATTTTAGTTCAGTTCGCGAGCTGGCATGTTCATCTTTATTTGGACAAACCATACAACCGTCGCCTTGTTCTGCACCATGAGCATAATGCCCCTGTGCGCGCTCTATAGTTATTTACAACATGGCCGTATGTTATTAAACTGGTTCCGCATTAACCATGTAATGGGAGGTCTCTTTATATTTTGCACCAGGTCTACCATAAAATCTTTTCGATTTAATATTAACATTATCGAGTCTTCATATAAAAAATAACCAACCTGGTGCGATTGATGATATTTAATATTGTTCGGATGCGCGCTGACATGAAATAACGCCAGAATATTATTTTATTATGAATTTATTCATACTAAGAGAATATTCTGGCGTTATCTCATGTCAGCGAATTGTAGTCGCACACAAAGTGTATGGCGTCCGTTACAAATCACGTGAGAGCATTTCCCTAACGCTTTAAAAACGAATGGGTTATACTTGTTATGATGTGCCGGGGGGAACTGATTTAATTGAATTAACAGGTTCTATAAGTTGACCCAAAAATCACTGAAGTCTAATTGGATTGTGGAAGTATTAAAAGGTTGAATAAAATTACCCGGCAATTTTAAATTTTCGCCGTAAATCACTTCGGCAGCCGTGGAATGAGAATTATCTCTGATCTTTCTAATAAACCTTTGGTTTTCGGATTGTATGCTGTAGTTCGCTTTCGTTTAACTCGCATCAAGCTCGCGAGTTCTCTATAATTAAAATTATAATCTTTAATCCTTGATGACATATGATGGAGTGCCGAATCTACAAATCCAACCATTCCAGTTGCTACGAAAGGGAAAGGCCTACTCGGTGATTTTGGGTGTCTATTGAAGTTTTTCAGTGATAAAAGGTTTGTTAACACCAGTAAATACGTCGTAAATAAGGACTATCAAACTTGGTTGGACGCCACGACAATGGCCAAACGCTTTGAGGTATCCGGCTCAGCTATCAGAAAAATCCACCTGGCGTAGGTTAAATGTTTCGTTGGAAAACTGAAACACGCAGATTTGTAGCATTAAAACAAGTTCTTTATAATGTTGGACCAACACGTATCTTCCAACATTCCTCTAGCTCGTGTAAACAAAACAAACTTCTTGTTGAATGTATTAACATAACAGCAACCTTGTTATTCTAGTTTATTTGTATATTTTTGTTTCGTTTGTATTTTTATCCAGCCATCCACTCAGGCACTTTATAATTGTTTTTAACTGGTCACTTTATATTTATTAGAAATTAATTCATACTTTTGATTAACATGTGACAACATCAAAAATACTGTTTAATAATTGTTTTTCACTTCCCCCACTTGTTCGCATTCGAGTTCGTCAGACAAAAGAAGAGGATCTATCGGAACAGTTTTATTAAAAATTTGATGGATCCAACCGAAAACTAAAACATAACCCTATGTTATCTTACCATACGCGACACCGTTAAATCAAAATGTACTAAAAATGTAATTATTAAATACAGGTCCACCCAAATAAGGAAGGCAAAACCTATTTTAAAAAAAATTAATTTAATCTTCACGAGACGCAATGAGTACGTCGTCAATGTACGAAAACACAAAATACAAACCATCTAGTACCTTATGTATGTTTTTGGAACGTTTGGACTGCGTTCCGTAACCGGTAAGATAAGTATACATCGGTTAATTCGGTTAAACCGAAAGACGTACAAATTGTAGTTTTACGAATATCGGCTTATTCTATTGGCATCTGGTGATTCGCTCGCAATAACCTTTTGAAAAAATATTCAATTATCCAACTGATACGTAAAATCTCATATGTGTGGAATGGTGTCTAAGAGTGTTGCATTTAAAACGTTGTAATCCTCGAATAGTGTCCACTCTCCTTTTCTTTTACACAAGATGAACAAGACTAGACCATAGTCTTTTTTTCGAGTACAATACCCTAGATTAGTTAATGGTTCCAATTCTTTCTTAGCTGCTAGCGGTTTCCCGCCCGATAACCTACAAGCGTTTGCAGTAATGTGACTATGTGATGCGTCGCTGAGTGATTTACTGGTTTAAATGTTGAAAATTTGTCTGTTATTATTTTAAAAACCAAGGAATACGTTCGAAATTCCAAAATTTTTCAAAAATAATGGTTGGCGATGACGAAGGACGTTTAACGAGATTGCCTACCGTAAATATGGAAATAGGTGGGTCTATGAAACGGCTATTCTTAATGTCCAAAATTAATTCAATTTTCCTCCAAAAAATGTGCCCCTTTGTTCGGTTTAGAAATCTACAGTCAACATTGACTTTCTGTTTTTAATATCAGTTGGTGCCGCACGTCGCTTAATGTGATTGGTTTATTGATTTCAAGATTTAAATTGGCATATATCCGGCTCACCGCACGGTTGCTCACCGCACAACATAACGGCTTTATGCCCGAAACGGTTATGATACCAGGCCTATTTGCTTGCACATGTTGTCGCCAATGAACTGTATGCGGTCGATTTCGTGATCCGAAACGCAGGTGTCTATTATGGTGCTGTGAGCAACATGCTTGACGTGGCGTTTTGAACCGGAGAATTATTTCTGACTTAATTTACATTACAATCTAATGACGGTAAAACATCATTAATCTTATCTGCAATCAATGCTACTGAATTTAAACTTTCGTTACTAACGTCTAATATTACTTGCATTTCACGAAGTAGTCATGGTAGCCAGAGTTTACGGAGAGCTTGATCTGATAGATCCTCATTGCTGCTCGAGCGTGTAACGATAACGATAATAACTTTTGGCTTGGTTTCTTGCTCGTGATGGCTTCAAATCACGCGAAGAATTGATGATATAACTACTTGACCCATTAAATACTAATGAGAGAGCGAAATGTAGAGAAACGCAAACGTGTAGCTATTTAGTTAATACAATGAACAGATAAATGTGACTGTCATAGCTGTAGTTTCCTGGGCGAAATCATCAGAATTAACTAATTAATTAGTATTATTAATTTCAATCTGAAACGTTATTTGGCTCACCTACTAATTTTGTCTAAACTTTTTTGCTGTTTTGTTTAACCTTTTTTATCATTATTCTCGGAGTTATAGCTTGTATAAAACATTTAATATTCAATATAAAAAATAAAGAGCAAATTCTGTATGTAAAAGACAAAAATATTTAGCTAGTGTCGGTACACTTAATTTGACATCTGTCGATGAATCATGATGGTTTTTGTAATTAATCCATCTCATGCGGACCGAAGCCCGATCGCTAAAACAGACTTTCACTTTAATCAACCTTTAACCAGGCATATGAAGTTAGCCCAGTTTTTCATCCCAGAAAAAAATAAAATTTCTTTAAACAATACATTTCATCTCATCCCAGTTTTTTTCTATTTAAACTTGTATAAGACGGAAAATATTTTTAAGTTGAGTAAAAAACAACATAATATCCATCCCAGATTATTTCATTTTATTGTTGTTTTTGTACTCGACGTATGAATAAATGAATATAAATAGCTTTTCTAAGTAATATGATTAATAGGTAATAATTGTTTGTTTTGATTAAAGATAGCGATTGATACTATTTTAAAATATTAATAGTGCGAGCTTACAATGACTAAGAGGGCAGTACCCGCCGTATGGTAGTATTGGCGCAAATGGCCAAGTTCCATATGGGCCCATATAAGAATATGAGTAAATCGTGCCATTTTCCTAGAAATATGATTTGCCGGAAATGATTCTTTATGTTTTGAATAACTTATAGGATGGTCTAACTGTGGCCAGTCGGGCAACACCAGCCGTATGGTAGGATTGGCGCAATCGGCCAGATTCCATGTGGCCCAATACAAATATTAATAATTGTCATTCTCCTAGCAATATGATTTGCCGGAAATGATTGATATAGTTTTGAGCTGGTAATAGTAAGGGCTTACAATGACTAAGAGGGCAGTACCAGCCGTATGGTAGTATTGGCGCAAATGGCCAAGTTCCATATGGGCCCATATAAGAATATGAGTAAATCGTGCCATTTTCCTAGAAATATGATTTGCCGGAAATGATTCTTTATGTTTTGAATAACTTATAGGATGGTCTAACTGTGGCCAGTCGGGCAACACCAGCCGTATGGTAGGATTGGCGCAATCGGCCAGATTCCATGTGGCCCAATACAAATATTAATAATTGTCATTCTCCTAGCAATATGATTTGCCGGAAATGATTAATATAGTTTTGAGCTGGTAATAGTAAGGGCTTACAATGACTAAGAGGGCAGTACCAGCCGTATGGTAGTATTGGCGCAAATGGCCAAGTTCCATATGGGCCCATATAAGAATATGAGAAAATCGTGCCATTTTCCTAGAAATATGATTTGCCGGAAATGATTCTTTATGTTTTGAATAACTTATAGGATGGTCTAACTGTGGCCAGTCGGGCAACACCAGCCGTATGGTAGGATTGGCGCAATCGGCCAGATTTCATGTGGCCCAATACAAATATTAATAATTGTCATTCTCCTAGCAATATGATTTGCCGGAAATGATTGATATAGTTTTGAGCTGGTAATAGTAAGGGCTTACAATGACTAAGAGAGCAGTACCAGCCGTATGGTAGTATTGGCGCAAATGGCCAAGTTCCATATGGGCCCATATAAGAATATGAGTAAATCGTGCCATTTTCCTAGAAATATGATTTGCCGGAAATGATTCTTTATGTTTTGAATAACTTATAGAATGGTCTAACTGTGGCCAGTCGGGCAATACCAGCCGTATGGTAGGATTGGTGCAATCGGCCAGATTCCATGTGGCCCAATACAAATATTAATAATTGTCATTCTCCTAGCAATATGATTTGCCGGAAATGATTGATATAGTTTTGAGCTGGTAATAGTAAGGGCTTACAATGACTAAGAGGGCAGTACCCGCCGTATGGTAGTATTGGCGCAAATGGCCAAGTTCCATATGGGCCCATATAAGAATATGAGTAAATCGTGCCATTTTCCTAGAAATATGATTTGCCGGAAATGATTCTTTATGTTTTGAATAACTTATAGGATGGTCTAACTGTGGCCAGTCGGGCAACACCAGCCGTATGGTAGGATTGGTGCAATCGGCCAGATTCCATGTGGCCCAATACAAATATTAATAATTGTCATTCTCCTAGCAATATGATTTGCCGGAAATGATTGATATAGTTTTGAGCTGGTAATAGTAAGGGCTTACAATGACTAAGAGGGCGGTACCAGCCGTATGGTAGTATTGGCGCAAATGGCCAAGTTCCATATGGGCCCATATAAGAATATGAGTAAATCGTGCCATTTTCCTAGAAATATGATTTGCCGGAAATGATTCTTTATGTTTTGAATAACTTATAGGATGGTCTAACTGTGGCCAGTCGGGAAACACCAGCCGTATGGTAGGATTGGCGCAATCGGCCAGATTCCATGTGGCCCAATACAAATATTAATAATTGTCATTCTCCTAGCAATATGATTTGCCGGAAATAATTGATATAGTTTTGAGCTGGTAATAGTAAGGGCTTACAATGACTAAGAGGGCAGTACCAGCCGTATGGTAGTATTGGCGCAAATGGCCAAGTTCCATATGGGCCCATATAAGAATATGAGTAAATCGTGCCATTTTCCTAGAAATATGATTTGCCGGAAATGATTCTTTATGTTTTGAATAACTTATAGGACGGTCTAATAGTGGCCTGTCGGGAAACACCAGCCGTATGGTAGGATTGGTGCAATCGGCCAGATTCCATGTGGCCCAATACAAATATTAATAATTGTCATTCTCCTAGCAATATGATTTGCCGGAAATGATTGATATAGTTTTGAGCTGGTAATAGTAAGGGCTTACAATGACTAAGAGGGCAGTACCAGCCGTATGGTAGTATTGGCGCAAATGGCCAAGTTCCATATGGGCCATATAAGAATATGAGAAAATCGTGCCTACGTAGGGTAGGAACTTTCCACGTTTTATATTTCCTTATAAAACATAAGAATTATATAAAAATGACATACAGTTAGGATCCTGATTTGCCGGGTATTATTGGTAAGAGTTGAGTTGGTATTTGTAAAGGTTAATCCTTCACTATTAAGGACATTTTTCTGTTTGAAATCATAATCACCAATAAAAAATTTTTTAACTATTTATGTTTTATATATTTTTCTTAGAGGAAAAGCCTTATGGAAGCGTAAGGAATTCAAATCGATGTATATTATTAGCTTCCATTAGGCATAAAAACCTCTACAAAATAAACTTAATTCACTTTCAGCAGAACAGTGCTCTTGATGTTGATAGAGGAAGTTCCATACCTGTAAATATAAAAAAAACTAAATTGAAATTTCAAGAATTTACCAATTTAACTAATGGAACAATACTTATCGTTAAATTAACCAGAGCTTAGGAAACCAATTAAATTCCTTATTTCACGTTATCACTGTCAATTCCTTTTTTGTACAGTAAAATCTAAACAAAATTCAAATTTTAGTTTTTTAATTACAAATAAAATTTTGCCAGCAAATGTTACATTTTTCCAAGATGCAGCTCCCATTAATTCTTCTATTCACATTTTCAACTCTACATAATGTTATTTTTCGTATACATTGCCATCTAATTAATTAAAGTAAAAGTTATTCAAATACACAAAAATAATACGACGAAATAATTTACGTTTTCATTGATTTGTTGTCTGATTCCCACATTTTGTATATATTAATAATTGCGGTGTTACGTCGCGGCCGTTGGGAAATTTTATATTTAAAACGTTTTCTAACAAGTCGTCATACATTTCCCATTTTTCATTACGCAAGCAATACGCAACATAATGAGATGAAGCTTGTAGATAATTGACAAATCCGGTTAGTTTGAAATATTCGTTGTATATGTTCAATACTGGAGGTATCTTTGAAATAGACACACTTTTTATTGCGTCAATAGTGGCCTCACAATATACAAAAACTGTAGAGTTAGTACAAACTTGGCTAATAATTTTTTCTTCTCCACAAAGACAATAAAGTGGGTCTGGATCTTTGATGCAAGTTTCAATATTTTGTATACCGATCTCGTCTAATAATTGCAGATTAATTGGCACGTATATATATTGGTCATTTTCGATTATTTTACACGATGGACATGACGATTTAGATTCTATACTGCAATATTTCATTTCGCTCAGGAAATGGGTTGATATTTTTGTTATATTGGTCGTACAATCCCATTGTAATCCGTACAATTGGGCTAGTATAGCATGTCTATGAACTTTTGCTAACCTTTCCTTATGGTTTAGTAATGCATTTATAAGATTAGAAAAATGTCGATCTCTATTTTGGAATTCTGCTGAATTTAAGTTTATAATACATTGCACAAATGCATCAAATGCGCATGTGTTATGGTAGTGGTCCGTTTTCATCCGCCCGTTTTTAAGAAAACATAAATGATCGCTCTTCTTATGTTTAAATATCGTACTACTTTTGCAGAATTTGGCTTCCGTTTTTTTGACTTCTAGATGCGGTTTTTTTGCTGATAAATAATCGATGATTGATCCTTTCCTCTTTTTTTCAGACGAATCGGCTATTTCTTTGATTCCAGTTAAAGAAAAATAACTTTTCCGTACTTTGGTCTTGCCTCCCCACATTTCTTCTTCCTCTAATATGTTAGACAAAGTTTTTTCTTCGGAATTCCTGGACATATTTAATTTTGACACAGAGGATTTATCGAAAATTTTTGGTAAGCTTAGTAATTTCCGCTTAAATACGTATTCGTTCCGCTCAAAAATTTCTTTGACAAATCTTAGCGGTTTTGCCGGAAGACATCCTAATTTCATTGTTCGTCCCATTCGGCGTTTTATAACCGAAAAATAATTTTCCACATTTCCATTGCTGTATACCTTTCTATTAAATATACTTGACCAAAATGGCAAATATGTCAAATATTTTTTAACAAATAATTGAAGAAAGTCTGGATTAAAATTTAAATTTACAGGGTTACTTTTATCACACACATCTGTATTATTAGTAATCGAATCCGTTACGCTTTTAAAATCTAGGAAAAATTTACTTTGTAAATAGAGTGTTTCATTTAACTCACGACTATGTGTTTCTTTGGCTTCGTGGACCATATCGTCTTTTTGGATGGTTGGGTCACATTTTACAGATTTTGCCAAATACCGCATTATGAAGTCCATAGCATTACAAACATCAGTCGTAAGGTATTTATTTGCTAGGACAATGCTAATGTTGCGCCATACTTCTATTAACGTAGAATATTTATTTATATAATATAAAGACGCGATTATCTCCTTTAAAATTGTATTGCTTTTAAATGATTTTTTAAAACTTTTGTTGATATCGGCAGTCATGCAATGCATTAAATGTGACACACAAAGCCGTAAATGTACAAGATGGTTCGTGCTTTCTAAGCAATGGATCGATTGGTGAAATTTACTTAGGTATTGCACAATATCCATTTTATTAAATGCGTCGAGGACGGCGTTTATTTGGGCAAAACTGAAATCCGTCACGATCGTGTTAATTACTGGCCAAGTTTTATGTTGCTTCTCTAACTCAATTCTGTACGACCTTAACCAACCCCCAATAGCATCTAGATTATGACTTGCACACACCATGTCTGTCGCAGGAAATGGATCGTTTGGTTCATTTATATGTACCTTAACTGGAAGTACTAGAGCATAATACAGAATACAGGCTTGTGTTTTTAACGGGTTTCTGACTAAACCTCCAGTAGCGTCTAAATAACCAACTAGGTTGTTGGGTTGTTCTTTCTTTAACAATTTTAACATTTCGAGCTGAGTTTTCCCATGTGTAATTAGCGTAAATGGTTTTACATAGAATTTTTGAATCAAGTTATTATTTTTAAAAATTTCTTCAGTTAAATCCATAACATCATTGCTGTGGTTATCTTCAGCTTTAAGTGCTTCTGAGCGTACTTTTCGCAGCACATCTAGGGATTTAACAAACGTCGTGTTTGTCCGTTTTACAAAGTCACCGTCTTCATCTACCACCATCTTCTCATGTATCTGCTCGGGATATTTTGCCGTTCCAAGATTTAATTTTAAAATTTGTCTTTCGGTGCCTCTAACTTGTCTCGTTTTTAACTGGTGATGGCAGATTGGTTCATTGGTAACAAAAATTGTAAAGCTACGTGGATTTAAATGTGAATTTTTTAATTTATATTTGGCACAGTTATTATGGCCGCAATATGCCCGAATACTAACGTCATTTTTATTATAATCAATTGATTTAATGTTAATTACACATCCGGTTTTTTTTGTTAAAATATTGGCCACAATGCTTGGGCAAATTTTTAGTTTCCCTTCAATTGATGCAAGCCAATTTTCAACCGGTATTTCTAAATCACCAATTGATGTCTTATATATTTGTTGTACTTTTGTGTTTGAACTATGCCGAGTTTTTCGGGGTATCGTTTTTGTTTTCGATATTTCAAAAATATCGTTGTCGGATGCGTTGTCATTTACGTTTGAAAGGTCCTCTTCTTCTGAATATGATTCTGACAAAATATGCTTATCTTGTAGTATTTCGTCACTTTCAAATAAGGCTTCATTGGAAGAACTCATTTCATTATTTCTGATTGGCCCGATCAGATTAATTTTATCTTTTAACGATTTAATAAAATCGTTCGAAATAAATATTCTATGTAATTTGCGCCGTATTACATCTTTGTTTTTCAATCCGTCAATTTTATTACATAACATTTCAAACAGCCTTTGGTTGAACAATTTAGTCAAATCTTGTTTGCTTAAATCTTCTACGTTATCAATTAAAATTTGTTGAATTTCATCTACTTTCAGTTTGTTTGAGTAGTCAAATTGTCGGAAAGGCATTTTGATTGACGGTTTGTATTTATTTCTCGTTCGAATAATTTTGGTCCGTATTTCGCAGTAAATTTTAATCCTATCTAAATTATATTTCACTTCTACAAAACGTACGCAAGACTCCGATACAAACAATATTACACTAATTCGAAGTTTGAAATAAATATATTGTACTATTATATACCACAAAATATAATTTGGTGTACTACGGCTCCGCGTAAAATGTTCCGAAATGATAGCACGATGTCCGGAATAGTATAAAATGGGAAAAATTAAAATTTGTTTTTTTATAAACTAGAAATGATTATAACTTAAAATAAAAGCTACTAACTACACATTAAGATAATGGCTAGAATTTGATGTTCGTGCTCTTAACCAAAACTCAATTTATACTCGTAAAATACTGTTTCTTTCTGGTCAATGCTAAACGGCTTTAAACAGTTTTGGAGTTTTAGTAAGTCAAATTCTACCTATTTTCGAAGTAGTTTGGTCTTATGTTGTTAGCCATAATTTTCTAAAGTGTTTTTCAATAGTGATGCTCGAAATTTGTTATGAATTGCTTTGTTATCAAATCTATAAAATTTATTATGAATTGCTCAGTAGTGTATCGTCACGATGGGAAGTTATAGCGTTGAACAGCGTGAGCAAATGAAGAAATTTTATTTTCAAAACCAGCGCTCCGTTCGATAAACGTTTCAGACATTACGTGAAAATTAAATAAGCAAAAAAAAATTACAGCAAAATAATGAAATATGGCGCAATTTTTCGGTTTAAGATAAGATAATTTATTATTTTAATATTGAAATTTGGATAATTTTCCATCATTTTGTTCCATTTTTCGCAAAGCCGTATTATTATATCACTCTATTTTACTTACTCTGTATTATTCCTAATTATAAATATAATATAAAGTACTCGTATATTAACTATAATGAATATCTACACTATTTTGTTTATCACGTATTACAGAATCAATTGCACTAAGAACTCTAAATGAATAGTTACAAATTATAACGGTAATTAAATATTACTCTCTTTTAAAACACCAATAATTTATTTGATAATTAGTTGTATCACCATTGAGTAGAACATCAAATGACAAACTCAATGATATTTCAATGTATATGAATAAAGGTATAAACGGAACCAGAGGTACAGCGACAAGATACATCGGCAAAATTCATTTGTCTGCCGGCGATACCGCTTTGGTAAACACAACAAGCGCGTCAGCGTTAAAGCGACAAAACAAGAAAAATAATAACAAATAAACCCTAACATAGTTCATTTATATTTTTAAGGATTCTATTTATTTTTTTTTACATTAAAACATTGTGTACAACATTCGGATTTGGTTGAAATTCATTTAAAAACCGTTCTAGAAAAATTGGTACCAACATAATACTTACAGCGACATTGGTTGTGTTAGCATCCTATGGTTTATGTGTATTTTTATTTGACAGACGTTGTATTTTGTCGCTGTATGTATCTCTGGTTCTGGTTATACCTTAATTTTACTTACAATTTTCGAACAGTAGCACTAAAGTAGTAATTGAGAACGAGAGGATTATATATGCTATTTTCCCTTTCTAATTTCCCACAGTTAAATACAAAGTTGTATATACTCGTGCATTCGAATGTTGGTATATTTTGTAAGCATAAAATATTTTATCCTCCTTATTCCAATGTTTTTTACGTATAGCGTATATAACCATTTCAACCAAATAAAACAGTACAGTTTTTTATTATCTTTAGATTGTTAGTGTATTTTCCCTGACTATCTACTCGACTATTGGATATATAATAAAAATATTTCTTGTATATATAAAAGTTTTATTTTTTACGAAATGTACTAATTTCATTACCAATGTTTGATCGCTTTTCATGTGCGTATGATGACGTGCAGTAGCAAACTCAAATAAAATAACATTTTATACACATACACATTCGAACCAGTTAAAGCGATCAATTATTGTGTATAATTTTTTAACACAAACACATTCTTCAACTCAATATGAAAAATAGAATTACAGTTCATATCGTTCAAGGGCTCACAAATCTAAATCAAAACAATTTTCCCATATATAGTATATACATATTCAAATTTATGAGGATTTTCACGTGGATTGTAATTGTATTTTTCATATTGAGTTGGAGTATGGGTTTCTTGTAATTTTGCTATGTTGCTTGAAAATGGTAGAAAATATACTTTCATATTTAATATAGTTCTCCTTGAAAATGTTTTTTGGTTTAAACTATTCTTAAATTTGTGAGATAATTTGTTGTACATGCCTATTTGTGCATTGCACGTGCGCAAAACGTTTTTACCAATAGACAAAAATCGAAACAATTATACACACGCGCACACACACACACACACACACACACACACACACACACACACACACACACACACACATACAAACTGAACTTTATGGTCGATTACGATCAGCAAGAAAATATGGGTTAGTGGAAAATCAAAAATTGTCAATAAAAACTATCTTAAAAATGAAAAACAGTGATAAGTATGATAAATAAACATATTTTTAATCGATTTAATCAGAAATTTTCTAAGATTTTCTAAGTTGCATGAACATGGTGAGGTATAATTTTAGTAAATTAAAAAATTAATTTTACTTAAAAGGTTTTACATCCAAATGGAAATTTTTGTTGTTTTTGTTATTTCGTGTCGTCTTGTTTGTTTTGTTTCCTTCATTCAAAATTTTGTTTTTAATACAAAATCGAGTAAATAAATACGATCGTGTGTTTATTTTTAAATAATGCGAAACACAGATACAGTTAATTAAAAACTTCTATCGAATACCTATGTATTTCATGAAATCTATGCGTGTATGAAATAGATATTATACACAAAAATTAACTGTAATTATAAACATGTTTCCTTCAATTGTTTGTAATATTTAATTTAAGGCTGTATGGTACTGGGAAAAACAAATTTCTTTTTTAGTATCGATATTTAAATGCCCCTAAATGTATATACTTAAGTGAATCTTTAATAAGTTTGACTTCCATAATTAATTGCGCCAATCCTACCATACGGCTGGTGTTGCCCGACTGGCCACAGTTAGACCATCCTATAAGTTATTCAAAACATAAAGAATCATTTCCAGCAAATCATATTTCTAGGAAAATGGCACGATTTCCTCATATTATTATATGGGCCATATGGAACTTGGCCATTTGCGCCAATACTACCATACGGCTGGTACTGCCCCCTTAGTCATTGTAAGCCCTTACTATTACCAGCTCAAAACTATATCAATCATTTCCGGCAAATCATATTGCTAGGAGAATGACAATTATTAATATTTGTATTGGGCCACATGGAATCTGGCCGATTGCACCAATCCTACCATACGGCTGGTGTTGCCCGACTGGCCACAGTTAGACCATCCTATAAGTTATTCAAAACATAAAGAATCATTTCCGGCAAATCATATTTCTAGGAAAATGGCACGATTTACTCATATTCTTATATGGCCCATATGGAACTTGGCCATTTGCGCCAATACTACCATACGGCGGGTACTGCCCTCTTAGTCATTGTAAGCCCTTTCTATTACCAGCTCAAAACTATATCAATCATTTCCGGCAAATCATATTGCTAGGAGAATGACAATTATTAATATTTGTATTGGGCCACATGGAATCTGGCCGATTGCGCCAATCCTACCATACGGCTGGTGTTGCCCTACTGGCCACAGTTAGACCATCCTATAAGTTATTCAAAACATAAAGAATCATTTCCGGCAAATCATATTTCTAGGAAAATGGCACGATTTCCTCATATTCTTATATGGGCCATATGGAACTTGGCCATTTGCGCCAATATTACCATACGGCTGGTACTGCCCTCTTAGTCATTGTAAGCCCTTAGTATTACCAGCTCAAAACTATATCAATCATTTCCGGCAAATCATATTGCTAGGAGAATGACAATTATTAATATTTGTATTGGGCCACATGAAATCTGGCCGATTGCGCCAATCCTACCATACGGCTGGTTTTGCCCGACTGGCCACAGTTAGACCATTCTATAAGTTATTCAAAACATAAAGAATCATTTCCGGCAAATCATATTTCTAGGAAAATGGCACGATTTACTCATATTCTTATATGGCCCATATGGAACTTGGCCATTTGCGCCAATACTACCATACGGCTGGTACTGCCCTCTTAGTCATTGTAAGCCCTTACTATTACCAGCTCAAAACTATATCAATCATTTCCGGCAAATCATATTGCTAGGAGAATGACAATTATTAATATTTGTATTGGGCCACATGGAATCTGGCCGATTGCGCCAATCCTACCATACGGCTGGTGTTGCCCGACTGGCCACAGTTAGACCATCCTATAAGTTATTCAAAACATAAAGAATCATTTCCGGCAAATCATATTTCTAGGAAAATGGCACGATTTCCTCATATTCTTATATGGGCCATATGGAACTTGGCCATTTGCGCCAATACTACCATACGGCTGGTACTGCCCTCTTAGTCATTGTAAGCCCTTAGTATTACCAGCTCAAAACTATATCAATCATTTCCGGCAAATCATATTGCTAGGAGAATGACAATTATTAATATTTGTATTGGGCCACATGGAATCTGGCCGATTGCGCCAATCCTACCATACGGCTGGTGTTGCCCGACTGGCCACAGTTAGACCATCCTATAAGTTATTCAAAACATGAAGAATCATTTCCGGCAAATCATATTTCTAGGAAAATGGCACGATTTTCTCATATTCTTATATGGGCCATATGGAACTTGGCCATTTGCGCCAATACTACCATACGGCTGGTACTGCCCTCTTAGTCATTGTAAGCCCTTACTATTACCAGCTCAAAACTATATCAATCATTTCCGGCAAATCATATTGCTAGGAGAATGACAATTATTAATATTTGTATTGGGCCACATGGAATCTGGCCGATTGCGCCAATCCTACCATACGGCTGGTGTTGCCCGACTGGCCACAGTTAGACCATCCTATAAGTTATTCAAAACATAAAGAATCATTTCCGGCAAATCATATTTCTAGGAAAATGGCACGATTTCCTCATATTCTTATATGGGCCATATGGAACTTGGCCATTTGCGCCAATACTACCATACGGCTGGTACTGCCCTCTTAGTCATTGTAAGCCCTTACTATTACCAGCTCAAAACTATATCAATCATTTCCGGCAAATCATATTGCTAGGAGAATGACAATTATTAATATTTGTATTGGGCCACATGAAATCTGGCCGATTGCGCCAATCCTACCATACGGCTGGTTTTGCCCGACTGGCCACAGTTAGACCATTCTATAAGTTATTCAAAACATAAAGAATCATTTCCGGCAAATCATATTTCTAGGAAAATGGCACGATTTTCTCATATTCTTATATGGGCCATATGGAACTTGGCCATTTGCGCCAATACTACCATACGGCTGGTACTGCCCTCTTAGTCATTGTAAGCCCTTACTATTACCAGCTCAAAACTATATCAATCATTTCCGGCAAATCATATTGCTAGGAGAATGACAATTATTAATATTTGTATTGGGCCACATGGAATCTGGCCGATTGCACCAATCCTACCATACGGCTGGTGTTTCCCGACAGGCCACTATTAGACCGTCCTATAAGTTATTCAAAACATAAAGAATCATTTCCGGCAAATCATATTTCTAGGAAAATGGCACGATTTCCTCATATTCTTATATGGGCCATATGGAACTTGGCCATTTGCGCCAATACTACCATACGGCTGGTACTGCCCTCTTAGTCATTGTAAGCCCTTACTATTACCAGCTCAAAACTATATCAATCATTTCCGGCAAATCATATTGCTAGGAGAATGACAATTATTAATATTTGTATTGGGCCACATGAAATCTGGCCGATTGCGCCAATCCTACCATACGGCTGGTTTTGCCCGACTGGCCACAGTTAGACCATCCTATAAGTTATTCAAAACATAAAGAATCATTTCCGGCAAATCATATTTCTAGGAAAATGGCACGATTTCCTCATATTCTTATATGGGCCATATGGAACTTGGCCATTTGCGCCAATATTACCATACGGCTGGTACTGCCCTCTTAGTCATTGTAAGCCCTTAGTATTACCAGCTCAAAACTATATCAATCATTTCCGGCAAATCATATTGCTAGGAGAATGACAATTATTAATATTTGTATTGGGCCACATGAAATCTGGCCGATTGCGCCAATCCTACCATACGGCTGGTTTTGCCCGACTGGCCACAGTTAGACCATTCTATAAGTTATTCAAAACATAAAGAATCATTTCCGGCAAATCATATTTCTAGGAAAATGGCACGATTTTCTCATATTCTTATATGGGCCATATGGAACTTGGCCATTTGCGCCAATACTACCATACGGCTGGTACTGCCCTCTTAGTCATTGTAAGCCCTTACTATTACCAGCTCAAAACTATATCAATCATTTCCGGCAAATCATATTGCTAGGAGAATGACAATTATTAATATTTGTATTGGGCCACATGGAATCTGGCCGATTGCGCCAATCCTACCATACGGCTGGTGTTGCCCGACTGGCCACAGTTAGACCATCCTATAAGTTATTCAAAACATGAAGAATCATTTCCGGCAAATCATATTTCTAGGAAAATGGCACGATTTCCTCATATTCTTATATGGGCCATATGGAACTTGGCCATTTGCGCCAATATTACCATACGGCTGGTACTGCCCTCTTAGTCATTGTAAGCCCTTAGTATTACCAGCTCAAAACTATATCAATCATTTCCGGCAAATCATATTGCTAGGAGAATGACAATTATTAATATTTGTATTGGGCCACATGAAATCTGGCCGATTGCGCCAATCCTACCATACGGCTGGTTTTGCCCGACTGGCCACAGTTAGACCATCCTATAAGTTATTCAAAACATAAAGAATCATTTCCGGCAAATCATATTTCTAGGAAAATGGCACGATTTACTCATATTCTTATATGGGCCATATGGAACTTGGCCATTTGCGCCAATACTACCATACGGCTGGTACTGCCCTCTTAGTCATTGTAAGCCCTTACTATTACCAGCTCAAAACTATATCAATCATTTCCGGCAAATCATATTGCTAGGAGAATGACAATTATTAATATTTGTATTGGGCCACATGGAATCTGGCCGATTGCGCCAATCCTACCATACGGCTGGTGTTGCCCGACTGGCCACAGTTAGACCATCCTATAAGTTATTCAAAACATAAAGAATCATTTCCGGCAAATCATATTTCTAGGAAAATGGCACGATTTACTCATATTCTTATATGGGCCCATATGGAACTTGGCCATTTGCGCCAATACTACCATACGGCTGGTACTGCCCTCTTAGTCATTGTAAGCCCTTACTATTACCAGCTCAAAACTATATCAATCATTTCCGGCAAATCATATTGCTAGGAGAATGACAATTATTAATATTTGTATTGGGCCACATGGAATCTGGCCGATTGCGCCAATCCTACCATACGGCTGGTGTTGCCCGACTGGCCACAGTTAGACCATCCTATAAGTTATTCAAAACATAAAGAATCATTTCCGGCAAATCATATTTCTAGGAAAATGGCACGATTTCCTCATATTCTTATATGGGCCATATGGAACTTGGCCATTTGCGCCAATATTACCATACGGCTGGTACTGCCCTCTTAGTCATTGTAAGCCCTTAGTATTACCAGCTCAAAACTATATCAATCATTTCCGGCAAATCATATTGCTAGGAGAATGACAATTATTAATATTTGTATTGGGCCACATGGAATCTGGCCGATTGCGCCAATCCTACCATACGGCTGGTGTTGCCCGACTGGCCACAGTTAGACCATCCTATAAGTTATTCAAAACATAAAGAATCATTTCCGGCAAATCATATTTCTAGGAAAATGGCACGATTTACTCATATTCTTATATGGGCCCATATGGAACTTGGCCATTTGCGCCAATACTACCATACGGCGGGTACTGCCCTCTTAGTCATTGTAAGCCCTTACTATTACCAGCTCAAAACTATATCAATCATTTCCGGCAAATCATATTGCTAGGAGAATGACAATTATTAATATTTGTATTGGGCCACATGGAATCTGGCCGATTGCGCCAATCCTACCATACGGCTGGTGTTGCCCTACTGGCCACAGTTAGACCATCCTATAAGTTATTCAAAACATAAAGAATCATTTCCGGCAAATCATATTTCTAGGAAAATGGCACGATTTCCTCATATTCTTATATGGGCCATATGGAACTTGGCCATTTGCGCCAATATTACCATACGGCTGGTACTGCCCTCTTAGTCATTGTAAGCCCTTAGTATTACCAGCTCAAAACTATATCAATCATTTCCGGCAAATCATATTGCTAGGAGAATGACAATTATTAATATTTGTATTGGGCCACATGAAATCTGGCCGATTGCGCCAATCCTACCATACGGCTGGTTTTGCCCGACTGGCCACAGTTAGACCATTCTATAAGTTATTCAAAACATAAAGAATCATTTCCGGCAAATCATATTTCTAGGAAAATGGCACGATTTTCTCATATTCTTATATGGGCCATATGGAACTTGGCCATTTGCGCCAATACTACCATACGGCTGGTACTGCCCTCTTAGTCATTGTAAGCCCTTACTATTACCAGCTCAAAACTATATCAATCATTTCCGGCAAATCATATTGCTAGGAGAATGACAATTATTAATATTTGTATTGGGCCACATGGAATCTGGCCGATTGCGCCAATCCTACCATACGGCTGGTGTTGCCCGACTGGCCACAGTTAGACCATCCTATAAGTTATTCAAAACATAAAGAATCATTTCCGGCAAATCATATTTCTAGGAAAATGGCACGATTTCCTCATATTCTTATATGGGCCATATGGAACTTGGCCATTTGCGCCAATACTACCATACGGCTGGTACTGCCCTCTTAGTCATTGTAAGCCCTTACTATTACCAGCTCAAAACTATATCAATCATTTCCGGCAAATCATATTGCTAGGAGAATGACAATTATTAATATTTGTATTGGGCCACATGAAATCTGGCCGATTGCGCCAATCCTACCATACGGCTGGTTTTGCCCGACTGGCCACAGTTAGACCATTCTATAAGTTATTCAAAACATAAAGAATCATTTCCGGCAAATCATATTTCTAGGAAAATGGCACGATTTTCTCATATTCTTATATGGGCCATATGGAACTTGGCCATTTGCGCCAATACTACCATACGGCTGGTACTGCCCTCTTAGTCATTGTAAGCCCTTACTATTACCAGCTCAAAACTATATCAATCATTTCCGGCAAATCATATTGCTAGGAGAATGACAATTATTAATATTTGTATTGGGCCACATGGAATCTGGCCGATTGCGCCAATCCTACCATACGGCTGGTGTTGCCCGACTGGCCACAGTTAGACCATCCTATAAGTTATTCTAAACATAAAGAATCATTTCCGGCAAATCATATTTCTAGGAAAATGGCACGATTTCCTCATATTCTTATATGGGCCATATGGAACTTGGCCATTTGCGCCAATATTACCATACGGCTGGTACTGCCCTCTTAGTCATTGTAAGCCCTTAGTATTACCAGCTCAAAACTATATCAATCATTTCCGGCAAATCATATTGCTAGGAGAATGACAATTATTAATATTTGTATTGGGCCACATGAAATCTGGCCGATTGCGCCAATCCTACCATACGGCTGGTTTTGCCCGACTGGCCACAGTTAGACCATCCTATAAGTTATTCAAAACATAAAGAATCATTTCCGGCAAATCATATTTCTAGGAAAATGGCACGATTTACTCATATTCTTATATGGGCCATATGGAACTTGGCCATTTGCGCCAATACTACCATACGGCTGGTACTGCCCTCTTAGTCATTGTAAGCCCTTACTATTACCAGCTCAAAACTATATCAATCATTTCCGGCAAATCATATTGCTAGGAGAATGACAATTATTAATATTTGTATTGGGCCACATGGAATCTGGCCGATTGCGCCAATCCTACCATACGGCTGGTGTTGCCCGACTGGCCACAGTTAGACCATCCTATAAGTTATTCAAAACATAAAGAATCATTTCCGGCAAATCATATTTCTAGGAAAATGGCACGATTTACTCATATTCTTATATGGGCCCATATGGAACTTGGCCATTTGCGCCAATACTACCATACGGCGGGTACTGCCCTCTTAGTCATTGTAAGCTCGCACTATTAATATTTTAAAATAGTATCAATCGCTATCTTTAATCAAAACAAACAATTATTACCTATTAATCATATTACTTAGAAAAGCTATTTATATTCATTTATTCATACGTCGAGTACAAAAACAACAATAAAATGAAATAATCTGGGATGGATATTATGTTGTTTTTTACTCAACTTAAAAATATTTTCCGTTTTATACAAGTTTAAATAGAAAAAAACTGGGATGAGATGAAATGTATTGTTTAAAGAAATTTTATTTTTTTCTGGGATGAAAAACTGGGCTAACTTCATATGCCTCCTTTAACCAACTTTCATAAAAAGTCGTCAGCTCTTATACTATAAAGACCGTTCGCTAAACCGAAACAGTTTCAATTACGCGCTGGGTAATCGTTTCCTGTATGAAAAATTTTATCGAATCTGAATCCAAGTTGCAATAATAAAATAGTTAATGATTTATCAGATTTTTCTAGACCGATTGGTCAGATCGATTTGTATCCAAATAAAAAAACAAAAAGTCGAAAAAAATGTATTCGAAATATTAGCTTGGTAACGATTCGATAACTTGCTGCCGTTTAGAAGGCAATTTCAATATGTCGCATTTTCAAAACGTCTTGTCCCTATTAGCAAAAAACTCTGATAGCTAGTTTTCACAAGCATTTCTTTAGGTCATTTTACACCACCAAAAAAATCGTTTGGTACCAGGTCCGGACTATAATGTGGATGCATAATAACCTTCTAACCAAGCTCCCGGAGCTTCTGGCGGGTCATCATAAACGTGTGTTGTCCTGGTGGAACACGACGCCTCTCTTCGAAATGGTTCGATTTCTTTCCGTTTGGCGAGAGATTCGCAGATGGAAACGTCGTCCATCAAGTTTTTTTGCGTCAACTCGTATGTCAACAAAACATCGAAGTTCTTTTTAAGCCAGCCTTATGCAAATGTTTTAAAACTGTTTTGTGTTTGGTCTTCAGCTCCTGTGCGATGCCACAACAGCTCGCACGCCGGCCTACTTCATTAATTTCCAGGATTTTATTGACATTTTCGACGATAGGGTTTCCAGTGCGTAGTGCAACGAAAGCACACCCATAGACCCCATTCACAATTTTAGCCGCCTGTTGCGAATTTTCTCTTTGTTTACCTTCATCCTTGACATGCTACTCGTATAACTCAGAACTAAATCGATCAATCATAACAAGGTCAACATAATATTTTTAGTAGATGAATCCGCCTTTCCAACGAGTATAAGTAGGGCTCACTGCGACAAATACATCACGAGATATATGCCACTAAACCCATCTAATTTTAAAAATGGAGAAATTAAGCGAATCTAAGCTTCTACCTAAACAGATTTTAATTATAATTTAAAATATGAATGAGAAAAATAACAAGAAAATTTTGGATTCTACTTCTTATATTTGCTGTTTGAACTCATAAAATAATGATAACGGTCTAGCAAGGACACAAACCAAACAACTATAAATTTAAAATATTGTGATTAATAATTGGAAATATTAATAAATATCATTTAAAATGTAATCACAATGTTATTAAATTTCTAGATACAGGTAACTGATGTGCCATAAAAATACCATGACGCATAACATTTAACCAAACCATTTTTATTTATATGGTTACATTATAATTTTACTAAAATACAGGTCTACTGTTTATAAAGGTAATATTAGTGATGACATTATATAGATTATTATAATTATTGTAGTAAATTTGCCATAATTTAGTTTAAACACAATGTACTAGCTAAATTTTCAGACAAATTTGTGCCACAAAATTTTATATGGATGCAATGCAACACAAACGAGTTAAGCTTAGTCACAGCAAACAAAAATATATAGATGTCGATTTTATTTGATTTGATTATCATTTGTAGGTGAAATATTTGGTAATGCATTAATTGTTGTATTTTTATAAAAATGGATGGAAAAATTGTCCACCCCAATAAACAAAAAATAATAATTATATAAAAATAAAAAAATGGAAAGTGGCAAACGGTTTTTAAAAAAACCAGGCACGGTACTTGTTCCTATATAATTTCCACAAAAAAAAAAAATAAAAATATAAATTAAATTAATAATTTAATTTTGTTGTGCCATTTAGAAAAATATTAAACTTTATACCCGCGGTCCTCCCTCCTTGCGCCCGAATCGGCAGCACAAAAATGTCTTTCGAAATTTAGCTGGTACGTTAGTTACACAACATATTAAGATTATTATTATCCAAGATGCACATATTTTACAGGCCCAATATCTTACACACCATCTCTATTATAAAAATATAAATTATAATAAATTTAAAATAAATAATATAAAAAACCGCCTAAATCTTATGATTGATTAAACATAAATTGTAATATTAAAAAAATATATGTTTTATGTATTTATATTATGTATGATATATACCTTACATAAAAATGCTTTATGAAATATATACAGTGCTGGGAAGAAACAATTGGACAAACATATTTTATTGCAAATTGAAGTCATTTTTTGCTAAAATTACAAAACTTTTGAAAGCAATTGGCTTATTGTTTCATTTTAAACACGTGTATGACGTAATTTTTGAAAAAAAATATTACCTGTAATTTAGAGGAAAACCCCGAAAAATGCCAAAATATTCCAAATACGTTGATTGGAGTTCAAGTAATGGAATAAATTAAGCACCTATTTTTAATTTTTGTTTTGTTTTATATTGATTTGTAGAAGTTCTATTTTTAATATTAATATTTTGTTGGACCGCCTTTTGTTTTTATTACACCAGTACAACCCCGTAACTGATGTGCAAAAAAATTGGTCAAGCAATTATTTTATTTTACGCCTACCGTTCTTGGCCGTCATTAGGGTGCGGATGTTTTTGTGCCTGTAATTTTTTTTCTTTTGAGTATTAATAGTGCATATTTTGTAAGATTAAGTTATCCTGTAAGTGTCCTAGTCAAATAAAGAATAAAGTGCAATTTTAGTTTAAAAAATGGGAAAAGTTAGTGAGCAGTGTAAAAGCAATATGTTGATTTTGGCGCGAGAAAATTTAACCACTCGTGAAAGAACAGAAAGATTCCTAAAAGTACTGTCGCGTCTTTGTGTAAGTACACAAAGAAAGAAAGGCTCTGGAAGGACCAGAAAGACAGCGCCAGTGGAAGATCGCTTCATAATGTTACAATGTCGTTGGAACCGTTTTAAAACTTCATCGGGCATAAGACGGGATGTTGAGCGAGCAACGAGAAAAGAAATTTTAGCCAGCTTAGTGAGAAAAAGACTTGTTAAAGCTGGTTTGAGAGCACTTAAACCAGTCCAGACACATTACTAGTGAAAAAAAACGTTTGTTATGGGCCCAGGAGCATGTTTCTTGGACTCCAGAGATGTGTAATGATGTAATTTTCTCCGATGAATCAAAATTCAAGCCGCATGTTGGCTATGGAAGAATTCTCGAAAATTAAGGAATTATGGTTTGGGGATGCTTTTCTGGATATGAAACCGGTCGATTGTGCTTCACTAGTTCCAGCATTACAGCAGCTTGCAAATTTATTTTTCAACAGGACAACGCTCCGTGCCATACCGCCAAAGTTGTGAGTTATTAATTTTGAATTGTAGATAGAAAGCCTTTCAGATAAACATAAATAATTTGTTAAAAACTTGTTTTTTTCCTTATCTCTTCATTTAAAGATAAAAAAGTACTTCGAAGAAAGAAGTATCGACTTGTTGAGCTGGCCCCCGTATAGTCCAGACTTAAATCCAATTGAAAATATTTCGCCTATAATGAAGCTAGAAGTAGCAAGAACGCGCCAGAATCGATTCAAGCTTTAAAAAGTTTATTTAAATCCATACCTCCTACGACTTTGAAAAATTTATCAAATTCAATGAATCGGAGGTGTATCGCTGTAATAAAAGCAAATGGCTGTCCAACAAAATATTAATATTAAAGATAGAACTTCTATAAATCAATAAAAAACAAAACTAAAATTAAAAACTAGGTGTTTAATTTATTCCATTACTTTAACTCCGATCAACGTATTTTGAATATTTTGGCATTTTTCGGGGTTTTGTCCCTAAATTGCAGGTAAATTATTTTTCAAAAAATTACGTCATACACGTATTTAAAATGAAACAATAAGCCAATTGGTTTCAAAAGTTTTGTAATTTTAGCAAAAAAAGACTCCAATTTGCAATAAAATATGTTTGCCCAATTTTTTTTCCCAGCACTGTATATATGTTTGTGGTCCAAATTTAAAAGGCGAAATGGAACAAAATTACTAATTACAACAACTATAATTTAATCCAATAATTAATTATTTTTATTAATATTAATGGCATTGTATAATAATTTATTACTCACCTTAACAATATTAAAAAGCGTGAGTAATATTTTGTTACTCAGCGATAATACCCGATTTAACAAAAGGCAGAATTACGAGTAAAGGCGCACGAAAAAATGCAAAAACCATTCGCGATCTCAGACGAAACTCGAACCATGATATTAAAATAATTAGAGAAAATCATATTTTAACTGACATTTTTATATATAACCAAGAATTATGTTAATAGTAAAGTTGATCATCGAAAAGTGTTAGGGTCTCAAACCTTACGAGATAATCAAAACTTCGGTGAAAACATTAATAACCTGGAAAATACTGGAAATTTGAGAATCAATGCAAATTTACATTAAGGTAATTAATCGTAAAACGATTAATCCGCAATTTTCCGCTTTTCACGAGGTTGAAAAAACAAACATAAACAAATGTACCTGTTTTCATTTGTTTGTCACCGCGTGTGGCGAAAGCGCGATAACAAAATTGTTTTTTGGTCCAGGGGCTTGGTACATCAATAGATGGAAATAAATCCAATGACTGCCACCAGTGTCATAGCGGTAGTTTTGATTAATATGCTGCATCACATTTAAATTTTGAACATTCTTCAAGATCTTTTCAATGATAAGCGACACAACAACAATAAATGAATAATTTGACCAAGGCCAGAACAGCATGAACATGCTTATCAATTTTCTGAATTCACAAAAGGACGGTTGGTGAAATAAAATTCATATCGCACAAGCCTTTCTCGAGATACCATCGGAATTTAATTTTTTACTTTTCGGGCTCAAGAGAACTTCAAAGCGTCGAGAAAATGATTCTGGACCTAGGTTATACATTATCATTTTAGGGATAGTGAATATTGAAAATGAGTTAATATGGTTGGATTGGGTTAGCTAGACAAGACAGCTTATTCTTGAGGTGTTTATGGTCATGAACATGCAACCTGCTGAATAAATGAAAAGAGGTACATCAAAATTATACTCGTATATTGTAATTTCATCCCTAAGCTATTATTTAGCCCCTACAAGGAGAGAAGGTTCGATGCTACTACATCCTTCGGTTACACTTGGTATAGTAACGCATATATAGAAATGATGCGTGAATGAACAATCCAAATAGTAAAATAGCGTTCGCAGTTCGATCATTTGTTGATTTTATTTCACACGTCGATCGACTTCTATTTACCAGTTTACGCCCTAAGCCTAGTACTTAGATCGATTTTACATGAACTCTTCATACGATTTTATCGAAGCAATATTAAACAAAATTTTAGGCTTATTGAGCGACTCGACTTTCGAGTGTGTAACACACACCGGCTTATAACATTCAGCACACAGAAATTTAGTTTTCCCTTGTTTTTTATCACAAGTACGGCACATATGACACGATGGTCGATTAGTAGCGGAGATAGCATTATGGTGGTTGGTCTGCCTCTGGCGTTGTTAGTGATAATGTTTGAACCTATAAGGATAAAAAAAAGAAAAGTTCCACTGTTGTTGTTATTTGGTCTGTGTATGTCGCGCGGAACAGTATATCCACGACCACATAGTTTTTACAGTTCACATATTTGATTTGTGGTAAAATGACGGAAGACCTTTTCATACTTTCAATTCACAAGCATTTTGGCCGATTTTCCGATATATCCAAGCATCAAGAAACTTTGGAGTTATTGTGAAGAATTTTGAATTACTGAGACGATTTTGGTGCAACTACTAGAAAAATATTCAGTCTGTTCAAGAACGAGTTTATTCTTTGGAATATATATTGTCAAATTAGCTTTTGCTAAGAACTATGCTATATATAATAGTCAGCGCCAAACGGCATTACTGTGAATCAACAAATTGAACGACCGGGAATCGTAAATGTTGTTTCATCTCTGAACGACAGTAATTGCAAGAAAGGTATAAACGAGATCCAATCAGGAAATGTTCCGTTTTTACAATGGTGATAACCGTACCCAAAGCAATCCGGATGATCTAGTGCTTGGCAAATTTTTCGTTTTGTTTAACCGGAGAAACTGCATAATTCTTTTGCTTTACTCGAAAGGGTAAATTCAATATCGATATTCAGTTCTATTAATGCAGTTTTCCAAGCACTAACTGTTCATTTGACAAAAATAAATTTACGTGTTTTTGTAATTTTGACTGTATTTAAATTTAGGTATTTGAGGATTGATAAGTCTTTAGAATGAAACAGTAAACATAATCTTTTTAAGTAAAATTAATTTTATTTTCAACTTAGTCTCCTTTTAGCTCCAATTACATTAAACCTTCTTTAAAATATGATTTCTCAAACTCCTCAAAATAATAAGCGTTCGTTTCAGCTATTCTTTCAACATTTGCCCCAAATCTGTTTCTGTGAGCACTTTGTCTTCTTCAAATGTGGCAGTTTTTCCTTAATTTGTTCATACAGTGCTTAATAATGCTTCATAATATTTACTTGTGATGATTTTACCAGTCTCGTGATAGTCGATGAATAGTATGCGTTGTGCACCCCAAAAGACAGTGACCATAACCTTACCAGCTGATGCAACATCTTTTGCTATCTTTGGAGCACTTGAACCAGCTTCTACCAATTGTTTTAACTATTGATTTGAACTTTCTTGCGTGTAGCGATGGATCCATGTTTCATCAACCGTTATGAATCGACGGAAAAATTCAGTTGGATTACGCTGAAACGGACATTCGTTTTCCGAATATTTGTTAAAAAGCGCAGCACCCACCTTGCTGACAGCTTTTTTTATATGCAATCCCTCGTGTATGATGTTGTGTACATGTGCATATGAGATATTTAAAATATCAGCAACCTCGATTCATAATGATTTCATAGACTTTTTCGATGATTTATGGTGTTGTTGCCTCTTTTAGTCTTCGTGAACGTTCAGCAGCACATGTACTTGTACGACCACGTTTAAATTCATTTAGTTGGTTTTAAACCTTTAAAATGAAAGTACTTATTGTAATTACAGCATGATATTCAGTGTTTTCAATATTTTAAAAAGGTCACAAATGTCTTTAAAGAAACGATTTTAGTTTGAATTGGGATGTTTTTTGCAGGAGCTACCCAAATGCCCAATACTGTGTTCCCCTGTTTGGAATTTTAAAATATTTTTACCAAAGGTGTTTTATAGTTTTAGACATTTAAATTATTTGTTTTAAACAAATAAGTTTTTTATTGATATAATTTCGGAACTGATTAAGAAAATCTGAAGAATAATTAATTCAGAAATGCGAATTAATTGATAAATAATTATAATTTCCTTGAGATGGATTACTGTCCGTTTCATTAATACTTTTAGTCATATTGTAGACCAAGTCACGATTTTATGTCGACCATATTTCTAAGTATCTTCCCTTGAAAAAAAAATACCTTTCCTAGTTCCGGTATATTAGTAAACGATCTACCAGTCCTAATAATTTGGAATCAGAGACGCATGTTGCTTTGAAAAATGTAAAACATCTCAGATTTAGGAAACGTTTCACGAGTTTGTTTTAATCGAGTTTAGATGTGTTTAGATCGAGTTAAAACTCATTTTCTGGTGTATTTGTATTAGAAGAAAATATCGAGGGTTGTTTAAGTACAATCACTGAAAGTAGTAATAGAGTTTTATTTTCAGATTCTGATATGTAATGGTTATCCATGGATTTTAATGCGTTGAACTGTGTACTTGTGATAGCATTCTATGAAAAATGACGTGAGTTTGTGCTAATTTAACAATAATTAAGGCAATTTATACTGAACTGCATTTTGGACCTCCGAGTAAAATATTCAAAAAGGCTCTACTGAACCTAACAAATACCGAGTCAAGTTATTTAAATGGCGATTGCAATTACAATTTGGGTCACTTCCAACAACAACAATAACAACAAAAATATCAAAAATTATAAAACACCGCTGCCGTGATAATCCGGTTAGATACCGCTCAACGATAATCCATCAAAGTAGTATGTAATGTAAAGGGTTATGAAATTATGTAGAGTGTAGTAGGCCTTGTTTAAATTTATTTGACTCCTAAAATGGTTAAATTAAAATTGTTGAAATTGTATTTTGTTCCTATTTACAGAAGAACAACGATAGTATTTGATCAACCATCATCGTTAAACCACTAATAGTTTCCAAATTATTACCGTAAAGTGATATTACTGTAATTCCAGCGGAAAATTAGACCACATTTATATGTACATACATAAAAAATAAATATATATTATATGTGCTAAGTATATAATATTTAAGAGGGTGTTCCACAAGCTACTTACAGCAGAATATTCCTCTTTGCTCCGTTAATCCAAATACGTAGAAATTCCACCGACTAGTCTTGTTGTAGTAGACAGAACCTTGAATGTAATTTTTTACAACGTCTAATTTAACAATCATTATCACTAAACTGTTAATGTGCTATTCCACACGAGCATTCAGCACAATACATCGCAATTGTTATAATTATTTTCTAAATAGTTTCTTATTTTTCATAAAATTAAATATATCATATATAAAGTAGGGAAAGTGCACCTTTTGCATGTTGTATTCAATGTTATGACAAACTAAAAACAATCGAACAAAATACGATTATAGCGAACGCTCGTTTAAATGCTGTAGTAGTCATAACGTGGTGCGCTCAATACAAGGTTGAAAAGTTTCCTTAAAGTAGTAGATACGCTTGGTGTGGGACATAATTTCGCGGGGACGGATGCAAATTCATTAGATACAATTTCTTAAAATTACAGTTTTTCTATTTGTAAGGTTTTTTCTAAAAAATTGGTATATAATTGTTTATATTCTGTGCTCTGCATCGCGCTTGATGGGTCTAGTCCTTAACAATCTGAAATAAAATTTAATCTGCTTATTAGCCAGTGTGAACTAAAATCTCATTTAAATAAAATTTGCAAATACTTACTTGAATTATTATACGCTATAGATAGTCAACTGTTTATGTGTGTAATTACTAAATTACAACGTTCCCAAATTTATTTTATGGTATCGTTCTACTTTGAAAACCTAACCGTTACCAGCAAATAGGTTGTGGAACACCCTGTGCGTATAATATAAATCTTAAATAATATATTTATAAAGAGGGTTTATCAAAACCTGCAAACAAATTACGTGAATTGGCGTTCGTTTTTTACTCACTGGAATCAAATAACGTTAAATTTAATTAATAAATACGCGTTCAATTATAAACATACGAGTAGTAGGCTGATATTTTTTATCATCTGATAAGTTTGTTGAAAAATATCGCATTATAAAAAAATAATATCAGATTTTTTTAAAATTAAATCGTATTTGATCTCAGGGAACAAGAAGGAACGCTGGCTCATAGATTGTGGGATACCCTGTGATTATATTATTTTATCATCAAAAAATAGGAACCGTCCGTTTTATGAAAAAAAACATATTATTTAAAATAAATATTTTTATTATTATTAATTTGCGATAAATTTTATATTTTTAAACTAAAACTAAAATAATAAATTAATTTTTTTAAAAATGCGATATTTTATTTTAGATAAAAAATAAAATTAAACAATTAATTATTTAAAATCGTCATTTTACAACGGCTTTTTATTAATATTTTAAAATAAACAAAGACATTTAAAATGTCAAAAAACAAAACACATGCTTTTTTTGTTGTAATATGTAAATTCACAGAATATTAATAAATTCAATAATAAAATTATACTAAAAAAAATTAAATGTTTGTGTTATTACTATATTATTAAATAAATTTACATAAAATGAATAAATTTATAAACTAAGCACAATTTATATTAAAATTTTCATAATAAAATATAATATATTGATTTTATTTTCCCTCGAATTTGTTATTTTATTGTTAAATTTAATAAAACAAAGAATAGATACAATAATAAATAAAAGACCAATTAATTATAATGAATAAATATTATAAAAAAAATATGTTGAAAACTAAAAAATAAAATATAAATAATAAAATCATGTGATTAGTAAAATTAAACTTTTAAAAACCAACCCAAACAAAAAATTATGTTTAATATTATTATAAAATTATTAATATAAAAAATAATTATAAAATGAGCACGCCTTTATCATAAAAATAAATTTATTTTATTTCCAATTTTTTAAATTTATTTTATTTATTATTATTAATTTTTATAGATATGAAATGAATAAATAAATTAATATTTATGTTTTGTTATTTATATATAAAATAAATTAAATTAAATGAACAAAAAAATGCACGTATTAAAAAATTATTTAATTAAATTGTAAAAAAATAAAGACTTTAATCATTAAATGTTAAATTTATATAAAAACAAAATGAAAACGTGAAATTAAAACCACACGCAGTATTTTACCTTTAACCGTTATGAAAATAAAATAAAGAAATTCTCGAAGTAAGTTTCAAAATATATCAATAAATATTTAAATTATTATTATTATTATTATTATTATTACAATTGAAATTTTTATTGTATATAAACAAAAAATATTATTATTATTATAAAAAATAAAATTGAATAAAGAATAAAAAAATATATATATTTAACAATAATAACAAATCTTTTTAGACGAATATACATTAACAGAATTAAAATTATAATTACAAAAAAAAAAAAAATTAAAAATTTCATAAGTGATTCAAAAAAAAACAGAAATAACAAATTTAAATTTGTATTATATATAAATAATAATAATAGTAAATCTTTTACCTTTTCACATTGTGCTGTGCATTCAAAACCCAGAATAAAATTTAAATGAATTAATTAAACCAACAAAACAAATGAAATAAATATAAATGTCTAGCAAAAAGAGAAAAATGTTGTTTTGATTTTAAACTGGTATAAGGTTGTCATAAATGCCGATGTTATATAATAGGCAGCGGAAAAAGTTGGTGCCATTTTTCCCGGTAGATGGCTTTACATTCATATACGAGTATCTCAGTAAATACAAAACATTAAATTCGGTGAAGTGAATAAAAAGTTACATGGAAATAAATAATGAAAAAATTCGATATATTTTACAATTTTATTACGACAAAGACAACAACGCGGCTCAGGCTTGCGAAAAAAATTGTGCTGTTTATGGAGAAGGTGCTTTATCAAAATCAGCGGCAAAGAAATGGTTCAAGCGCTTTCGTTCTGGAAATATGAATGTCAAAGATGCACCACGCTCTGGTCGACCAACCACTCTAAAAGTCGATGAAATCATGCAGAAAATTGAAGAAGACCGACCTATAAGCAGCCATGCAATTGGTAAAGAACTAAATATTGATCACAAAACAGTTTTAAACCATTTGAAAATGGCTGAATACAAAAAAAAAAGCTTGACGTTTGGGCACCACATGAATTAACAGTTAAAAATCTAATGGACCGGATTTCTATCTGCGAAACGCTGCTGAAACGGAACGGAATCGAGCCATTTTTAAAACGAATGATTACTGGTGATGAAAAGTGGATAAGATACGACAACGTTGTGCGAAAAAGATCACGGACGAAACGGGGTGAAGCTTCCCAAACGGTATCACAGCCAGGATTGCCGCCACGAAAGGAAATGCTGTGTGTTTGGTGGGATTGGAAAGGAATCGTGCATTATGAGGTGCTGCCATTCGACCAAACGATTAATTATAATCTTTACTGTCAGCAACTAACGCGTTTAAGGCAAGCAATTCAGTTAAAACGTGCAGAATTAATCAATAGAAAGAGCGTTGTGTTCCATCATGATAACGCTAAACTACACACATCATTGATTACCCGACAGAAACTGAGAGAGCTTGGCTGGGAAGTTTTGATGCACCCACCATATAGTCTGCAAGGTCAGGACTTCCATTTGTTCCGGTCCATGCAGAACCATCTTAATGGTTTTACATTAAATTCAAAAGAGGCCTGCGAAAATGAGTTGTCTCGGTTTTTCGCCTCTAAACTACACAAGTTCTACAGTGATGGGATCATGGCTCTACCAGAAAAATAGCAAAAGGTCATCGATCAAAATAGCACATATTTGCTTTAATAAAGTTAATTTGAAATAAGAAAATCCTTTGTTTCATTGTCACCCAAAAAAGGCCTCGAACTTTTCCCTAACCCTTTATTTCGCACGGCAAACTAAAGGTCTTATAAAAACAAGAAATTCACGAAAAATTTATCAATTTTCAAAATACAGATCGACAAAGTAAAAACTAGTAGTGGTGAAGACAATATTAATCTTTGCATCAAATGAAACCCAGAAACTCAAATCGGGTTATTTGGATTGTTAAGATCCTCCATGTTTAGAGGCGATGAAGGCCGGCCATATTTTCTTGTATATGTAGATTAACATAACGGGATATACCGTTCGATATCCTACTATAAAACAGACGACTTCTGATTTGTCCATAAATTTGTTGTATGTAGGACGGTTAATTGGTTAATCAGTGTTTCAAACATCAGTTGATAACAATTTTTAGTTGGAACACTTCTGGTTTTCCCCAATTGATAATGGCCTCGATTCCGCAAACAATTTCTACATTTGATATCGTCTATTTTGCTAAAAATCCACGACTTCGAATTTATTGCTACGAATTTTGAGATTCTCGCTGTATTGATGTCATTTTTACTCAAATTTGGCATTCCCAAAGATCGTGTGTCAAGTCTGGCTAGTATGAAGTTGGTCATTGAGTTACCTAACTAAAACCAGCTAGA
The DNA here is from genome assembly GCA_963691935.1 of Nephrotoma guestfalica. NCBI lineage: Eukaryota > Metazoa > Arthropoda > Insecta > Diptera > Tipulidae > Nephrotoma > Nephrotoma guestfalica. The sequence goes on along the minus strand of OY829915.1, from coordinate 130,606,287 downwards.
GCTAATATTAAACAACTTCGGATTTATTGCTACGAATTTTGATATTCTCGGTGTACTGACGTCATGTTTACTCAAATTTGGATGGCCATTATCAACCATTCCCAGATATCGTGATTCAGGTCTGGCTAGTTGAAGTTGATTATCGAGTCTCCTACACAAAACTACCTAGTGCTAATAATCCACGACTTCGGGTTCATTGCTACGAATTTTAATGTTCTAGATGAACTGATGTTATTTTTATTCAAATTTGGATGGACATTATCGGCCATCCCCAAAGACCGTGATTCAGGTCTGGCTTAGTATATGAAGTTGGTCATTGAGTCACCTAACTAAAACCACCTACTGCTAATAATGCACGACTTCGGGTTTATTGCTACAAATTTTGATATTCTGGGTGTACCGATCTCATATTTCAAATTTTGATATCCATTATCGACCATTTCCATATATCGTGATTCATGTCACCTAAACAAAACCAGTTAGTGCTAACAATGATCGACTTCGGGTCTCTTGCTATGAATTTTTATATTTTCGGTGTACTGATGTTATTTTTACTCAAATTTTGATGGCCATTATCGGGCATTCCCAGAGATCGTGTTTCAAGTCTGTCTAGTATATGAAGTTAATCATTGAGTCACCTAACTATAATTATCCAGTGGTAATATTGCACCACTTCGGGTTCATTGCTACGAATTTTTATATTCTAGCTGTTCGTATGTCATTATAACTCAAATTTGGAAGGCCATTATCGGCAATTCTGAAAGATTCAAATCTGGCTAATACGCAAAGTTGGTTATTGAGTCACCTAACTAAAACCACCTAGTGCAAATAATACACGACTTCGGGTTTATTGCTACGAATTTGGATATTCTCTACTATGAGTACTACAAAATTTAGGCCAACTCAACTATAACCTTATTATTTTAAGCTATAGTTGTGGGCTATAGCGAGTTTGTTGATTGAATTGCACTCACTAAATTTTATTATAATAAACTATTTATTCATTATTTATTTATTTATCATTAGGTATATTTTTCCACTATAAAATGTTATTTTAAAATTAGTTCACAAAAATTTGTTAGGCATGAACGATTGTTTTTCTAGCGGCACATCACTTTTCTTTTTAGATTCTCGAATGTAGGTGGCGGAATAGCTCTATTCAGCAAAACGAGCTATCTCTCGTAATTAAGTGGCGCGGTGTATAAATATTTGTGCTACGAGGAATGCCACGATGTGAAAAGGTTTTTGAGCCGTTACATACTCCACTCCTTGATCGAAAGTCAGTGTTTTAAATTAAATATAACAGTTTTTCGAACACTACGTTTTTCGACTGGGTTCACTACAAGTATTCCGTATACTGGCTTAAACCTGTCGATGTCAATTGTTGTTGATTTTCCTTCTACATCAACAACAAAGAATTTGCGCAGTTTACGAGTCACAGGATACGGTTCAGAAAAGGCTGGCTCAAATGACCTTTGCCTCTATAAACATGTGCGAATACGTGTGAACAGGTTTCCAGATTTTTGGAAATGTACGTTGTCAGTTCGGTTGGAAGTTTTGTGTCCGTAGGAACTAAGGCTCTCATGCTAGTAGGAAGCTGCTTCACAAAATCCAAAGTATCCGTGTTTGGGTTCGATTTTGATCGTTGATGAAGACACCGTGAACCTTGATATGTTGACCATATATTATCTCTGCTGGTGTGCAGTTGAGGTCTTCCTTGACAGAGGTTCAAATACTCAATAGAATCGTTTTTAGTTCTGAACTCCAATGGGATGTATTACATCGAGCTGTTAACGCGACATTTAATTGTATGTGGAACCGTTCAAACCATTCGCTTTCGTATGCAGATATCCGAATGCGACGGGAAAGGAGCTTCGTAAGTTAGGTGAACAAAGATGATTCAAATTGTGTTCCTTGGTCTATCGTGATGTAGAGTGGGACACCATATATACTGACATAATTGTAGAAGATCTTACTTAATGGTTTTGCTGTGATTTCACGGATTCGAAGCTTCGGGCCAACGGGTAGATCGGTCGACTATCGTTAAAATATAATGCTAGCCATTCGATTGGCTCAGTGTGTTCTCGTCGATATTTCACAGCTGCCAGGAGACTCACAACACAACAATATAAATCAGCAAAGTCTTTTTAGCTTTGTTTTTATTTTAAGTAAATAAATTTTATTGAAATGAAACGACTTGTTTGTTTCAACGTTATAATTCGTATACTCTGTCCGAGATTTTATTATAAATTTTTTAATGTTGTACATAAGCGATAGAGAAAATAATAATTAAATTTATTTGTATATAAGTATAAGTATATAAGCAATAAGTACATAAATCTATTGTTACATTTGATGCAACAATAAAATATGTATACAATTCATTTACATAAAACAAATTCTATGTACAATATATTTTGTATATAAAGAATATGTACAACGAAAATTAATTACAATGAAACAAAAATACATTGTATATAAATAATACAGTCGGACAGTAAATGTAAGAAATAACAAAATATATAAATTATAATTTAGTGACGTTAATAATAGAATTTTTGAGATGTCCGAACATATTCCCCCCTATTAAGGAAATAATGACTTAATTACTTAAAAAATACTGGACAGAGTTTTCCAATTGGTTTTTTGTAGATCCCACGTTGGGTCTTTACGGAGACCACTCGAACGAGTCCATCAGCGCCGGGGTGAAGGTCAACTATACGTCCTAAAGGCCAGGAACCGGGTGGAACATTTTCATCTTTGACGAACACTATGTCATTCCTTGCGATATTCGGAAATTTGGATTTCCATTTCGTCCGCTGCTGCAACATGGTTAAGTAATCAAATTTCCAAATCTTCCAAAAGCCATTCATCATGTTCTGTAGCAGCTGCCAACGATTAGTGTACGATTTGGCTCCATCAGAAGGGACATCAGGTAACATACTCGGCGAGCAACCCATGAGAAAGTGTCCTGGAGTCAATACTTCACAATTCTCGGAAAAATTCGTATCCATAGGTGCAATGGGTCGCGAATTTAAGAGGCATTCGATTTGACATAGAACGGTGCAGTATTCCTCAAAGGTTAGCGCTGATTCTCCAATTGTACGAATTAGGTGTCTCTTCATTGATTTAACACCAGCTTCCCAGATACCACCAAAATGTGGTGACAATGGAGGAATGAAATGCCAGTCGATCTGATTGGTGGTCAAAAACGTTCTTAGCTCATTGGTGAAGGCTAGAGAGCTGACCTTGAACAGCTGGCTGATTTTTCTGTTGGCGCCGACGAAGTTGGATCCATTGTCGGAATATATTTGTGATGGAACGCCGCGTCTGGATATAAAGCGTCTTAAGCAGGCCAAAAACGCATCTGTGGTCAAATCTGATACCAATTCTATATGGACTGCTTTCACGACTAAACAAACGAAAACAGCCACATAACCCTTATAAATTTTAGCACCTCGTCCGGTTTTAGATTTCACTTTGACCGGCCCCGCGAAGTCGACACCTACTGTAGAAAATGCTCTGGAAGGTGTTGTCCGGAATAACGGTAGATTCCCCATTTGTTGTTTTGTTGTACTCAGACGATGGCGAATGCAGGTGATACAGGATCGAGCAACATGTTTAACCAGGTTTTTTGCTCCAATTACCCAATACTTTTGTCGAATGATGCCAAGTAGTTGTTGTTGAGTAGGATGAAGGTATTGCTTGTGTAGAGTCCACGTGAGCATCTCCGTGAATGGATGGCGAGCGTCGATAATTGCAGGATGTTTGGTGTCGTAAGAACAGCAAGTAGTCAGGCCGATCCGTCCACCAACCCTTAGTGTTCCCTGGTCATCGATAAATGGGTTTAATGAACGTAGCTTACTTCCGCGTTTCAAATCGGACCTGGTGGTGATTCGTTTAATATCTTCTGGAAAACATTCATATTGAGCCCATCGCACGGCAAACATTGTAGCGCGTTTAATTTGAGAACCTGTTAAATACAGAGAAATTTGTTTATTTTTAAATTTGTCAAAAAATCGATAACACTGAGCAAACGTTCGAATTACAAAATAAAATGAAGACGACTTCTCGAATACTTTTGGAATGGCGGAGTAATCGGTTTGATTGCTAGTTAGCGCAGCGTAGACGAACGATTTTTTGGGTTCCAGGTCATCAAAGCTTATATTGGCGAGCTGGGCATCAGATACCTTCGGCCAATGATTTGGTAATTCAGACAAATAGTCTGGACCGTTCCACCACAGCGAGTTGTCAATCAGTTGATCTGGATATATTCCTCTCGAAGCTAAATCAGCTGGATTACTTTTAGAGTTTACATGATCCCAGTTTAGCCTTGGAAGCCGATCCAAGATAAATGAAGTGCGATTTCCGATGAACGTCTTCCATCGCCTAGGGACATCGGAAAGCCAAGCAAGGACAATTGTAGAGTCCGTCCACCCAAATGTTTGTAAATTAGGAATGCTTAAGGAACAAACTAGTCTTGTCATTAATTTTACCAACAAAACTGCTGCACATAACTCTAAGCGCGCCAGACAAATCTGTTTAAGAGGAGCTACCTTGGTTTTTGCTGCTATTAATCGCACTGAAATAACTCCATTTAAGTCAATTGCTCTCAGGTAGACCACGGCTGCATAAGCCTTTTCTGAAGCGTCAGAAAACCCATGTAGTTCTACCTTGGCCTCATCTGTCAATGGAATGTTCAGGAACCGTGGAATTTGAATTTTCTCGAACAATATGAAATTTGAATGTATCATTTCCCATTTTGATTTAATTTTTTCGGGAAGGGGATCATCCCAGTCAACTTTATGAAGCCAGAGACCTTGAAAGAGGATTTTCGTGACGACCGTACACGGGGAGAGAAGTCCTAATGGATCAAAAATGCGACCGGCTATAGATAGAAAATTTCGCTTTGTACTAGGGCTACAATCTGTCTTATTAATTTTGAATGTAAAGCAATCCGAATGAGTCATCCAAACTAAGCCTAATGTTTTTGCGATAGCCTCATAACTAGAAATTTCAATAAGAGGTTCCTGTTCTTGTTTTGGTATAGAACTTAGTAGTTCTTGGCTGTTGGATACCCATTTTCTTAATTTAAATCCACCTAGTCGCAATCCTTCAACTATTTTTGCTTGCAGATGTTTGGCATCCATAACGCTTGCACTACCTGAAAGTAAGTCATCGACATAGAAATCAGATTTTATTATATCTTTAACGTCGGAGAGATTTGGAGGTAAGTCGTCTGCAATTTGATGAAGAGTTCGCGAAGCTAAAAATGTAGCGCAGGTTGTGCCATATGTGACGGTGTTCAAGCGATAGTGTAATATCGGCAGATTTGTGTCCTCACGCCAGACAATCCGTTGGTGATTGCGATCTTCCTCATGCACCATCACCTGACGGAACATTTTCTCAACGTCAGCGGCGAACGCAATTTTGTGTTTCCGGAAACGCACTAGAATGCAAAATAATTCTTGTAGTATTGGTGGTCCGGCGTCCAGTTTATCATTAAGTGACACACCCGATGAAGATTTTGAGGAACCGTCAAAAACGACGCGTAACTTCGTTGTTGAACTGGAATCTTTAAACACTGCGTGGTGTGGCAGATAATATGTTTTTGAATGAGTCCCACTATTGATTTCCGTTTGTGGAATAAGAGACATATTACCCAGTGCTAAATATTCTCGCATAAACTGTGTGTACTCCGCTTTTAGTTCAGCAGATTTGATAAATCGACGCTCCATGGCGAAAAGTCTCCGGATTGCCATGGGCAGTGAGTCTCCGAGATCAGGAGAATTTGGTTTAAATGGTAGCCGCACTACGTATTTGCCTGATTCGTTATCCTTAAATGTATTTTCCTTAAAATGAGACTCACACCAGTGTTCATTCTCAATCGCTATGGTCCCGATCTCCTCTACTTCCCAGAACTTTTGAATTGTGTCATGAAGGTCGATGTGGCATGTACTAACAGAGCCATAACTTGACATGGAATTTTGATCAATTTCAAGAGTTGCTTTACCAGAGATGACGTAACCGAAACATGTGTTTTGAGCGAAAAGATCATCATCAAGTTGATATTTTTCCGGACGCAGTAATTTCATAAAAATGTCGCCTCCCAGTAATATATCTATCGGACTCGTATGGTTGAAATTTTGATCAGCTAAATGTAATGACTGGAAGTTTTCAAATTTTGGTAACTTCACGGTGATCGGGGGAAAATCAGAAGTTAAATTTTTCATTATGAGAGCTCTCACGGATAAAGAGAGATTGTCGGATGATAATATATTCAGTCGTACAGATCCTTTGGTTTTACCAGCGCTTATGGAACCGAGACCTTTAACATTTACACAGGCATGGTTACGCGGAAGATTTAGGGATTGAGCACATTTTACCGTGATCAAACTGATTTCTGCTGCAGAGTCTAATAAGGCTCTAAATTTTTGATACGACCTCCTAGCATCCTGTACCAATATTAAGGCGGTTGGTAACAAGGTCAAGGAAGATTTAGGAACCTTGGGAGTTAGTGTCTCAGATGAATGCGCTGAATCAATAATAGGATTACACGGAGAAATTGAATCCAATTTTAATGAACGGTTCTGTTGGCCAGAGTGAATTGAAATAGAAGATTTAGGTGGAATGTTGTAAGATTGGCAGACAGGATGAGTTAATTGTCAATCGGTCGATGGAATATTATCTTTAGGTTTATCATCATTTATTAACGGTGAATTAACCGCAGCGTGAAGAGTGTTGATACTGATTGGGCTTTTATTGTGTGATGAATTTTCATGAAGCAATGAATTGTGTCGTTCACCACATGTCCTACAGCATATACTAGACGAACATTCGGACACCAAATGATTGCGATTTAAACAGTTCAAACAGAGACAAGAATCCTTCGCGATTTTAATACGGCTGGAAACATTTAGATTCTTAAATTTAAAGCATTTGTAGAGAGGATGGTTACCTTTGTTGCAGCATGGACATTTAAAGTTATCGGTGGTTGTACGCAAATTCACTTTCGTTGGGATCTTCGATGGATGTTTACTATGCACGGTTTTGTTTGGGGTGCATGCTTCAAATGTGTCACATCGTTTATCTAGGAATCTTAAAAATTCCTCGAAAGTAGGAGTATCTTTGTCTACCGAAAATTTCGCCCACTCTTCTTTAGTCTGAAGATCAAGCTTATTTAAAATGAGAAAGATTAACCAATTATCGCGTTTTTCATATTGCGTACCCAAGCACTTTAATTCCCGAATAACGCCATCGGATACATCAGCGATTTTACGAAGCTCAGAAACACAGAATTGTTGCATAGGAGTTTGTTTCAAAAACTTGTCAATTAAGGCATTCATAACGGTTTTCCTTTTATCGTACCTGGCCTGTAACTTATCCCAAGCTTCTTGATAATTTAGATCAGAAATTGGGATGTAGCGGATCAAGTCAGCAGCTTCACCTTTCAAAAAACTTTTCAATAATTGAAATTTATGAGCATCGGATAATGCGTTGTTTGAGTGAACGGATGATTTATAAAGGTCCTTGAATGATGGCCATTGACTGTATGTTCCAGAAAACGGTTCAATGACGACACGTGGAAGTTTAATGTCTTGATTGGTTTGAGTCAAAGTATTTTCCTTGAGACCCTCAAAAAACTGAGTTTGCTGAGCGTATAGATTATCAATTGTTTTATTGAGCAAATCAGTAGTCGGAGGCTGAGGAGTATCAACTGTTTGTCGCTGTCGAATTTCTCGCACAAAAATCGCCTTTACTTTGAAATACTTTGCCTCAAACTCATCAAATTTTGAGCTTTGATCGGGAATCATAAGAAGTTTGTTTTCGATTGCAACAAAATCGTTAAAATATTCCTCGATCTTCGATGAACGAACTTCGATATCTTCGAGTGTTGTATCGCCATCGATTGCGACCGCAAAAGTATTAAGTTTGGTTAAGGCGGCTACTATGCGACCACGTTTTTGCACTAAATCACTTGCCATATCTATGCACTTGTCACTCAACAGTTAGCTTGGATTCACTGTTATATTCACCGTTTACAAATATGCAAATAAGCACGAAATTGAATTTAAATTTATATAAAAATTTGCTCGATGTTATCTTATAATTTTATTGCTTATATTGTAAAATAAACAATTTCTAGAAATTATAAGAATAGAGAGAGATTCACCGTTATATATTCACCGATTGCGAATGTGTAAAAAATATGTACGAAATTGCGTTTAAGTTTCATGGAGATTGGCTCAATATTATCTTATAATTATATCACTTATCAATTATAAAATAAGCAATCTCAGAAATTTTAAGAAACCACCATAAATTTTAGTAAAAATCAATTAAAAAACTTAGCTTTATATTGCTGCGCTTGGCGTGGTAATAGACCAAGGAATCGAGAAGGATCGGAGACAAACCGCTCCGAGTACCGCTATCCAAATTACTCCAACAAACTGCAATCGATTTATGTAGATATAAATTTCCCGGATCGACCTATCCGGCTCGAAGGACCAATGTTCTCGTCGATATTTCACAGCTGCCAGGAGACTCACAACACAACAATATAAATCAGCAAAGTCTTTTTAGCTTTGTTTTTATTTTAAGTAAATAAATTTTATTGAAATGAAACGACTTGTTTGTTTCAACGTTATAATTCGGATACTCTGTCCGAGATTTTATTATAAATTTTTTAATGTTGTACATAAGCGATAGAGAAAATAATAATTAAATTTATTTGTATATAAGTATAAGTATATAAGCAATAAGTACATAAATCTATTGTTACATTTGATGCAACAATAAAATATGTATACAATTCATTTACATAAAACAAATTCTATGTACAATATATTTTGTATATAAAGAATATGTACAACGAAAATTAATTACAATGAAACAAAAATACATTGTATATAAATAATACAGTCGGACAGTAAATTTAAGAAATAACAAAATATATAAATTATAATTTAGTGACGTTAATAATAGAATTTTTGAGATGTCCGAACACAGTGGACAGGTTCATGTGGATATGTTCAAACCAGTCACTTGATAGCTCAAATTTACCAAGTTCTGATTTCGTGTGGCGGCGAACGTTGGACTTTTGGCATGGAGTTTCGCCCAATTGCTTGTATCAGTATTCATTCTAGGACTGAAGTATTTTGAAGTAATAAGTGTTTTCGTAGCACGGTCGCCGGGATGTAATAAGCCATGTAGACTATCGAAGATTGTCTGTCGCATGCTGGGAGGAACGAAGAAGAAGTTTCACACAAAATTTGCTGCTTGTCTGGTAAGTCGTCTTCGTGGTAAGAAGACGCTGAGTTCTGTGTTTCACCAGAACGCGACAAACAGTCGCTCACCACATTGTGTTTCCCTTTGATGTCATGAATGTCGGTAGTAGACTGAGCAATGTAATTGAAATGTCGTAATTGCCAGGGACTACGTTCTTCCTTTAACGCAATAGCTGTTGTAAGGGCTTTATGGTCGGTAAATATAGAGAAATTTCGGCCTTCGACGAAATGCTGAAACTGTTTGATTGCTAAATACATAGCAAGATGTTCTCTATCGAAAGTAGAGTATTTACAATTTTCCGCAGGAGAGAGCTGCATTACTATATAGGTGCTTTAACGTTGGTAGGTCATAATCTGCTAAAGTTTCTGCCCACAAGCTGCCGTCGGTCTCCTTGAGTCCTGTTTTATCTAATCTGATGTGTCCAACAGATCTGGAACATGTGCGATGTTTGATGTGGTCACCGATGGTTGGAACATGAAATTTTTACTGAACTTGTTTACGCAATTTTCTTCTCTTCTTTCGATGTAGTTAGCGTAATAATTCCCGTTATACATTAAGCAATCTTGAAAAAGATTTTAACATCATCAGCCTAAATCAGAAACTCACGATAATTGAAGCACCGTTTTAAATCATCTATGAGTGCAACAAATAAGAGAGGTCGCTGATCGCTACGTTGTAAGACGCTAGACAAAACATTCCTATTTCTAGATAAAATATTATTATAAAAAAACATTTTGAGTTCGGTTCGTCAAATACTACCACGTCCACTTTAAAGGAAGGAGATACTTCAACAGTACCAGATGGATTTTTTAAATAAGAAAAGATACGGCCCTTGACCACCGATTCAAATAATTTAGGAATAGCCGATAAAATATAAATACCGCGGTAATTTTCGATACCCTTTCTCTGTCTACTCTTGAAAATTTGCATAATGAAACTGGATTTTTAAATTGAAGGAAATACTCCACTCGCTAAACTCAAATTCAAGCGGTACGTCAGCGATTGAACCAAGACACAAGCACACTCTTTTAACACAAATTAAAAGTATCAAAAAATTATAGTGAAAATTCTAATCCATCAATTTTCCCCAAATTTTCCTCGTAGTCTCAGTATGACCTAAGCTATTAGAAAAACAATCGAAAGTATTGGTTACTAGTGAAAGTTTTTGAGATATTGGCCAAAAACTGAAAATAAATTAATATAGAAATTTAAATTTTCAAAAGTATTGGTTATGAAATGGCAAAGTTTAGTCCAGAATTCAGATCCTAGAATTTTGTCCTAAGTTTTGGACCCCTGATCAATACTATTATCCAAATTTCATCGTCATTGTGTTAGAATGGCGGAAAGACGTAATATTGTTAAATTTCAAGATTTCATTTACCGAGTTCTTTTACTTGGGAGATCAATTAATTTGTCATTTTAAGGATCACTTTTAATATTTTATTCCGCTGGGATGTTTTATTTAGTGAAAAGAGATACAAAAAGAATAAGAAATGTCCGCAAAATAAATTATCTTTTGTGATGGTGCTGCCACATACGGCGAGTAGCGAAATCTCTTATTTGCCGCTGAGAAATTTCCGCTATCTTATACAGCATAATTTCAACTTCAAAATATTTAACTCAGTTCAACACTTTTTATGCAATAACTCTGAATAAAATGGTGATATCCACAGTTTCAAGAAGCCATGTTTAACTTTTGGTAAAAAAAATTTGAAATGAATGTCATGACTAATGTAAAATGGTAGCGCATTAAAAAAGGTTGGTGCAGCGACAACATAAGAGCGACGGAAGTGGTCGTTGTAAAATCTAAGAATGTTGTAGAAAAATTGATGGTTGCCGCGAAAATCGCTTCTCGTTATACGAGTATGTTGACCCCTTCGTTTTAACGGCAAGATGTTGGTTGTAGTGAGTTAATTCCAAGATGGTTCAGTTCGTGGTTTCTTGAGAAATATTCTCAAAATCATTTTTTGTTGCACGTATAAGGGGTACAGAGTAGCTGCATAACAACCACCCCTGCACGCCAATCCATATTCTAATTTAGCCATAACTATTGCATGATAAGCAATTGGTAACACCATAGTAGGACAATAGTCACGAAGGAGGTAACAAATTCTAGCTGTCGATGGAAGATACCGATTGACTGAATTTTTTTAAAAGAGTCAACAGGTTCGATGTCAAAACACTCAGAGTGACAACCAATAGATGCACATTCAAGCCTGCTGTGATTAGTCACTCGAGGCAAAAAGGTCAAATTAACGTTACCAGACAATTTAAGCAACATGAACTTAGTTTTCCGGCTTAGAATCAGACGATGCTTGTCGAACCATGAGAGTAAAGTTTTTTGATCAGTATTGATCATCGAAATAACGTTATTGGGAGAATTCCCACAATAAGCCAAGGCTATGTCATCGGCAAACCCGTGTTACAGGCTGGCTACTGCCAACCTGCAGATATCACTAAGCACCTGCAGAGGCCTCCACGGTGATTTTTGCCGGCTACGTTCTCAGCGGAGAAGTGCGAAGGTCGTGGGGTTTGAGGCATACAGGGCTCCTGGCTTACACCGTGATTATACAGAAAGTTAGGAGAAACGCAAATAATAAAAAGATGTAACCGGAGTTCCGCCGAAACTCGTCGGCCGGAACCTGAGGAACGAACACAACGAAATTATAAACCGAGAGCGGTGCCTTGGTGCGCGCATCCATCCGCATTCAAACGGGGACAAGCCCTGGTTACGGAATCGGATGCGGGCATCAAGGGACCGCAAACACTACGCCGACACAGAGGGAGTTTCCGCTCCCATCACACCACACCGAAAAATTTAGTAATTCATTTTTTCTTCATGAAAGGAAAAAAACACCAGAAAGGGAGAACGAGAGAGAGAAACGAGAAAGAGAGAGAGAGCAACAATGCACATCGAGCGCGCGACCGTTATGCGGCGCTCGATTACAAAATGTTTATATAAAAATTTAAAAAAAATTTTGAATAAAAAAAAAATTTAAATGAGCAAAAAAAATGAAATAACAATGAAAATAAAAAATAAAAAAAAATTGTACCTTAATTAATACTAACCAACCAACATGACCGATGCGGGGCCTCTCCCCGATACCAAAATTAAAATAGCCGGTTGGCCGCCCGTTGACCTTGTACGGCACCCGTTGAAAATATACAGCACCCGTTGAAAATATGTGTGGCACCCGTTGAAAATATACGGCACACGATGAAAATATGCGTGGCACCCGTTGATAATATACGGCACCCGATGAAAATATGCGTGGCACCCGTTGAAAATATACGGTACCCGATGAAATATGCGGCACCCGTTGAACAATGTGGCACCCGTTGAAATAAGCGGCACCCGTTGAAATATACGAAAATGGATGAATTTTTTATCCAACAAAATTTATGATTCTCAATTTTCAACACACGAAATGAAGACTTGTCATTTGTTAATTTTTCTCTTCATAAATAGTATTAAAGTTTTAAGTTTTGTATTTTAATTCATTATTTATTCAAATATTTGATTAATCAGTTCTATACATTGAAATATAAAATTCACTTTTCATAATTAATCGTATTTTTTTTTAAAAGCAAAACCACATACAAAATCTACAATTTGATTTTTGATTTTTTTTTTTTTAGTCAAGACACAAATCTTATAAAATTCTCGAAAAGGAAGTTTTTTAATTATAATATATTTTTAATTATCAAATAATAAAATTTTTTTTCTACAATTTATTTAATTGTTAGTTTAATAAGTACAGTTTTTATTAATAAAATTTCATCAAACTTTAATTAATTTTATAATACAACAATCACACACTACTCTAATCGATCAAAAAAACAAACTTGACTGTCTTTTACAAAATCACAAACTCGAATCGCAAATTACAAAAACGAATACTCATCAAACAAAAACTCGTACGCCACACAAACGACGCGCAAAACATTCCAGAAGAATTGTCTTTCTTCTCTGTCTCTCGTTTACATCAATTCGCATTGATGTAAACGAGAAGCATATAAAAAAAACATTCTTATGAAATGTTTTGCTTTACACACCACTCGATGTACATCGCTCTCTCTCCCATCATCTTACTCACCCTCGCGCCATCACCACGACGTGTACAAACATTACACAACTCCGAAAGCAAAGACACAAACCGAGGGGAATAAAATCAAACAGCGCTTGTTACGATCATGTAATCGTAACACCCGGTAGAATAGCCATGAAGATTCAGTTTAAACACCGAGTTAGTGTAAATAAGAAACATAATGGGCCTAATACTGAACCCTGGGCAACCCCAACCCCAATAAATTTCGGATCGCTTAACTTGTCGTTTATCTTAACTCTTACCGATTTACCATCTAAGTACGATGCAACCACTTATTTGAAACTCCCCTAAACCCAATATTATACAAAATAGAGAGCAGAAGCTTATGATCGACCATGTCGAAGGCTTATGCTGTATCAATAAATAAGCACCGCAAGTATTATCTTTATTTAGACCAATATTGATTGTATTTAAGAATTCCAACAAGGCCGATTCGGTACGCATACCTCGACGAAAGCCATGTTGATGATTGAATTTGAATTGTTTTAGTAAAACACTTGTAAAAAATTTTCCTTAGAGTGACATTATTTACTGATTTTATTATTAGGAAGAATCGATTGCGAAAATGTATTTATTCTTCAGTTCCTTTTTTACAACTAATTTTTTAACTTAACTACTTTACATTAGTTGTAAAAAAAGAACTGAAGAAGAAATTTATTTTCCAAATCGATTCTTCCTAATAATAAAATCAATAAATATTTTCACTCTAAGGAAAATTTTTTACAAGTGTTTTATTAAAACAATTCAAATTCAATTTTATAAGTGACAAAAGTTATCAGTGAGGCTAAAAACTGGATTTCAACCATTATAGCACAAACATGTTGATGATTACTCAGTACGTCCGTTTGATCTAAAATCTAGAAACCCTATTTTTAACTGCCTTTTCAAGAACTTTTTGAATTACTGGCTGCAAGGCAATAGGTCTATAGTTACCTTTGTCGAGGCGATTACCATTCTTAAAAGGAGAAATTATATAGTTGCTGTTTTCAATCGATCGGGTACAACTCCCGGCTCAAAGGAACGGTTAAAAACGTGTGCAATAACGGGACTAATATGATAATGCAATGACCAGCAATGGCTTTTAGTATACTACTGTGGGCAAAAAGTAGTAAGACTGTTTAATTTAAATTTCGCGCGGAAAACCATTCGTCGAAATATTTTTTTTCTATGTTGGTATGACTGTCAGTGACATCTGTGCCAAATGACACATCAAAATAATCATTAGTGTTTAGTATACGCTTGTCTTTCTGAAGTACAAAAAGTGCATTCGGCGATTTTTACAATGAGTGAAATTATTCAACAAAGAAGTTCCATTAAATTTTGTGTGCGGAATTAATTTTCTGGTGCCGAAACGTTCAGAATGTTGCAAAAGGCCTTCGGTGATAATTGTATGTGGCGAGCAAGTGTTTTTGATTGGTACAAATTGTTCAAAGAGAGTCGAGAACGTGTTGACGACGAACTACGTCTAGGACGGCCATCAACATCAACTGATGATCAACACGTTAATAAAATCAAGGAATTGGTGCTCGAGAATCGACGATTAACAGTCAGAGACCTTACTGGCATCGTTGAAATATCGGAAGGAAAAGTGAAATCACGATTGGTTCCAAAATCACTCAATTTTTTGGAAAAACAGCGTCGCGTTGACGTCAATTGAAGACATTAAACGTGAATCGCTACGCGCATTGGAGGCTATTCCGGAAATTGACTTTAACAACTGTTTCGAGGATTGGAAAAAACGTTGGCACAAGTGTATTGAGGCCGGGGGGGATCACTTTGAGGGGGACGAAATAGATTTGGAGAAATAAATAAAGAATTTTAAAATTATGAACAAACTACTATTTTTTGCCCACAGTACATTATATTGTACATTGTATTGTAGCTTGCGCGAAGTACTGCATTGTCAGGGCGCTTAGATAACTTGTTTCGCAGTTTATTCCAAATAAATTTTATTGCCGAAAGAAAAATCAGAATTAGTGAAAACAATTTGTAATGACGACATAAATTGAACTTTAGTCACTTTACTTTTTGAATTTTATTTTATACTCCTCCAGTTTGCCTTCACAATTTTGGCACCACGTTTATTATCAACATTAGTGAATAAAAACGTAACATCCAAAGAAACTAAGAGGTAATTTTGTGGAAACGTGTCATTCTGAATTTTTTGTTTAAAAGCTTCCGAATTTATAATATTAGAACTAGCATTACCAACACTAAATTTAAAATATTACCCAAAAATGACGATAAACTACTATGTGTTTGACCATTAATTGAACTAATAATTGGTCTATCTGGAATACCAGGCTTGTGAATTTTTGGTAAACCATATAATTTTGAAATCACCGAATTATATTTGGCTAACATTTTCCTAGTTGTTTGTTTATTACATTGACTATAGTTGAATTTATGTCGACGTTACAAATTGTTTGATTTTTCTTTCGGTAATAAAATTTATAAACAAATTTTGGTTCTCCTATGGGTTCTCCAATTAGTCCCATAATCGCAAACTTAATGATGGAATTTTTGGAAAAATGGGTTTAAATTCTTTGGATTTTCAACCTTTATTTTATTTTCGTTATATAGACGATATTATTACAGCAATGCCTGAAGACAAAATTGAAATTTTTCTGGAGGTTTTTAACTCTTTAGATAATAGAATCAAATTTACTGTTGAAAAAGAAATTGATCACAAAATTCCATTTTTAGATTTTCTTTTAATTCATGAACCGGATGGAAAGATTTATTTTGACTGGTACCATAAAAATACTTGGTCTGGTCGTTATCTAAATTTTACTTCTTGGCTTCCTAGTTCTTACAAAATTAATAAAATAAAAATGTTGACTCAAAAAATTCTAAAATTGTCCGATACTAAATTTCATTACAATAACTATGTACTTCTGGGAAACACTTTGATAAATAATCATTATCATAAAAAATTAATAAATAAAATGATTTTGAAACAGAGAAATTATTACCAAAATTATAGAATAAATCCTGAAATTGAAAGTACAAATTATTTACCATTACCTTACATAAAAAATCTTCTCGAAAAATTAAAACATTTGTTTAAAAATTATAATTTCAAAATTATTGGTCGTTCAGCTATCAATTTAAATGATATTTTGTTTTCAAAATTAAAATATCCGATCCCATTAAAGAAAGAGTCCAATTTGGTCTATCAAATAAAATGTAATGATTGTAACGTAATTTAAACGGGACAAACAAAATAGTTTTTACAAGAACGTTTTTTTCAACATATACGGGGTGCCACGGGAAGTTCAAATCAAATAAGTGCACTTTCGGAACATATTAGAGATACCAACCATAACATTATTTTGGAAGAAAAGTTTACATTTTAGAAAAACAACCAAATTTCAGGAAAAGACCTATTTTGGAAATGTTACATATAAAATCCTGTTCAAATTCTATTAACAAAATTAACGATTACGCTTATATTGGCAATTCATACGATCAATTTTTATAATTTGAGTTTTTGCTTTTACACATTTCCACGTTTTTTAAAGTGAAATTTTATTTTGTAAAGTGTTTTTTCTGTAGATACGAACGATGTCACAATTTGTTGCCTAGCTAAAATAAGAAATATATTTTTTCTAGTAGCTAACGATATCTACAGAAAAATAGCTACATTTTAGATAGCCTTGATTTCGTTTTTATTTTGAATAGAAAATACTTTTTTGTAAAATTGTTTTATTATTCTTTTGAGAATGGAACCGAAAAGGTTCCGAAAGCTAAAGAATTAATAAAGAGAGTTAACTATAATTTATAATATAAAAGCTCATTAAACAATTTTAAGTTACATAAATTATATTGTATTATATTGATAAAAGGACAGTTGGGTATCACATTTGCTGCGTTTATTCCACAGCAAAATTGGCAATGATATGTGCAAAATGACAAGTGTAGCACCAAGACATAGCCACCAAGTTACATAGCTCAGCCAGCTAAAAATTCGATTTTATATGAAAATGATATTTAAAATTTAACATAACGCTCGCTTGAAAAAAAAAACAGTTCGTTTCGACATTGGAAAATTCTCGATGGTTCCACAAGTTGCCTAAAACATACCCAATATGTCTCGTTTATTCGTGAATAAACATCAATTAATTGTATATGAATAGTAACCAATATTTTACAATAATTGTATCATATTGCATTAATCACAATTCATATTTTGAATCATATTTAAATACTATTTCAAATTTCTCTAATTAACATTTGGTTTATTTGAGCAAATCAAAAACATTCGCAACTTCAACTACATATTTAAATTGTTGATCTAAATACGAAATTTTTGAACTAAATGTATTTATCCTATAATAGTGGCATAACTATTATTAAAATAAGAAGGAGCCGTCGTTGGACAAGAAATAAATACTAAAATTAATAACTTTACGCTAATTATTATTCTACATGATTTTTCCATTCATTACTACCAACTAATACAAACTAAAAAAAAATCTCAAAAAAGTTACACCAATAGCGACAATAACAATAAATATTTAAAGGCATGGTAGCCATTTTCCAAATTGGGAAAATTACCATGCGCACACCGAACACCCACCGATTTTCAGTTTTGATGTAATGAAACCTATACGTATGTATGTCATTTTTATACTCGGCGAAAATCATCGATCGGTTTTTTCCTACATTTTTTTATTTCGGCTATGGTATGACAGTCAGATGGCAGTGTTGTCGCATAGCGGTACGTAGGTGTAATGTGAAAAAGGCGAAAAATATAAGAAGTTAGTGTAATTTATACAGTTATATATGTTTTTCTAATCTCAAATTAAGTAAAAGTTGTTATTATTCATTAAATTAAAAAAAATTATATTCAAAAATAAGCAAAGTAATAGTTAAATTAAAAAAAGATAGTAAAGGATATATATCTATATAAAATACATTATAATATATAAGATACATGGATATATATATATATATATATATATATATATATATATATATATATATATATATCCTGACTGTGTGTGAAACTTATAAAAGGATATACAAATAAAAAAAAATCAAAGTAGTTTTTTTTCTTCTTCTTCATCGTGGTTGTGGTGCTGTGTGAATAGCTGCCGAGAAAAAATAAAAGAAAATTTTCTTACGAATTTTTTTTTTTTTTTGTAATATTCCTCCGGAAAAAATAAGTAATGGATACCATTAATTAAAATTAAATTAACACACAACAAAAAATAAACTGTTGAAAAATAAAGAAAATAATGATGGAGGGTGTAATTAGTGGATTAATAAAATGGTTATACAATAATAAAAAAATGGAAAATAATTTGTGCTAATATAGTGTAACTGTGTACATGTGTGTGTTCGCTGATTTGATAGTGTGAATATTTATATGATCTATAATATTTAAAAAAAATTATATATGTGGCTGTGTTATTTTTTAAAGTTTTATGTTTAATCAAGTTTTTAGTTTAATTTTTTGTTTTTTTTAATTACTCGAAAAAATTAAAATTTAAACGCAACAAGATCGTAATCTAACCGCCATAATAATTAAGAAATAGGATAATAACGGATATTGTTTTAAATTAAACCCGAAAATTAAAATTATTTGATTTCGATATAGTTTTTTTTATCTGTTAATGAAGCTAGGGGGCATTTTTAACCGCCTCCGAATTTGTACTGTTGAGGCATGCTGTAATGGCAAGAGAGGTAAGTTTTTCTTAAGTCACAATATTAATAAAGCATGTTTTTTATAGTGTTATTATATTGGTTAATTTTAATTAACCATCTGCCCAATTTTTTCCTTTCAAAACTAACAACGAAAAAAATAACGCCTAAATGTTGTCTACCCCTTAAAATGTGTGCTTCATTTTCACTCAAAAGTTATTTATTTTATATTTGGCTATAATTTAGAAATTAATATTGGTTAATTTTATTTTGAAATATATATATATATATATATATATATATATATATATATATATATATATATATATATATATATATATATATATATATATATATATATATATATATATATATATATGTATATATATATATATATATATATATATATATATATATATATATATATATATATATATATATCTACTCCTCCCCAAAAAAGCAAAAAAAAAATTTTTGTATATAAGCCTTATATATAATGGTTTTTATGTAATTTATATACATTTTTTTTGAGAAAAATGAGACACTCAAATCAGATGAAAAAATAATGAGGAAAATTTGAGAGAATTTATTGCATCCCAAATTTTATCTGTGTGCTGTAGTTTTTTTTCTGTTTGAGGAAAAAACGAGGACAACCGATTTTACTTTAAAATATATAATTTTTTCTTTTTTATTTTATTTTATATACAACGGAGAAAAAGAGGAAAATAAAATGAAAAGAGCACAAATATTTTTCGTTTATCGGTCAGGAGGGCACTGCACTTTGTGATATTCATTTAAACAGAATAGAACACAATATTGCACTTTTTTTATTATTATTAAAATAAATTTTACTTTATTTTAAATTGAATAAAATGAGAGCACATCCTGTTTTTATAAAATCAGTTTAAAAAAGTATATAAGATATGTTAAAATAATCAAATTTATAGTGATAATTTTTTTAAAAAACATATATTTTGTTAAGTAAAAAGTCAATAATATATATCCTTATTTACTGTAATATTTGTACAAATAGAGCGAGAAGAAAACTGCTATAAGGAAGAAAAAATTAGTTCAAGCTAATAACTGCCCTACATTTACAAAATAAATACGAAAAAAAGACTCGTACAAGGATTTTATATTTTATCCTTTTTTCGTGTTCTCAATATTTTATTTAATTATTTGAATTGTGCAAAAAAATGAACATCTTTATTTAATAGTTATTTAGTTGTGTATTTTAAATGGAAATTTAAAAATATTAAACAATTGTTTAAGTTATGTGGTCAGCAGCACTTTGTACGCTGGGGGTTGCAAAACCTATATGGGGCTGTACATGTTTAAATTTTCGACAAGGATTAGCAGCGGTTGTTTTTAAATTTATATTATTTTAAAATGTTTCTAACAAAATTATTAAATTATATTTTCGTTTTTTGGTGTATCATTTTAGGAGTCTCGAGGAAAGAGACCATTAAAAATTTGGGACAGTTGGCGAAATGTCCGAAAAGGTCTCGTTGTAGGAAGTTTCGAAGAATTAATCGTAAGAGGTAATGATGAAAAATATAAATATATTCTATTTCTGTAAAAATCGAAAGTAGGCCACAAGGTGTTAACTTAATTTTTTCAATGTAGGGCATATACCTGCAATATAGCAGAGTATTCAAAATACGTAGTAGTAGTTCATATAAAGAAGTTTTAATTTAATACTATTTTGTATGCAAAATATAATATTTTAGGTAAAGACAAATTGGGCGTTCCTGCATCAGAGCCCGTTAGGGTCGTACTAGAATGTGATGGAACACAAGTGGAGGATGGGGAGTATTTTAGAACTTTGGCAAACAATACAGTTTTATTGCTCTTGAGGCAGGGAGAACGCTGGTATCCAACTGGTGTAGATGTTATTAAAGCAGGTATTAAAATGCTCTTTCATTAATCCATAATATTTACATAATATTTAGCCACACGTACATTTAATTAATATCGTTTTTAGCTATATCGGCAATACCAAAAATCGTCTGTGAGACGATACATGCATTAGAACTTCATGATGAAACACCGTCTTGGAAAATTATGGATAATAAGGGACGTGTTACGGTGGTTTTACATTGGGACCAACGGCAAGGTGGTCAGGGTGGCAGTGGTGGGGCAAGTGGCGGCGGTGGTGGAGGCGGTAGCGTATCTAGTACATCTAATGGCCCATCGGCTGAAAAATTTTCACCATCAAAAAAATTACTAACATCACAGAGTTCAATCGATAAATCATCACCAGGACCACAACGATATCCTAGCCCACAAATTACTGTTATAAATCATGATGAAGCGCAATCTAGTATTTATCATCCTTCACGTCGTTTATCAAAGCAAAGCGGATCATTCGATAGTATTGGTTCCGTACACGTTCATACGCCTGAATGTGCACATCACGCGCATACACCAAGTAGGGCGGGTAGCCCTAGTGCGGCTGAATGTGATTTCCATTGTTGTGCCCTACACGAAGAGGGTCGAAAAATTGCTGTGCACAAAAGTGTGGCTACATCACCGATACAAGATGGCTCGACTAGTCCACAACCACCTCCAAGTTCGCTAAGCGATCAAAGCGCACATAGACGTACCCCAACAAATAAGCAACATGTTCGATTTTTAGATATTGGCCCGGAACGTGATAGCTCCGAAAGTGAAACGGAAAATACCGTTATGGAAGATGAGACTGTAACATCGGAAAAATTTTTGTTACTTATCGATCAATTGTCGGTAGATCAGAAACGACATTTAAGCATTAAGGACATTGGTATTATATTAGAACGTTTAAGTTCAAAAATTTTAGATGTTGAACGTTTAGATCGTGAAAATGAATCAGACGATTGTTATAATTGGACAATAAAAGCAACAATTCGTGGTGATGCATTACGTGAATTAGGTGTTATATATAACGGTAATTATTATGCGATATCCGAACATCCTGGCTATAAAGAAGAAAATGAAGAAAATGGTGAAGAGCAAGAGGAAGACGAAGATAGGCTTTAAATATAATTAACAGTAAATTTACTAATATTCAAATGTATGTGTTATATGTAACACATTAGATTCGATTTTTTAATTTAAAACTATTAATTATTATGAAATTTTTTAATTTATATATACGAGTATAATGTTGTGTATATAAAACACTTTTTTTATTAATTATAACTTCTTAGTTAAAACAAAACCGAAAATTGTGCTCAATTGGAGAAATTAACCAAAAAAAAAAACTTTTTTAAACTAAAAAAATAACGAAAGATATGTGTCAAGATAACGGAGCTCACCGTTTCCGCTCAATATTGCCAAATTTTTTTTAAGTGTTATTATTAATAACAGTTTAAAACAAAACTTTTATTAAATGTGAATTTAAAACAAAAAAAAATATGTTTAGTATTTTGATTAAAATAATATAATCGTGATTTCAATTTTTTTGAAAAAAAAAATATTAAATTAAAATAAATTTAAAACAAAAATTAATAGATAATATTTAAAACACAAATAATAATTATAATATAATAATAAATCTAAACAAAAATTGGATATCAGTTTGAATTAAACACCCACACACAAAAAATAATCAATTAACTAATTATTTTTGAAACAAAATGAAAAATAAATATAATAATTATATACAAATAAATTTAATTCGTCACCGAAAAATTTAAAACTACTTACATTATAAAATAATAGTTTGCTAATATAAGCGACATCTATATAATTATTTTTGCACCACGACGAGGTAATCAGTTTTTTATTATTTTCATTATTAATTTTTTTTATTATTTACGCTTTCGAATTTATTTGATGGCACACTTATGTTAGTTAATTCATGTTTTAAATTTTTTTTAAACATATCATATAATCTTATATTTATTTAAAATTACAAACACATTTTATTAAATTTATTTTTATTTTATTAAATTTATTGAAAATGTTAATCGGTTTAACTGGTTTCAGTTACAGCCATTGAAATTAACATAAGGCGATTTAATAAGCGTACATACATCATTTGTTTTCTAGTTAGACTTTAAAAAAATTATTAGTTAACAAATTTTGTTCTAGTTAGCCTTGCATTCAAAACAAAATGTGCAATGCAATTTGATTAAATTGTTGCCTAAAGTTTTATAAAAGTTCTGGTGGGCATTACGCCATAGAGTAAAATATGATAGAGAGATGTTTGTTTACTTACATATTACAAACACATTTTTGGTTGCTCAATGTTTAATTTATCGGTTATTTGACATAGTCAGGTTGTTAGTAAGTTGTAAGTAACTAAAATATTGTGGTTTTGTTAGAAATTATGACCGATCATGCTATAAATTTGAATCTCTTTGGCTACACCACCATTTGAGTCAAAATACAAAATAACATCCGGAACTAATAAAATTTAAATATTTTATTTGAAGATTGAAGATGTAGTGTGAACTAATAACAAAAGCTTGATTTAATTATTGACTCACAGTAAACTATCACTTTATCACCTTTAATATAAATAAATTTGACGGAAATGGATGAGTTTATTCTATTAATTTAGAATGGTTGACGATGAGGACTCTGGACGATCGGAAACTATATCGGCCCTAGACTCAGTTTATCATAATATTATTTCGGGTGGAATAATTCATTTTATCCAATTTCAGAGTCTTCTCAAAGACTAAATGAAAAAATTTAAAACCAGTAACTTAAATAAAAAACTAAGCATAGGTAGTGTGCAAGTTAGAACCGTTTAAATTGTTGCGTTGAAATCTTTCTACAAAAAATTTTGCTTGCTCGAAGAAAGAACAACTCGGAAACTTTCATGAATAAGAAGTTAAGTCGCAGAGTTCTTGATTCCGCTATGCCTTTGGATTTCATTCCGCAGATGTTAGGATGCTACCTGGCTGACAACGTATATATGGTTTTGTAAGGACATCACCGAATACGGAAATATGAAGTAGTTGCCAACTTCGGGTTTGTAACCTTCAGAATGGAAGACTCTCCAGGGCAACAGCAAGATGGAGTGATCGTTTGTTTTATAGGTTGATCATAAATCCTGAGGGTAAAGCTCGTCCCGGTAACACGTTGAAATACGTAAGCAGCTCTCTTTTCATCAATCGCTATAGTATCCGATAGAATGTTTAATTTAAAACAGATTAGAATACAACTGATTTCTGTATAATTTAGTAGGCTATCTTTCTGAGGGTGTAGTTTCTGAATTGAAAACGAATAATGAAAGACATTTTTATAAGTACTAAAATCAGAGGGGTTCCTCTGCATTGAGGAACCCAAGTTTTCATAAAGCTGACTTGGCGAATGCAATAATGTGTTCATTGCATTTTAAATTATTGCTAATTTGAACACCAAACAGATGAATTGAGTCACTCGTAACCCACGGGTACATAGTCTTTTACCACAAACGGATATTCATTGTAAGTTCTTTTACGCAAGAATGTACATATTTGCGTTTTTTTTGTTAAACTTGACCTGATTTCTTTTTTCCCGCTCATATATTGTAATCAAATCAGAATTGAGTGAAGTGACATCTTCTAGCCGTGTACCGGCGTAGAGTACCAATAATAATAACCGTGGTCTTTATTGCTTAACCATCAATATTGTTAAGTGGGATTGAAGACTGCTATCGAACTCTCTTACACTCTTGTTACTAATTAAAAGCCTCAAAATAAAACTCTTTTGCGTTCTGTTTAAAAGGAGCAAATTTACAGGCTATTGATTAGAATAGTTTCAACACTCAAAAAATCTTATAACGCCATAAATTAAGTCTCTTGAGAAAATTGACACCCTATCAGCATTCACTAGACCTGGTAAGGTGTTATGAACAATCTTAATATGAATGTTTCCTGTATGGCTGAATCGCGTCGACTGCTCGATTGCCTCTGACAAACAGGAAGTTTGCAAGTTTTTTTTTCTGATCATCTTCCTTGGTGCAATATTGCGAATCTAAATAATAATGGCCCCAAGTGTAATAAATAACACCTTTGTCACATTACCCCAGATTGAGAACTGGTTTTCAGATAGATCAAATACAATGCCTTGCATTGGTATATTCTTCTTTTGCTCTTTTCAAGGCCACTATTCTGCTGCAGGAGTAAGTCGGTATTTCTTCCAAAGACAGAGGAAAATAAGCTAACCTCCCTTCCGACCTAATAGTTTATTCCCGGCTTTCCTGAAGAATTAAGTGATAATTGTTGATAAGTTCACTATTTGTAACAAGCTTACAGGGGGGGAAATCTTCTGAAACTTTATCTAACAAATTTGAAATAGAAGCTTTTGAAAGTACGTCATTTGCTGCTATTACTTCATTTGAAAGTCTGTACAAATTTTGGTGTAGAAGTAGTAAAATGGATAAATTATATTCTCAAATTTCGTATTGTTGAGATGGATGGCTCTCCCGTTTCTGCCAAAATTGCTGAATTATGTCCTCAGGGTTGTGTTTTATCTTCGTTATTATGAAATTTGATAGTTAATAAACTTCTAGGCATGTTATTGATACCTTGGCCGGGATCATGAAAAACGACCGTAAAATTTAAACCATTTTTGTGTTTGTCCATTGAAATATTTTGAATCAATTGATTTTCCCTGTCGGATTTTATGATATCGGCCCAGGTTTTACTACTCATAGTAACCCTGAAGATTTAGTTTTAAGATTATCATGTAAATATCTGAATATCTTCCATATCTTTGCAGTGTAAAGGGTTTGGCTCTAAAAGGGTTTTTACAATACCTTTGCAAATCTCTCGCGCTTCTGATGCTATTGTATGCTTTCATTGTATGGTGGCCAGTGGTTCAATTAATAGTCTCAGTAAGTAAATTAGAAGCTCTACCGAGTAGCCATGTGAAGTTGTTACGGGGACAATATCTTTTATCCTTGCTCTTGCACTGAAAAACAGTTTGAACAGGCCAAAGTTGCAGTCCTTTATTCTAACCACAACTTGTTCGCTTTCAAAAATTTGACCAAATGTGGTCTTCTAGTTCCAGAAATTGACATGAACACCGATAGTTTATCCATCGAGAGACCTTTTGAATTTCAATGTCTTTCGCGACATGCTATTTTAGTTAATAGTATTTTTCTCAGATGTCGCTTGCTCTAATGTTACGTTTGAAGCTTTTGATTTTCCTACCGCAAATAAAATCATTGTTGTGGGCTCTGGTAGCAGGACTGTACTGAATTCACTAACAACTCCATAACTACCTCTAACCAAGAAAGGTTTATTAAAGTTTTCTTCTTTTTCTCATTGCGGACAATGAAGTTGTAGATTCTCTCAAGCCGGTTCTTGGCTGTATATTTATCTAACTATTTGGCGAAACGAGTGTAATGTAAAGCACTCCCAATAAGTATTTCATAAAAATTTAACAACTTTGGTCTATTAAAGCATGAATTGGTTATTTATGCATTAGACAATTTCCTTAGCCTAGGGTGATTAATATTTTGACGGAAAACACATGTGTAATGTGTTTTCCGTCAAAATATTAGCCAACCCAGTGAGTCGAAGCTACCGCAGACCTCAGCACCACAGATGCCGCATATGTTAGGCATAGCAATACACATACGGCCTCAATAGTGTATGGAGACGCCCATTGTTTTTATAAAGAAATTTCTATACAAAATTTTCACGCCTATATGTTGATTACCTACATTAACCATATTTTTTAATCGAGTATGCCATGCTTTTATTAAGGAATTTTAGATGTTTCGTGAGCGTTGGTGATCATTTTTCGTATTGAGTCACAATTTATTTAATTTATTCCGATAGTTATTATTTTCTTTACATTACCAATCTTGAATACAGATGGGAAAAATTTGAATCAAATCGTTTTAGATGTTATAAGGGAAAATATCAACTTAGAGATATTAATTTTTGGAGTTTCATAAGAGAATGCCTATTATTTTTTCTATAAAATGTTAGCGGGAATCTTAAATTCGCGAAAATTTTGAACTGCGCGTCTAAAGTTTAAACATATCTGCAGGTCTCTTTAATTTAATAAGGCGAATGCACTTGTCAGTAACCTAACAGATGATGCAAGAGTTTTTAACTACCTAGCGACAGTTTAAAACGATTATAACGTGGTGAATAAAGTGTAATGTTTTCAATGCTTGCAATTGTTATTGAGTTCATAATTTTCGAAAGGTAATACAAACAAAAACGTTTTAAATATAAAAAATCCGAGTATGTGGACGCGCCGAATTGAACCAAGTCTTTCAAAATGTTACACCATATTGAGAACAAATTTTTAACCAGATCAGCCACGGTAAATTTTATCACCAACAGTACAGACATATGCCTGCTATTTATTTGTAGACTGCATTTTAATGCCATCTGTTTTCAAATAGTTAAAAGTAAAAAATACCAAAAAAGTTTACTACAGAAATACAATCACTACACACGTTTTAAGAAAACATTTTTAGAAGAAAAAGAAGCGTTTATGCTTAAACCTTTCAATTATGCTTAATGAAATCTGACGGTATTCCATAACATAATCTAGACCATAGTTTTATAGTTTCTTTTATAAATGAAAGCTTAAATCTTGAGAATTCAGAAGTTCAATTCCCGCTATTATAAACACCTTCATCATAAATTCTTCTTAAGTTTATCCATATTTTGGTACTTAGAACTGAATTCAAATTCACAATTACGAAAAATACGTCTAAACTGAAAAAATGTTGTGAAAGATTTTTGTCAATATCATCACTGATTTGTTTTAAAATATTTCAAAAATTTTAGTTAGTTTATATTTAATTAATATTCCAATTTATTAAACTCGAATATAATTTCTGTTTCGGAAAACGGAAAATACAACGACAACCTGCAACCCGTCTTCAAAGGCACCAACTGTCAAGTCAATGAACTCCATGAGATTAATTGCGGGCCAGCAAAAGCCGAAACTATTGCTAGTGACGTATTGTAGAGTTATAGATGGCCACTCAGAGAGCTTGAGGTGTTACCACCAAAAAACATGGTACCAAATGCAACTCGATTAGAGTAACGAAAGACAAGAGATTTTTTGGATTGTATTCTATGCACTGCCAATATTATAACTATCAGGATTCTATTTTTTAATGCACCTAAAATTTTTGAAGTCATTTGGAACAATTTATTAGACAGTGCATTTATATTTTAATTTTAAAGAGTTTGCCCATTCTATTTTTGCGGATTTCAGTTCTTTATCAAATCACAACGGCTTGGGCACGAATATTTCGATAGGGAACAAAAATACCTAATCCAAAAACTAAAACATCATTGGCACATCTAAATGTATAAAAAGGATTTCACCCAAAATAGGCAACTTCTTTAAAATCCAAAATTAGACGAGACCATCATGATAGCCCTCAGTTGTAGACGGAATAATATTCGATAGAATTGATGAACGAGTCATATAGTGAACTCTAAAATCAATTTTTTTTAAATTTTACTGTACTGACCTTTTACCTTGCGTAGAGGGTTCGGAACTATGGCGACATACATATTTTCTGTTTGTTTTTGTAAATTTTGCATTGGCGGATTACGAATTCTAGCCGAGGTCAATACCATTGATATTTTTCAATGGCATGGGCAGATGGCACATTAACACAAATTCTCAAATTTAAATCACAGATTCTACATAATTTTCCATAGCCTTCAACTAAAAATAATTTCAAAACGGCAGTCAAGTAGTAATAAGTTTAGCTTCTAGTAAAAATATTGCACGGTAAAGATAGGTTTATGGGAATTGAAAAAAAAATTAAAATATTAAACCCCATTGTTAATATTTAAAATTAAATTAATAAAAAAACACAGCAAATTTAAAGACTTAAAATGTATATTTCACAAATGCAACAAGCTAATTGGTTCTGTTTCATTAAACTAGATCCATGAAAGCTACTAGATACTATCGAAGATTGTTACCAGATTCTTAAACCACAAGCTTTTGAAATGAATGTTTTTTCGAGTCTTCATCCAAAAAACTAGTATCATTTAGTTTCGAAATCCATCAACTAGAAGGAATATTTAAAATGTCCCATCTCCGATCGGTATACCGAAAATTAAATGGTTTTACTTTCAAATATTTTCCGCACATTACTTAAATAAGCATGAACATACTGGCTTAATTCACTAACAGATTATTCGTCATATAGGCTGTTCTGGGATTAGGAGCGTCACGCCTCACGCCTGAAATTATTCCTCTCCTAAAAAAATATTTTTAACAAAATATCTAAACTTTTCCTCTCTCTGCCTTTTCTAAAAATAGTATAATTTAAAAACGAATTGTGATCCAACTCTAGATACATGGAAACTAATGATAATTGTTATATATACTCGTCGAAGTCAACCAAGTCTTGTTTAGTTTTTTGTTTTTTGTACAGACTATAATTTTCCGCGATGTCATAACTGATTAGGACATATTTCATATTATTGACAGTAGGTTTCCGGATATCGAACCGTGTATCTTGTAAAAATTGTTCCGAGGCGAGAATCATGTAAGGGCTCTAGCTTGTAGACTCAGACTGAGGTTATTAAATAAATTTTCGGCGAAATTTTGTGGTTTAGCCACACGAAACGAAACTCGCAATGAAGCTTTTGAATTTTTTCATCATGATTAAAATCAGCTTACTTGTTGCCAGATTATGATCAAAATTACGAAATTGGGATTCTAACAAGAAATTTTCAAGATGTTGTAAAAATTCCATGCAAAGGTATCTCTGAATCAATTATTGCAAGGTGACTGACGGGTCCGAATCGATATTAGAAAATTGAAAAGTGAGTAATTGCACTGCCATCCCATAAAAATTAAATGAGTGTGGACACCAAAATCACGAATCCATTGATAAAATGTCGGAATAATCTGAAATGCTAATACAATATATAACTACCAGTCTATTTTTCAATTCTACCTGCCACGTTGAATTCCAAATTTTAGAAATTTCTATCAATTTTTCTATTATATTGTATACTTTTGGGTCTCCTGGTTATAATAAAATTGAAATCTCTGTTAGGAGAAAAATGATGGAATTAACGTGTCATCAAATTAACCGTGCGTATTTCATTGCTAACTTTTAGAGGCAAAAAATAAATGGAAAAATGGTGAAACTGGTAAAATGGCGAAATTCGATCTCAACAGCAGCCGCGTTATTAAATAAAAAAACTTTTAGACTACGCAGTGTTAGAATAAAACCTAAAATATTTGTAATGAGACAGTTAAGTCACCTTTATATTTAAAGACATGTGAAAAACAAAGATTTGTCAATAGCGAATGGGGAGCAAACTTTGTTGACGGAGAATTTCATCATAATATTTCATCACATCAAAAACTAGTGTAGCTTGATTTGACTACTTACTCGTATCAATCTAAATCGTTTTTGTTGTCTATGTTCCTTTTGAGTTCAAATTAATGACATATTAGATATATATTGCTTGTGTTGCTGTCAGGCAAACCGCCCTGTCAATAATTTATTTCACACTATGCATGCTCAATTTAAAAATAAATTATTTAATGAATTTTGTGGGTTTTATTCAAAAACCGATTATTTATTGTTTATTCTCTTATCTCCAGATTTGCTGCTACATGGCGAAAATTTCGTTGAACACAATGTTGCGAATAAATTCTCGATCGTCCTTTAGCAGTCGACCTTGCTCATAAGACTGCTCAATTACACTTTGATTTTTATGTTGTCTCGTGCGCGTGAAAATGATATGTAGAGCGAGTACGATACTTCTCTCCTATTGCATTCCGAGACAATTATAGAATTCGCTCTGTTATTGCGTTTCGCGACACGTGCTGCACCACCAATCGTGTGCTGCGACATAATCGTTTTATGGGGTTCAAATTGCGTAGCAACATAGTGATTGTACCTATCTTGAACAGTAGAGTATGAGGAGGCATCCCTGCTTGCTTATGAAGAAATTTCAACGGAGAATTGAGTATATTCGTTTGAATCATCGGAAACGGCGCTATCGACACTGCAGAAGACTTATCATCTCTCGATTAATTTCTAATGCGTGAGCGTTTGTTGCAGCGACGATTAATCGGTTGGATAATTCTTCATCGCTAGGCTTTTCACCAAAAATTGAATCAATAACGTTTGCATTCTCATTTCTGGAGGAATTGAATCATTCCTGGACCACGTAGTGTAGGAAATGTTTGCAGTCTTCCCTTGCCAAGTCTCAACAACTGTTGATTGTTTAGTTGCTGGTCTTCACTTCGCATGTTAACCGTTAGCGTTATTTTGATCTTGATTTGATGCAGCCTCAGTAATGTATGCTCGATTACCTCGAGGTACTACTGGAAGTTTATATCCCAAAACACCAGCGATTATGAAGACTTTGCCGCCGAATGGTCTAGAAGTTTTCATGACTTCTCGCAGTAATTGGTCAATGCATCTCAAGTCATTCTTTTCTAACATCGTTATCTCAGCAATAATAATGAGCGATGCTGATTTTACGACATATGCATTAGAAGCGACTAAACGCATAAACGCCGCGGATGCATCGAGTAATGGTTCTTGAAGCTTAAAACCACTGTGAACACATCCTGCTTTGAGAAGCGTTGTTGCAATTCGTGCTGTTGCGAAGGGAAGAGCTACTTGTTCACATCCTCACTAATTTAAGCCAAGTGTGCTACCTCAGCTACGTTACAGAGATCGCTTTCTGCTGGTAGATTTCCTTGGAGAGTAAGCAAGCCGAAAGAAGCAAATTATAAGCTGTGCTGCATCGGAGTGTTTCCTACGGCATACAATACATTTTTGAATGCATGTGCATTGAACGTGAATGGTCCAAACTAAAGTCCTCTTTAAATTGCTCCCATAAGTGGATACGACGTGCTGACTGACCAAAGCAAAGGTTATGTTAACAATTAAGCCACTTGAAAAATGTTGCAAGAAAAAAATATTTTATCCAAGAGTGGTTTGAACGTGATGTACATACAACATTGGGCTATTCGGAAACGCTATTTGATAAACCAAAGCCGAATTTCCTGAATTTACCGCAATTTGAAATTAAATTAGATGTGAAGGTTACGACCACAATCATGGTATAGAATAATGATCTTTTAAATTGTTGCATTATTATTGTTAGTGCCAACATTGAATGTCGGTAGCCTCATAGTATATATTATACTGTGCTGTCCCCACAGTAGTGTTTGGTACAGCTAAGCTCAGCACGACGTATCCAGATTTGCTTAATTAACTAACCAGCAATGCCATTTTTATTTCCCAAGCGATGAATTATTTGGCATTGGTAGGAATTTAACTTGATGTTCCAATAATTTGGAGTTTTGTTAGAGTTAGAGTCCGATAATTGAATGCAACTGACCCTACGCTAAAAGAAGAGGTATACTCGTATCACACGTGTTCTCAGCAATTGTGGAAGTTGCTCATCGTACACAACAATTTAACGCTGGTTTTCACTGGCCAAAACTCTTCTGCTGCATCCACAATGCCGTTTTTTTGTTATTATGTTGAAATTTTTCTAGGGATTCGGAAATGGTTGCTTTTGCTGACAAAAAGTCGACTGCTTCTTAGTAAATATCGGAAAATTTTTTAAGACAACATCTTCGTCATCACGCAGTAAATTTACAATTACAGTTTGGAAAATTCCGGACATGCTCGTTTGTGTGTTGTGATAGTAAGCAAACGCTTACACGAAACTGAATTTGTTTACAAGGTCTTCATCTCATTAGAATTTCTCATTCAAATAGAATTTTTTGTAATTTACTCACTTTAAGATTAGTTCCGTTGCATAATTTTCGAAGTTCAGGAATACCATTTGCACTTCTTCATTTCGTTCAATTGCAGACAGAATGCTATAAGTAATCTCAGCTCCTTGGTCGCTTCTAGGCGTTAAAATGGCTCGTTCACATATCCAATACTGCGTTGGTGCAATATTTGTGCAACGTCTTTATACACTGAACGAATGAGTTCCTTCGCCAATTTTCAGCAACACGTCAGAGAACTCTTGAGAATGTGAATTATCACCAAGTCGTACTTCTACTTATGTTGACTGTTAAACTCAATCTTCCTATTTTGAGCCATGATGGTTTTAGCGAAGCATTTATTTCCTGTTGGCCATTTTACATTCATTCCATACAATTAAACAGCAATCTTCAAATATCTGTGTCTTTTCACTATTGCGTGATATTGCGCACATAGGAGTTTCATTACTGTCTAAATGGATTGTGTGCGGTGTTTTGCCGCAGTAGTAATGTGGCAACAATGCCAGAAGATTCTGCTGCAAGTTCTATGTTTCCTTGTCTTCTCACCTCTGCTAGGATAGTTGTAGTAAGAACAGGTTTTCCAGTTCAACTTAATATATTAACACGGGTTGGGCCCGAACCAGCGATCTTTGCGATGGTAACACTTGGTAGTCTATAGCTTAACGACCCGACCACCGAGTATTTTAAAAAATGTATTCTAAACCAAAATGAAATGATAAAAGTTAGTTGCGGACTGGGTGACTGGGTTCCGGTTTTAACATTGAAAATGTTTATAACGACAGTACCCGAAAAAAATCCATGAAATTAAGCCATAAGGCACCGCGTAAATCAGCTAAACTAATATGGAGAAAAAAAGTTTACATAGACATTTCATACTTACATATAAATTAATCGAAGGATATTTCATGTAAAAGTATGAAAACAAACTTCTTATCCAAATCTTTACATAATATACATTTTAGTTCAGAACATCGCAATAGATTGTTATAGGTAAACAATCTTATAGGGGTAAACGTTTGTTTTCTAAACTTTTCGGTTAGATACAAATTGCTTTAGCCAACTTTTAAAGTAAAAATTATATTTGTCCAAACAATATTTTAGTTCGAATGAACCGGAAAATGACATATATAATGCGATTTATTAAAATTTCAAATGTTATTCGAGAAGATTAAAGAACTTTTACATGAAACATCCGTCAATTCATTTAAATGTTCGTATGAAATTTATTTGTAAAACTAGCTTTAGGTCGTAATTTGTTTTGCGATTTGCAGCTAGATTTTGACCTTAAAATAGAAAGCAACTCCAAAGGCATTTTTATTATATTGTATTAGTTAATTTGGTCATGTATTTTATTCCTGATTGAATTGAACAAAATATATTCAACTTTACAGCGGTTTGTTTGTTAGCACTAATTGAAAAATGTGATATTTTAGGCTCAAAATAGCTGGTTCGAGCGTACAACAATCTAGTAAGATCTGTTTTAATGGTAAATTTTATGTTGTTATTTTTCTTTTTTTTTGGCTTAAACTTTTGAATTAATCTGACCCAAGTTTGATTTTATTGATAGTGAAATGTTTTTGTATGTACGTGGTTATTTCGCTACTAAAAAATTTCAAATGTCTGAGTTTTACTGGTACTCAAATAAACTACGAGGTTTAATAACTAAAATCATTCATGAATTTTTATTTATTTAATATTTTAATTTTAAACAAAATTTGATTTTCAAAACATATTTGAATTTTTCAGTGATAAGTTAAATAAAAATCTTTTTTTATATTAAAAAAATAAATAACTGAAAACAAACAAGAATATTTTAATTGGAATCTTAATTAATTGTATTTTTAATTATAAAGAAATACAAAATGTGTCTCTTTGTTTAAAATTAAATTTAAAAAATATAAATAAGATTTATATGAAACTGAATATATAAATAAATATAAAAAAAACAATGGAAAGTATTAAAAATTGTGCCAATGGATAATGGAAAAAATAATTAATAAAAAAAAATTCTTCAGGCCTAATCTATAATATGTAAAAATTAATATATTTATAAAATATTTTTGTTTTAATTAATTAATTAAATAAATTTCAAATTTCATTATTTATTTATATTATATATAATAATAAATATTTATTATATTTTTTGTTTACAAATTATATAATTTTAATAGAATAAACAATTAAATTTAATTATAAATAAATTCTGTATTAAAAATATTTTTGATGGGAAATTTTCTATCAAAACGCCTCCTGTTCAAAAGTGATTAGATTGTAAATATTTGAAACGGTTTGCGGTTTTTAAATTTGTAGACTTCTTCATGTTTGTTCAACCCTGGTAAAAGGATTCGTCATATGTACAAATATTGTAGGGTTGCACCAAATTTTTGAGATTGCGTCGCAAATTTCTACGATCTCTAACTATTTTGGCAGGGGCTGTTTTAATAGATAATTTCACATATTTATAAAATATAGTTGATTACAATTATAAAAAATTGATAATTGTTATAACAAATAATTTAAATCATTTGATTATTTTTATTTAAACAATATTTTGTATTATAATTGTTTTATGAATACTATCAAAATCGAATTGTGAAACAAATTATTTTATATATATAAAAATATACATTCTTTAGATCTGTGTATCCCGTATATTACCGGCCTTCCAGATTCAATAACAATAACAATTCGAATTAAAATTAATAGTGAAATAAACAAATAATAATTCAATATATTTTAGGGAAATAAATTTTTGCAATTTTAAATATTCAAACAATTTCCCTGTGTTATGCATCCTCTGCAAGGCCGTTAGTAACAAACATGTATATATATAAAGGTTAATATAAATATAATATTAATATAAAACCGTTTTTATATTTTTGAACATAAATAATATTAATACTTTAAAAACAATTGATTATTTAGATACATAAATAAAATGAATATATTTATACTAAATAAACGTTCAAATAAAGAAATGTATAATTCTTGGTTTCTTAGGGAGATAATTAAATTTAAACCAGTCTCATTTATTTTGGGATTTATTAATAATTATTATTAATTAACAATTCAATTTATCAATATTTTTAAGTATTTTTCAAATTTATTTTTAATTTGAAATTTACTCTGAAAACAAAAACAAAATACTGAAACGTCATGCTTAACAGGAAAATGGCCTCTTATACTTTTATTTTTAAATTTAAATCTATTTTATTATTTTATTTTTTAATTTCAATTATAATAACACTAATAAGAAAATTTAAAAAAACTAACCAAATAAAACACTTAGCTAGACAATCATTGTAGTGGCAACAAATAAAAATAAAAACAAATAAAATATAAAATGGCGCGAACTAACATTGCACATTAATTAGTGGCTATCCAGTATATAAAAAACGGTTAAAAATTAATTATTAAGTATAACCGCCATTTAATTATTGTTACCTATAATTTAATTAATTATTTTTTATATTAAATTTCTTCTTTTACTCCTGAACACGAACTAAAATTTTATTTAATTATATAAAATAATATTAATGTAAATGTTTTCAGAATGTAACTTGTACAAAAATCACTGACACTAAAATTTGTACACGCTTTCAAAATTAACGATCAAATTTATAGCTTCTTGTAACTTGGTTTAATGTTACCCCACTTGTGTTGATACAAAAGTGTAATTATATATTTTCCACGATTCAAAATTCACAATTTTTAATTTTTAATTTTAATACCAAACTAAAACAAATAAACGTGCCATCTCTTGACAAATAGCTTAAGATTGAATCAAGTCGCAAGCTTAATAAATTGTATTTCGTTATTTTTGCTAGTGTGTATACGCGTATAAAATACATGTTTTACATAAATCAGCCTTGTTCTGAACTTCATATCGCTTAACTTCATAATATACAGTGTGCTATGTGTTTGCTATGAGATCAAATTTTTGCTAGAAAATTTACTCTGATAGAAATATTTAAAGAATTTATTTAGAAAATTTTAATTTGTCGAAATGTTTAGGGTGTCTTATGCTATTCTGTCAAGATGTTGCCTGCTTCATTTTGCAGTACATTTCATAGTAAGGTCGACCTCCCGTTCCCAAATTGTTTCAACGCATCCGTGTGTAGAGAAGGAAATCAACGTAGAAGAAATATTGCAAACTAAAAATGTATTCTAAGACTTCTATGTTGTCTTCATCCCAATAGTTCTTATTCTTGATGTGACACTGAGTCTAGTTTTAAATTTTCTTTACTGAATCCAGTGTTCCATTAAGGATCAATCAAACTTATTTAAATTTTCCTGAATTAGAATTATCATGATGAGTTCAAGTTCATTAACAAACAAGATAGTTTAATTATCCTTTAGTAAATTGCATTGAACAAACAAACTCAATTTTTAGGCTGTGGGATTCACGCAGATTTGCTAATACTGATAACGACATTGAAAACTGGGTAGAAAGCAAACTGAGTTAAAAACTGTTTATTGAAATACAGCCTATAAACTAACCCGGTCAGTCAATAAGTTGCATTGTATTTATTCCGTTGGCGTTAAAGCCATTCATCAATAAAACTTATTTAAAAATCGTATAAAGATGAAATTCAACTAAAAGAGCTCATAAAAATTATTCATATAAATGAAAAGCCATCAGCCAAACAAATCATTTCTAGATACTAAGGGTAAATAAAATAGCGATGAAGGAGAGCATTGTCCCTGATCGTTAGAGACACCAGGGGATTGATTTTGTTCAAAATCCGAGACTTGACAAAATAACCTCAAGTATATAGTAGTGGTATTTGTGTTTGTTTCCATTTATAATTTAAAATTTGTAAATGCAAATATGCTTTAAATAAATTAAATTTATTTAATTATTTAATTTTAGTTTTAAACTAAACGTAATATGTGCAGTTAAAGATGTTTTTTCTTAACACATTGATGCACACTTTCTAAATGTGTGTACTACTTAGGTACACACATTTAATAACTTTTCTAATTGCAATGATATTTCGTCGCAAAGAGGAATGTATCGTTGAGAATTGAAAAATATGTCTAGTTATTCCTTAAAAAATGAAAGTTGTTTGCGCGAACGTGTTAAAAAACGAAAAAGTTGTATGTCTGCTATAGCAGTCATTTGCGCGAACGTGTTAACTCGCATTTTCAAAAGCAAGGGAGATGTCAAAAAAGTGAGAGAACAAAACGACAAAGCACCAAAAACTAACCCGATTTGTGCCGATTCATAATTTTTGATGCATACATTCGCAGAAAACAAACAAATATAACCACAGAAAAATTACGCACGCTAATATAAAATTGTACACTATACTCCTTATACGTATACGAAAACGTCATGTTTCGTCTCTCGGATTTTGAACAAAATCGGCCCCAGAGTTTTTCAGTTTTGGAAGCGTTAGGTATTTGCGAAATTTTATAAAACTTAATCGTCTAATCTATTTCTAGATTTATAAAATTTCGCAAATACCTAACACTTCCAAGACTGAAAAACTCAAGTGCCACTAACGATCTGGGACGGAACCATAAACGCCACACGGAAATTTTAGACGAAAACGATAACAATTTTAACCGGTTTTGCTCCATTGTATTACAAAAATATGCAAATTGGATTTTGGATTGTTGTCATAAAGACTTATCGGATGTTTCGGAAACGACATTTTTGCAAAAAAAAATATGTGACTTACTGAAATTTCTGTCGAAATTAATTATATCTGATGTGTTAAGCGAATGCAAAAGGTTTTTCCAAAATATTTAACATAAAAGAACGCAAAAGCATTTATCTGTATTTATACGATTTTTGGCTTACGACAAATGACGTCAAAAAGCGTTATAACTATGTTGCTACGTTTTACCACCAGTTTTACTTAGCACGCTTTCGTGTTTGTTTGTCTGTTCGTGTTAGTTTGCAATCGAATTTTCACCAACTTGCTAGACCACTCAAACTTAAGATATAAACAGAACCAGAGATACAGCGACAAGATACATCGACTAAATACATTTGTCTCCTGGCGATGTAGCTTTGGTAAACACAACAAGCAGGTCAGCGTTGAAGCAACGAAACAAGAAAAATAATAACAAATTAACCCTAAAATAGTTCATTTATCTTTTTATCGACTCTATTTACATTTTTTAATTAAAACAATGTATACAACATTCAGATTTGGTTGAAATTCATTTAAAAACAGTTCTAAAAAATTTGATACCAACATAATAATCTGAAACTTATATTGATAGTACTGCAGCGCCGACGACAAAATTAGAATAGATTCTAAAAACAATTCAGCAACAATTTCGTCGTCGCCAGCGACATTGGTTGCGTTAGCATCCTATGGTTTATGTGTATTTTAATTTGACAGGCGTTGTATTTTGTCGTTGTATTTCTGGTTCTGTTTATACCATTACATAGCAGCTTAGTGCTCGATGACAATGCAATATTCAATAATTTTATTAATTAATAGTAGGCTAGACTCAACATGCAGACTTTGTAGAACCTTTGTAAAGCATATTGGTTTGTCGTAATCTCGACTTTTTGTGGTGGTTTTATTCGTACACCTTTACAATTTCGAAACACAAGTCGTCATGATTAGTTTTTTCTTATTTTCATAGAAAATTTGTCAGCACTAGTTTGAGTCGAAAGTCGTAAGTCGTACTACATAATCCTCATATAACGCGATTAATTCGTACCGCGTTATATAGAAACCGTGCTAAAAGAAACTGGGGTTTTTAGAACACAACGTTATAGGAGAGTTGATTGTAATTAAATTTGAAGGGGCATAATTTAACATTTAGTTTTCTTGAATATTAAAATAAGGAAAATACAAAATATAAACCGATAACTAATATTGCTAGAAAATGGAAAATTAAAAAGAAAGGAACATTAACACATGACAAGTTTTGTTGGACTAATTTGGATGGAGTGCTTGTTCATAGCTCGATTTAACTCATATTTTTAATTTTTTTGTATTGATTCAGAGGTATGTTTAAGATGCCCACTTGAATCAAACTGAACTGTAAAAATTAAAATATTGCTTAATGACGAAAACAATCTTACACGATTTTTAAATTACTCTCAAACCTACATGAAGACAGTCATATTAATTGCATGTGTATTAATTCTGAGTTAAAAGCAAAGTACTAGTAAATAACTTTTGGAACTGGCGCACAACCAGTAATATGAAATTGGATAGTTAACTCGAAAATTTTGTTTTAGAAAGGCTTGACTTTTCCTTTGCTGTTGTTACTTGCGGATTTGTTCAACATACTTTTTCAGTATCTAAATCCGTTAAATTTGTAACAGTTGCCAATAAACTGTTGTAAAGGAAAGATGCCTTGTTTCCTCTTTCACATTTATTGACTATTTTGTTTGAATTATTCGCTCTTTCCCAGATGTGATGACTGTTTTATAAATTACCACGAAACGTTGCGTCCAGCCGTATCCTTTGTTGTGTACTACCATAGTCTCATTGCATTTATTTTTCGACCGAAAATATTTTGGGTCATGAAGAATGTACTCGTATGTGTGAATTTGGTTTTTCAAATTGGTTTTAATCAATCACAGAAGATGGATGTTCAATCATCTTGTAGTAACACTCATATGGACATATTAAATAGGTTTTAACCCTGTTCATACGAACAAATACAATCTCGTAGTTATAAAGATTTTTAGAGATGCAAATGCAATTTTATAAGCTGATGCGGGTGTTATTAAGATATGAATCGGAGTTTTGAATTATTCCCCCAGTGGCGCAGGATCTGTGGATGTTGTAAATTGCGAAAGCAACATTACAGTACTTGAGGACCCTTTAACCTTTGTCCATACACGAGCTGATTACTCTATTGCAAGGTATTTTGAGAAGCAAATAGCGAAAATTTCAAACTACATAGTTGTCTGTATTTTGTGAGCTTCAAGCAATTATTATCAAAATCGTATGACTAGAAAGAAGACAATGGTCGAATAAATTTTCGATTCGGCCAGCTGGAAGGTTAAATCTGCAATATTCCGAAAGTATACGTTAGTGAACCTTAGTTTTCGGGCAAGCAATGCAGGTTTTACATCAATTTCCCGTGCCCAGATTAATAGTACGCCAAGAGTACTGTATTATCAATAGCTTCTGTATTGTTCTAATTCCTGAGTGTGGCAAGCTGCCTAATTTATCAAACACGCAGTGCGTCATTTTTTCATTGTAATGTACGGTCTGTTCTTACTATTAGATATTGTGTCGAGCTAGGATATCTGCAACAACATTAATCATACGCTGTACGAGTATATGACGAATATCATTAGTGAAACGAGCGATGTATGATAGTCGACGTGAGCTTGCAAAAATTATTCTGAGCACTCAGACTTTAGAACGCGTGTCAGTCTGTCCTTATCTATTAAAATCGTCAACGGGCTACTTTCGGCAAAGCATACACGAAAAAGTTTTTCTTCATTGCATAACAAATTGCGCAAAGTTCCCTATCGAAAACGAGTACTTTGATCAGTTAGAAAGAGTAAAACTTTTTCTAGATGCAATGTGCAAGATGTTATTGGTATTGGGGCCAGCATATCGGTTAAATGTTTGATGAACCGATGATAATACTTCACTATGCCGAAATATAGACTTGTTTGTCCGTCCTCAGATGGTTTTATTCCATCATTTGTGATCTCATGATTGAGGAAACTCTACTTGTTGTCCCAAATTTGCACTTGGATGGTTTTATTTTTAAATTAAGTTTGCATTTCAAAAATAATATCGAAATATTCGGAATTAGTGGCTATTATCGAAACACTCTGTATGTATTCAGTAGCGGCACGTAATATGGCTCCGCTTTAATAAGGTTAAATAAATTCGTAGTAATCGTATACGTAGTAGTTCGTCGTAGTAATTCGTCGATAACGAAAAACTTGTAGTTTGTCAATAGACAAACAAATATAGCAGACAATAAAATTTAACCCACTTATTAGGCATGAATGAGTGCTCTCCGTAAACCTAGGTCAATTTGCAACAGTTCAGTGCCGTTAGTTTTATAGGAAAAATTTAAAAATTTTGGATTGTTTTAATTTAATCAGCATATTTACACTCTGCATTTTCAAACAAGAATCAAGCAGCATTTACCTCTCCACGCGAAACTCCACTGGTGCTGTACTTATTTATGTATGTGTAAAATTATTCTCATTTTATATTGGATGCTACAACGAAATGAATTGAACAACCAAAAAATGCAATTTCAAAAATCTATTAGGTGTTGAAACACAATGCAAGTAGGGCTGCATTTACGAATGCGTTTGTTTTTTGCCAAATCTGATTTGTTTGTTTAGTGAGTATAAAATACGAGCCACTCTTATAATTATTGCTGCAAACGAAGTGCAAACAATCCCCTCTTTAAAATTATGTCTCCTGTACACGAATTTTGTTCGAAAACCGCGACTTGAGACATGGGGGTTTTTGTTGTTTCATCAACACACTAAATGTTAATATAAAATTTAATTATTATTTACATCAATTAACAATAACATTAATTTTATGTATCTAGTAGATTAGTGAAACATCAGCAAAACTCCCATCTCTCAAGTCTCAGTTATCGAACAAAATCTGTACTATAATGAGGAGGTAAGAGACACAGAAAAAATAGGCTATTGCAGCACGTTGTGAACCGGCACAATTAGTGATAAAGGGTTTATATTTTATATCAATCAGAGCAGGCAGTGCGCTGTCAAATTATACGTTGTTTTAACTTTATGCTTGGTGTACAATACACAGAGTAAGCCTGCTTGCTATTATGTTGCATTACCCAAAACTAAATCGCTTGAAAAAAAAACGATTTTCATTTTCACTTGAATGGTGTGGAATTCTGGAAATTGGACACCTTGTTCACAATCACCCAAAATTTGAACTTATTTTGGGTGATTGCGAACAAGGTGTCCAATTTCAAGAATGCCACACCATTCAAGTGAAAAGAACTTTTCAATTTTATTGTATTTATTTTGGAGCCATTCTTCACTTTGGCCATGTTGCCCATAATATAAACGAAGATACCATATTAACGTTATTTTGTAGCGATAGAATAATACGTGTCATACGTTTCGAAGTTAATATGGAAAAATATAATTGATACACATTTTGG
This sequence comes from Nephrotoma guestfalica, assembly GCA_963691935.1. Lineage (NCBI taxonomy): Eukaryota > Metazoa > Arthropoda > Insecta > Diptera > Tipulidae > Nephrotoma > Nephrotoma guestfalica. The sequence goes on along the minus strand of OY829915.1, from coordinate 130,563,436 downwards.
ATAAAAACTTTCTGGACAGAATCCAAATAGCAAGTGTTGTTATGTTAGAATATTATAGCATTTTATAATATTATTGAGCGAGGACATATGACCGATTGAGACTAGGGCAAATGAAAGACTGGAGCATGGGTTTGTCAAATAATTTTTAAACTACATATTTGTAATCATAATTCTACTCAATGGCTTAGAGTGGTTTGAGAGAGAATGATCGTAGGTGAAGCATGCAAGGGTTTATTTAAAGGATAGGTATGGCTTTGCCAAGGTGTGGGATAAAGAGTGGGCGTGGCTTTCGTAGGCGAGGCTTGATAAGAAATCAAAAACAGTTCAAATCACATATCCTATACCATCAATTCAACCCACGATGTAGGACCGCTAGCGCTGCTCACACAGAACTTTAAGTTTAAATTAATCTTTATTTTAATTTACGAGACACTTAATATTTTATTTTGAATGATTTACTAGAATAACCACATACGGTCCAAAATATCTATATCTTATTACCAAATCTATGATTTAAATTGTATTTTGTCCCCTTCAAAATTTAGAATCGTAATTGGACAACCGAAATGTTCTACAAATGCCTTAGCCACAGTTGGAGCTTCTTTATGTTCTAAAGCAAGCCAGAGGTAGGGTAGAGTAACTACTTAGTAATTGAACTGTATCATGGAAAATTATCTTGGAGGGTTCTGTCCTATTTTTTGTTTGACATACTTTACATCCTAAAATACTTTTTTATTTCAGACCACATCCTCGAAAAATGAAAATATTTTTGCCCACCTAATGAACTTAAGTTTACATGAAATTATTTTATAAAGTGATGAATTTTGTTAATATCGGATGGAATGTGGATTCCTTCGCTTGATGGGTGTGCTATAATATTTTCTGGATCGATGATCAGCTCTTAATTTTCGTATACATATAATCAATCATCAATCATTTTTATTTATTTGTATTATTTGTAGTATCAAGGTTCATGTTATTTTACGATGATAACAGCCTGATTGTCCTCGTTAGTCTTCCATCATTTTATTAACGAGTACAATTTCCGATAGTTTGCTTTGTATATTTTCTGTTGTTATGATATTGTTTAAGATAATAAGTTATCGCTTCCTCATTCAAGTTATTTTTAACAATTATAATCCTGAGTTGAAATTCGGAAATTTTGATTCCTATAATAATTTACCGGCCGTTCTGTAAAATAAATATAATATTCATCTGAAGTATCGGCTGGATGGATTGTGTTGGCATCACTTGATGCATGATTCTATAGCGAGGCGGAATTTAAAATTTCGTTTTCGTTAAAATTGATTTCTAGTATTCAACTTAAAGCGTGGACCATAGCATTAGATTTGGCTTCTTTTAAACGATGTTATTTTCAATTCTGCTAATTCTATTCGCCGTCGTAGAATTTTGAAATTTGTCTGTGAAGTTTTTTATGAAAATGGGCAGTTAATTAACTATCACGAGTGAAGATTTATTGCCGGCAATCGCGTAGGTATTGCTTGAATCGTAATTTGGTAATCTGTGAAATTTAGTGTTATTGCTGCGAACGCAACCCAGCTTTCAATATTATTCTGTATTTTGGATAAGTTTGGTCCTAACACAACAACTGAAGTGTCTATGGGTGTCTAAGTGTCTTTCGGTAAATTGGGGTAGACCCAGAGATTGGTCTGTTGACAAGATTTGTGTTGGGGTGTCAGTGCTTTTATGTAATCTGAATTTTCAGTGTTGATAGTGTTATCTAAGATAAACAAAACAAATAGTACCTATTAGAATCTGTAGTACATTGTTCTTGGCTCGCTGGAATGTGACAAGACCGTTCTTAAGCCCAAAGGCATTCGAGAAATCTCATAATTCATCTCTTGTCGCTTGAGAAAGCGGTTTCCCCCTGAGATTTTTTGTGGAATGGTGCTTGATGAAATTCTAACTTCAAGTCCAGTAACGAATAATACTCTGGTTTTCTTGTCAGGAGTAATCAGCCTGGTTTGAGACCAACCAGATGAGGATGAGTAAGGTCTACTGGAATAGCGGATGACCTTACTATCTAGCCTTTCCCTTACCTGGTCTTCTACATTTATTTTAATGATGCGGATACCTAAAAATTTTGGTATGTACACAAATCTCATGCGTTGTGATTATTTTATCTCTTATAACTGTCGATGCTGACAGTTTTTCATTCCGTTTGAATAAGACATCTTCATTTTGATGAATTGCATTGATTGAAGCGATTCTCTCTGTTCTAATCAGATGTTCGGTACTAATTAGTTTTTAATTACATTTTGGTTGTTTTTTAGAAGGCTCTGGATTATTTGTTAATACGTTAACAACCGTTTTGAAATTGTTGGCTCTGTAAAGGTTCGATGGAATTGTTATATTGTTGTCTACTTCTCCATATCCAGTGCCACCCAATCTCAATTTTGTGAAGTATTAAATATAACTATGTGATGTTAGAAATATGTTACTGGATATCGAAAAATTGTATTTTGTCTTTCTTGGTTGCCGGTGATTTGTTTTGTGGTTGTTGCAATTTAAATACGATCGGATATTAGTCCTCCGAGTCTGAATTGTGTTTGATCTGAAAATTTCCTGAGTCTAGATAATGATCTTAAAGAAAATATTCAGAATTTGATGATTGGTTATAGTTTTTTCTTTAAAGGCGGACTAGCTGCCTATCTGCTTCGATAAACGATAATATTGGCGACCAGGCATTATTATAAGTAACGGTTTGTTTTTAAAGAGTTTTAATGTTATGTACAATTTCTTTTGTTTTATCGCAGCACTTGTAAACCTCCCATTTTGTGGTTGCCCTAAGTGAGACTTATAAAAGGATGATTCTTATTTATCCCCACAATATTTAGTAAGAATTTGATTGACTTTGTCAAAGATAACAGTTGTGTAATGTGCAGGTGTATTGTTGTTCTGATACAAATGGTTTGACGACATTTTATCGGATCTGGGATACGGTTCGAGTCCATTACTCAGCAATTTTATTTAATTCATTTTCCTGAGGATTGATTTCTAATTAATTATTGGGGAAGATGATTTTTCCACCGTGCTCCTCCTGTTTGGTCGTCACTGAGTTTTTTGTGTACAACTACTGTGGGTTGTTTACTTAACTCTTCCATTAATAGTGCTGGATGGCTTACTTCCAGATGCTCAATATTTCAATTTTTGTAGAAAATTTCTGCAATTTTTTTCCTCATACAATTGAGTTTATTTTTTATTTTTAGTTTTTCTGTGTCTATTTCGTAGTTTTACAGATCGAAAGGAGAGCGTCTGTCTCGTAGTCCGCTGATTTGCCATTTAAAGCGAGCAGCATCAAAAAAATGTGTTGAAAATCCACTTTCGAAGCCAAAACAATATCTATTCACATACAAATAGTTAAAGGCTCATTATGGTCTATCTAAATGAAACTTTTGGTGCTACTGGTTCTTGACAAAGTATTAGGCTTTTCCATTTAATGCTAGTAGAATCCTAATAGAAAATCGAACCGAACTGATTTGCATACTCAAAACATCATCTAGTGTCAAATTTTAGGTTCCACTCGTTTTTGATTAACATTGGGATTTTACATTTTAAAGCTGGCAAAAGCCATTTCACATAATGAGGCCCCGATTGTGTTTTCGTTCTAAATTCAACTTTGGTCAAATTTGGATTCTGTTAGCTCTAAAAAAAATACCTAATGCTGTATCAACAAAGCGTGGACCCAAACATTTCTAATTCGACATTTAAATAGCATATATTTAACCAAAAAATTATTTACAGTGTCTTGTAATGTTTTTATCTTCTTGTAGAAAATTTGCAGGATGTAGCATTTTAATGCTTTTGAAGATCTTAAAGTAATATGCGAAGAGGAGAAACCGATGGCAAGGGATTTCCTCACGTTATACTTATTGGACAAACCTATCCAGATGAGTTTATAGTTTCATCTATTCTTGATGTTAATGATACTGTCAATTAAGTTAAAATTTAAAAGTGTCTGCTGTATATGGATGATCTGAATGTGAATGCTAATGTCTGTAATAAGGCAGATTTCTAACATCAAAAGAACCTGAATCTAGATTATTAAACATCGCATAGTGCTTAATATCTCTAAATGTAAAACTATGACATTCATAAAAATTGAAAAGTTTATTATGAATTAATGTTTTCGGTGTTTTTTTATCTAATCTAAGTTTTTTCAAATATTTTGAAACGATTATTGCCAAGGCTCTTTTAAAAATATTATAAATTTCTGTTTTAGACTCATTTTAAATGTAGTTATCTAAGTTAAAGGTATAATATGACAGAATATGTTCTTAAATTCAAACAGGTTGGACACTGTCACTCATAAGGTCGTTAAATATGATACGTTCTAAATATTACAAAAACTTACATCGACGTACACTAAAGATTTCTGGAATTCAATCAAGCACAGAGCAATATAAAGGCTTGCTTTGAATTATCTAGGTGAGAACATGTTTTGATACGAAATCAGGTATTAGGCCAGGAGGTGTTCTGGCCTCAGTTACTATTTAATTTAACAATACAGAATACGACTTGGGAGAGAGCACAGTTATCTTTAAAAAACCTTTGCTATTTTAAATGGTCGAAAATCTTTGGAGTGAAGGTTGTGAATCACTTGCAAGAGCATTTTGATTTTTTCATTTTTCATTTACACAAATATTAATGATACAAACTACTGATGAAAAAAAATATTTGAATGGTTACAAATTGCCATACTCGTTATCAATTATAAGATTAAACATTGAACAGTGAGTATTTCAACAATTGAAACTTATACAGTCCGTTTAATGTACTCAATTTTGATATAAATTAAAGTTATCTAAGCACCACATGTACCGTATCGGATCTCTTATATAGATTTTGATTGGGTTCTAAATTCAGTAATGCAAACATTCAATTTGTCGTACTCAGTTACCAAATGTGGCTGAAGTTCCATATCCTAAAATTCTAAAAATAATTTTCAGTCTAAAATTTTTTTATAAGAAGTTCATACAAACTTCATTTCGGACATCCAATACTATCTTACATTAAATGGGATTTGGTTTTGAGCGATTTATATGTAAGTATCCCTACCAATATTATGACATTACAAAAGATCACCTCCTCAACTCCATTTAAGAAACCCAATTTCTTCTAAGTCGTCTTTTATGGACCGAGAAAAGTTGGTAGTAGGGCAAAATTGTTCGACAACAAACAACAACAACAACAAAATTGCCCTAACAGCAAAATTATTTTGCTCTATGTCACTTTTACGAAATCTAGATTTTCCTTGGATTTATTCCTCTTTACTGTACATACATACTAACATCAACAAGTGGGTGCAAAATCAAAACCACCTTTTGTGTTTCAGAAACGTCTAAATTTTAATTTTCTACTTATACACTTATAGGGATACACTTATATGAATTTTAATTTCACCGCGAGAAACTGCAGAAAAGTGTATAAGATAGTCGCAGCAATCAAACCACTTCAAAACAAAGGATGAAAAAAAATACTAACGCATAGCTCTACAATAATGCCAACCCCACCGTTTGAAACAGAAGTATTGAACATTTTCAACATTCGAACCGAACAGACTTCAGGACCAAAATGTGAACACTAACAAAATCCACGTAGATTAAAATATTTTATTATGTATCTCTGTGGTTCTATAATAGCCGTATTTCTTGACGCTTGATCTGATCCGGTTCAGTTCAAATTTCGTGAAACAACGCTATGGCGCTTACTAGATTTCATTTCAAAACTAGTGATCCAAAACAAAATTTGGATCAAATTTTCCATATAAAATTGAAACTGATCTGGATCAATGGGTGTCGTGAAATACAGCTAATATGAGCTTAAAATGTAGAATGAGGCGTCGCTAGTTTATCCAAATTAGTAATTTGCTATGTTATTATTAGGCTTTATTAGTGGTTTTCTTTGCTTTTACTCCATATTAATTTAAGGAACTACGTTGGTTTATGTATGTACCCATGTATTTCTTACAATGTATGTTCCACATTATTTACAAGTATTTTTGGTCATATATTCATTTCCACAATCTTTTCACGTTCATAATTATAAAAAAGTTTTTAAATATCACAAATCGGTTTAAACCACGCTAACGTTGAATTATTTTTTTACTATGTGAATACTAAACTACAGGATGTTGTTTTTGTTTACTCAAATTATAACTCTACGCCAACTAGATAGTGCGAGAATTTAGGGTACCGAAATAAAACAAAGAATAGAGATAAAAAATACGTGTTTCTAATCAGTGAACAATAGTATATATTATTGAATTCGTAAACAAATGAATAAATTAAAGAACGCAATATTATCCTTAATCAAATCCTTAACAAAAAAAAACAAATTAAAAAAAATACTATTTTCGTCTCTAGATAGTAAGTCATTGCACTAATTTTAAAACCAATTTCCAATTATTAAGAAACCAAAGAAACTGAAAACCAACACAATTGGTTATATTACAAAAATAATAATTAAAAATTATTGGTTATTAATTTGGTAACAACAAATTGTCAATCAATCACATGTCGTGCGCTAATTTAAAATCGCTCAAAACCTAAAGAACAATTAATACAGCGTTTTTTTTATTTAATATTATTATAATTAATAAGATAGAAGTTGTATCAAAAAAAATTATTTTAAATTTAAAAATTGGAATTAACACACCTTAAAAAAATTTATATTTATATTTTTTTATATAATAAAAAACAAAAATAATAAAAAAATATGATAAAATAAAATATTGTTAATAAACAAAACAAAAAAACTTCTATCTTTATTCAATATATAAAATAAAACTATTAAAAATAAATCGATTTTAATAATTTTATATGTTAAAAATAAATAAAATAATTGAATAGAAAAAAAAATAATAATAAAATTAATACAAACTAAAATTATTTGTCAAATGCACAAAAAATTAATTAAATAATTAATAAAGCATATAAATTTAACTTATTATTCAGTTTTCAATTTTAATTTATTTTAATTAAAATTAAATCTTTTAATGGAATTGCAAATTATATATAACATAAAAGGAGCATTAGAACAAATAAATAATTTTACATATTATTTAAAAATATGTAAAATTATTTAACCGATGGCAGTCAAAGTTTATTTATTTTATTTGATCAAAAAAAATGTACAATTCTTTTCAAGCGACAACAATTTTATAACGGAATTGCAAACTAATTAAAGCAACAATTTATTATTAAGTTTTTTTTTATTTTTAGTTACATTAATATTATAAATTTATGATCATAATGAAAATATGGTTAGAAAAAAAAACAAAAACAAGTATAAACGAATTTCATTATAATGGTTATTAAAAAATAAAATTAAATAAAAAATATGTTTACAATTTATTTAAATTAAATAAAACTAATAACTATATTTATAATTGAATATAATCAATAAAAAAAGTAAATACTCAAACACTGCCCCTTTGCCCTAAATTTAAATAAATAATATAACAAACCAAAAAATTTATAAAAAATATATAATTTTAATTATGTGTAATTTACGATATTATATAATTTATTTATATAAAAGTAGAATATATTAATTTTTAATATAATTTCAATGTTACTTTAAATATATATATATATATATATATATATATATATATATATATATATATATATATATATATATATATATATATATATATATATATATATATATATATATATATATATATATATAAATTAATATATATTGAGTAATTGGCAGATCGATTATTTTCTGTTAATTAAATAAAAAAACATTTATTAAAAAATGGTCGAAATAAATATCGAACTCTTCCAAATAAAAAAATAACAAAAACAAATTAAAGAAATATAATTAAAAGTAATTAATTAAAATCACTGCCATTTTTAGATTCTAAAGACAAAATAAAAAAAACTAAAAATTAATTATAAATAAATATTAAATATCAATATTTTTAATAATTTACAAATGTAAAAAAAATAAATTATTATTATTAAAACAGAATAAAAACACGCACAATCAAATCGATTGTTTTATTTGTTATTATTTTTAAATAATTATTATTACATATCATAAATTTTAATTTATTTAATTTTTATTTAATTTTATTAAATTATTATAAATAAGTCGTATATTCTACTTTTATATAACACTAAACAATTATTTATTATTATTACCAAAATTATTATTTATTTAATTTTATTTTTTATAATTATAATAATAAATAATATGGTTACATCACGTTAAATGGATATTTTTCGAAAACCAAAATAAAACAAATGAAACGATCATTTAGGCGGGAATAAATAATATTAATTATTTCCAAAAATTTACTTACATCAAAATATTTAAAAATATAAAAAAACAAAAAAAAATTCCATTTGTATACGGGAATGTCACGAAATTAAAATAAAAATATCTTTTATAATGCAATCAGGTCAATCGTTTTAGTGACCTACAAAAATATTATTATTATTCAGTTTAAAAAAAATAAAATAAAATAAAAAAATTGTATAAGTAAAATTAGAATAACGCAAATTAAAATTAGTTTGATAAATAAAAGAAATAAAATCTCTTAGAAATAATGGATTAGGTTTTTTTTTATTTATTTTATTTAAGAGATTTTATATTTATACTAAATAAATAAATATATATATATATATATTTATATATATTTGTAATAGAATATTTCGAAATAAATAGCAAAAAACAACATATAATAGTTAAAAATTAATAATAATAGTAATTAACTAATTAATTGAATAAAAAAATCGAATAATTTATTTATTTATTATTTTAATTATATTTTAACCGAAGCTAAATATTACTTAAAAATATAAATATTATTAAAATATGAATATTTATATAAATTATATAAATATACATATATATGTATATATAATTTATAAATTATATATATTCATAAAAATAAATAATTTATAATTTATATATATATGTATATATATATTTTTTTATATATAAATTAAAAATATACATAAAATTAACTACTACTTTAAACGGGTTTTTTACATAATAATATATTATATTAATTAAATAAAAATACATTTAAACTTAAAAAACATAAATAAAAATAAATGTATATTTTAACGAAAAAATAAAATAATAATAAATAAATTTAATTAATTAAAATAAATATAACACAAGAAAAAACAAGTTATTATATATATTAATATGTATAAATAAATTTAACACAAAATATATTATTAAAAATAAATAAATTAAAAAATATATATATCTAATGTTTTTGTATAGAATATTTCTGTTAAATTATGTATAAGTTATTAAAAAATTTAAAAATAAAAAAAATTATAAAAAAAAGAAAATAATCGCTTATTAAAACCAATTATTATTATTATTTATTATTATTATGTTAGGCGTAAAGGTGCAGTAATACGATATTCTCCAAATAATATCTCAGGAGAATATGTCTACTTTCAAGATGCTGGATTAAGCAGCAGTACTTATTACCCTACTAATTAAAAAGACAGTGGCCCTATTCTAGTAATTCCACGGAAATAGGGAATTGGGGAAAGAATTTACATATAAATTCTATTTAAATAATTTTTTTCTGCCACTTTAAGGGAAAAATTTAGTGGTAATTTTTGAAAACAAAATAAAATTTGGAGTAACTTATCCTGGTAATTTCGCTATGGAAAGATTATTCCTAATTTACAAATATTTACATCATGCAGTAGGCCAGTAAAAACTTATTTATAGATAAAAGCTCCCTCTCTCTCTTTCCCCAATCCCCTATTTGAAGAGAACTAACAGAATAGGGCCACAGATTAAGTATTTCTAGTCATAAATGTTCACAATTTTTTTCGAATAACTCATGGCTCGAAACTATGGTTTTCAACAAATCTCTATTAAAGTGAACATTGAACATTGTACTCTTCTTGGACTCTTCTTTGTTGCTCTATATATTTTTTAAAAAAATATTAAATTAAATTGTCCTCTTTTTGTAAATTTTAATTGATAAATTGTAAATACGGGAGCGATACGAAACGGCACATTCCACAACAGGGTGTGCAAAAACAGAATGTCACAAAACAGGATATCACAAAACAGTACGTGGTACACTAAAGTACCTGATATGAAACAGGACAGATTAAAAGAGAACACCACAAAATAGTTCATAGTCAATTTCAAGATTTTTAATGTCAATTACGAGCCAAAGTTGAAAAATGAATTTTGTGATAAATTAAATAATTTTTTAATTTTTATAGATTTTTTCTATTTAAAATCAATTGAATATTTTTCTTTAATTAAGTATTGGTTTTTTAGCATTTGGAAGATTTTCTCGTTCTACTTTGCCAATTTCCGCTATGGCAATTTTCACATATGTATTTTATAAGCTCCTCAATTATCCTAAATACACCGATATGCGGGCGACCAATCACAGTATTGAAATGTCTGTGATATAATACAGCATAATTCTGTGTTCGTGGTATCTCTTTCTCGTTTTGTTCATAGACACTCCGACTCGGCGGGAGTAATAGGGGTCTACCGTTTTTGAGTCAATTTTTTAGTGGTTCAAGTTCTCTTGCAAATTTTAAAGACATTTTTTGGAATCATTCTGGATTATCTTCAGATTCTAAGCAACATAATGCTGCAATTTGATAAATTTCTGGAGCAAATTCAATATCAGTGCCATATCGGCTTTGTCAGCCAACTTGTTGTATATGTTTATATACATTTTCCATGAAATGGAAGTTCCATCGTTTGACAACAACACCCTCGAATACGGTACGAATTGCATTAACTGCTGCCTTTCCAAAACTCGTAATTAGGTGTTAAACAAATTCCGATCTGCATCGCGTTGTCGTTCAAATTTGAAAACATTTTTTCATATAGCGCAATCGTTTTACCACTCATTAAAATGTACACCATTGGATGCGTTTTTTAATTTTTTTAATTTTTCTGTGTCGTAAAAATTAATACACGATCCTCTCCATCTGCGTAGTCCCCGACCATAAATTTTTCACCATCAATTTGCTGGTATCTCAATTAAAGAATAACGATTCAGGTTCATTATCCAGTACATGTCTCTTTCTTCCCGTTTTATGATCTGAGCTAGGGCACGTTTTGCTGGAAGGCAACCAGCAATATTTTCCGGAAGTTTTGATATCCCCTTCTGCAGGACTTGACAAGGTAAATCGTTTAATGAACCAGCAGTCTTTTTAATGCTGTAGAAGGCGTTCGAAACTAGTAACTTTTCAGCGTCAGACGAGTGATTATGAGCATGAAATTTTTTTTTTGATTGATTGATTGAAGTGTGTGACCAAACCTAAGTAAGACTCCCGGTTAACGCCAGGCCCCTTCGCACACTTTTTTTTAGCTATAGCAAGATATTATTAGGTATAATTATTACTATTATTAATGTATAGTACCTTTCTGAAATATACGCGATAAAGTGGTAAAATTCTGTATCTTGCTATATTCAGAAATGAAGCGGGCTCAGACTCTGCCTGAATCCTCGGCATAAATGGTTTATGCGGATAAGATGTTAGTCACAGAAATAACCAGCAAAGTTATTATCTAACTATATTGAAAGGTTAGCTAAGTTTTTTTAAGTCAGTTATACTAAAAATATCACCCATAGGAGGAAAATTTATTATTGGGTTATCCGGAAAGTAATTTCGTTTTTTTGTGAAAATGAAAGACGATTTTTGTATAGTATTTAAAGATTTTATTGAATTAAATATTTTCCATTTTGATCCAATACCTTTTGCCATCTTTCTGGTAGTAGCACAATTACACGCTCATAAAACTTCTAATTTTTGCTGGCAAAAAACTGATCCAATGCGTTTTTCAGGTCCTCTTTTGAAGAAAAGGTTTTGTCGTTTAAAAATTTTGTAGACACCGGAACAAGTAATAATACCCTAAAATATAAAAAGATAAGTTAAATAGGCTACTGGTTTCGTTCTCCATATATAAAGGCCTTACTCCTTTTCTTTTTAATTCATCTAACAAGCTATAATTCTTAATGACTTTAATTAGAGGAATATTAATAACTATTTCCTCAAATTCATGACTATATAGAAGCTTGAATAGGATTAGAAATTAATTTATTACCTTTTATACCCCTGATAATAAAATAGAATGAGATCCAAAGCATCATTAAAGTGTTTTTTAACTAGAGCCAACAATAATGGTGATCGTAATATGGTGGGCGTGGTTGTACACTCAATCCAAGCTGCAATAGCTTTTGGTGTGTTACCAAACTTGTATGAGGTCTCACATTATCTTAATGGAACACTATACGTTTTCTATCGATCAATTTTGGCCTAGTCTGTTTGAATGAATCATTCAATTTGTCCAATTGACGACAGTACACTTCAGCATTTATCGTGGTATTGTCCGGTAGAAGCTAAAAACGACTCACTTCAAAGATCAAATCGAAGTTGCCATTGATGAGATAAGAGCCCATACAATCAAAAATGTTCTGAAAAATTGGGGTACTGTAAAGCCAGCCGTGAAGTCATGTGAATGAAATTGTGTTCCATACTTAACGGCAAAATATTCATTCGTCTTTGAAATGGAGCCAAATTAAATTGTAAATGTTAGATAGCCCACCCAGGATAATAAGATGAAAGAATATTTAAGGATTATTAGGTTTGAGCCGATTACAAACATCTATTGATGAATAGTAACGTGTTAGTACAATAAAAGTATATTATTCACCGAGCGTATCATGATGGTTGATATTCTCGAGGATGAAGTGAAATTGAATTATTCGAGTTAATAACAGACATTATAAACGAGTGGAATACTATACTTTGTCCACGACTTGTAAAATGTTGATATTTTTAACTATTATGACGTGTCAATTAAAATTGATATTTGCGAATAACAAGTACAGTTGTTTTATTTTCATTTTTGAATTATTATCTAGTTTCTTTAAAAGCTATACCAATAGGCACAGATAAGAATACATTGGAAACATATTTTATTTTCTGTTTAACATGAAGTGCGAGTAACATTTATGCGAATCGCAAGTGGGTGCTGTTTCCCAATTTTTTTTCAATCCCGGGATTCGAAATCGGAAATTTATACGATACCGGGACTACCCGGGAACCGGGATTTGTTTTTAAGTATTAACAATTTTACAAATTCTACATTTACCAATTCATTATTTTGATTAACAAAAAAATTACAGTTTCAATTCATTATTTGTATTATAAAAACATAACAATAATAAAAACAAAAATAAAATAAAATTTTAATGCATCTATTTTTCAGCCTCTAAGTTTTTAAAAAACACATCACATCAATTGAATGGACTGGTCTGATAGACCCAACCGCTTTTTGTTGCGATTGAGCCGGAAATTGAAAAAACCCGCTCCGATTCGGCCGACGTTGGCTTCATCGTCATTAATGACTTATAAATACGTTTCAGAGTATGTGTCATTGTTTCAGTCGCCTCGTATAATTTCATTTCCTTTTGTATAGATGTAGTTTTGTCCGCTTTTACTGACTCCATAGTTTTCTGTGACGTAATTATTGCACTTGCCAAAGACTTCTTCAACAAAGCATTTGTAGCTGATGGTGATGGTAAACTACTATCATTTGTTGTTGTTTCATCAATTAAATCGGATGAATCCCAATCATCATCAATTTTTATATCTCGATCATCAGAAAAATATTGGGTTACCAAGTCTTTTGTAAATTCTCCATAGCTATTGAACTCACATTCGGTATCGGTTGCCGCAGGTTTTAAATTTTCTGGATTTTGCAAAAAAATTACAAACGAAATCAAATCTTTTGAACGCCTTTGTGATCGCTTTTTCTTCAAAGCTTCAAATAAGTTTTTTACTAAACTATCAGGTAAATTTCGAACAGAATTGAAGAGAAACTTTATAATTTCTTCTGAAGTAACAAGATTACAATCTCTTGTACTCAGTGCTTTAACTGCTAATTGTAATGGTTTTAAGACACTTAACAATTCCTGCATCTTTTTAATATCATCTTTGTTTAATTTTACTGGAAAATTTAGGTCTATCAATGCTTTTCTAATACAGGATTTCAACTATAAATACCGCTCCAACATTGGAGCAATACTGTTCTACCTAGTCTGAGAATCCAACATCAGATTGAGTTCTTTTCCATGCTCATTTTTAACATGTTTTTGAAGCACACAGTTGTTTACTGCTGATTTTTTAAATAACTTCACAATTTGGCGGAAATTGTTCAAAGCTGTCTTAAAATCTTCCTGCCCTTCCAAAATAATTTCAGTATCAACATCCTCTTCTACATCTATAAATCATCGTCACAGTTTTCTAAGTCTAAAACTTCATCAGATTCTTCTACAGCAGAAAACTCTAAAACAGCATTATATAAATTACTTGTTTTGGGTTTTTTTATTTTTTTGTAAATGGTATCACAAATTGCAAGTTGAATACAATGATTTAAGCATAATTGGTGAACCATAAATGATGATTCACTCCCAAATTTTTTCATCACAGATGCTCCATCAGTTGTTACCACCCAAACAAAACATCACTTAAGTTGATTTTAAAACTAGAATGTTTTTGTTGAAGCAGATTTTTTAATACTTCAGCTGTGTAAGTACCATAAAATCTGATCAGACCTAGGTTATCGTAGCTGCCGTTTGAATAATGTACATTTATGTTCAAATACCGTCGATTTTTGAAAATAGTCCGTCCATTCATCAAGTGTTAAACTTAATAATGAATTTTCGTTTTTGTACAAATTAGTTTTTTTTTTGCAATTTCCAATTTTACTAATTAATTCATAGTAATCGTGTATGAGTTTCATAACATTAGTTTTGTTCTTAGGCAATTGAAAGCCACGAACGTTCAAACTTTCCCTTATAAACGAACTTTTACAAACACCAGAAATTAAAAACCCGTCCAAAGCACATAATCTAGCTACTATTTAAAGTTTAAAATTGTCGGTTGAATCTTAGAAATTTTGGAAGATGATGGACCTGGTTCTAAGTTAGCTTCATTTTCCTTACGTTTTATTACCGTTTCCGGTTTTACGGATGAACAACCGATAGATGACGAATTTATCCACTGGAGGAAAATCCTTTGCATCCAATCCTTCCAGAAAAATGGCCTTTTCACTGCTTTCGTCTCTTTTGAAATGGTTCCAAACCTCCGATGAATTTTTTTTTAATCAACGTACACTGATCTTATTACTTACCAACTACAGCAAAAAAAATTAAACTGCACAAAATAAATTTAAATTGTTATTGTTATTTAACAAATTTTCCTGTTCAATAAATTTAAATTACTATTTAGATTCAACAAATTACTACTACAAAATAACTAACCTGTAAGAAATGGTTTTTCGGTTTGCATTATGCTGAGGATCCTCGATGTTCCAAAAAAAAATTACAAATATTTTATCTGTGTATCCTTGAATGTGACGTGGGTAACTACAGCAGGAAAACTTTTGAATTTCAAAATGAAACTTTGCATACCGATTAACCCCAATTTGTGCTAATTAGTGCTCATGGGAAAAAATTAGTCCTAGTCCAGGAGCCGAAAAAACGAGAAAAGAAAATCTCAAATTTCGCCTGAAAGACGGAATAAATAAAACTAGATTTCTAGAAAAAACCAGAAATAATTTAAGCCTAATTTTAAAACTTTCTAAAGGCCGCTAGCTAAACTAATGAAATTTGTGCTTATCATAGAAATATAATTTTCATAAATTTTCATTCATAAATCGAGAAAAATCAGAAAAGCCCCTGAAAGATACTATATTGAAATAAACAGAGATATATCGTTCAATAATATTTGTGTTGAACAACAAATTAAACAATAGAAATAAAATGTTCTAAAATCCAAGTCATAAGCAATTCAGATAGTATATTATTATTATTCAGCCACTATATTTTTCGGATGGCAATCAACATACCTGATAGGACTGAAGTAGCACTAATTTTTTCCCGTGAGCACTAATTAGCACAAATTGGGCTTAATCGGTGTGCAAGTTTCATTTTGAAATTCGTAAGTTTCCCTGCTGCAGTTACCCACGTTTGTATGTGCTATAGGTAATACTTTAGGAAAGACTCATAGTGGACAATATTTCGTCTTAATCTTAGTAAACTGTTCAATTAGTATACAATTATTATGATAAATTATGAAATAATAATAAAATGAAATGAAGCTTTTTCTTATATACACCAATATCCCCTTTCGCTAGTATAGGAATTGGCGCTAACTGGGCGGCGTTTAAAGGCGAATAAGCTGTGTTGAATTTTGAAATTAAATACATTTATTTATTTAAAAAATCAGACCTTATACATTGTATGTTTATTAACCAAATAAACCATTTATTCGTTTTTTATACGATCATTCTTATCTTTAAGTTGGCAACACTGTTTTATTTGACAACCAATTCAACAGCTGATATTTGCTTTGTCATTAATTTGATTTGCCATTTTATAATGAATAGACTCACGCCAGAACAACGCTTGCAAATTGTTGAATTTTTTTTATCAAAATAATGGTTCTGTTCGCCAAACTAATCGTCCATCAGAGCGTGTAATTCGGTTAACTATGGATCGTTTTCATACCACGTATACTCTAAATGATAATATACATCCAGTAAGACTCCAAACAGTGCGTACCGAACAAGCGATGGATGCTGTACAGCGTAGCATTGAGGAAGACCCAAATCAATCAATCAGCAACTGGAGATGTATCCATCCACTTTATTTCTCCAGAAATACATACATATGTTATGAAGAAGGAAAGTAGCTACAATGCAATTTGTAATAAAGTCGAGCTTTCAAAATCAGAGCTTTCAAAAAATTTAAGTTTTTTAAAAACGAGATTTAAGCAACCCAAATGCGTGTTCAACAACTGTTCTGGAGCGAGATCTTGATATCTAACGGGAAAAATCAATTGTTTCATAACATTTCAATGAACAAACACAGAAAAATGCTCAAAGTTGGCCTAGATATTTTGAATGAAAATTTAAATAAACGAAAGTGTAAATGGTAATGAACATTTTATTAAATTTTGCTAAATTACGTCATTTTTATTTAGTAACGTTTTAGTAAAAACTTCATTCGTGTAGGCGATGGAAGTATTTACTAAACCTTACTAATTTTCTTGTAGATTGAATGTGTCGTAAATTGAATGATACTGATTAATTAATAAAAAGAAGAAATATTTTATTCTGTATAAAGAAATATGTTGGCCTGCAAAATAAATTAAAAATTCTTATAATTTGACTTTTGTCAATATATATATATATATATATATATTTTGTCAATATATATATATATATATATATATATATATATATATATATATATATATATATATATATATATATATATATATATATATATTATATATATATATATATATATATATATATATATATATATATATATATATATATATATATATATATATATATAAGCCTTTGAGATTTTTGCGAACATACATATTGACATAATTTGACTTTTATATATATATATATATATATATATATATATATATATATATATATATATATATATATATATATATATATATATATATATATATATATATATATATATATATATATATATATAGATATATATAGATATATATATATATATATTATATATATATATATATATATATATATATATATATATATATATATATATATATATATATATTGATTGATTGATTGATTTTGAATGCACGACCAAGTTCTTAGACAAGATCTCCCGGGAGACGCCGGGCCCAACGTACACTCCTTTTACATATAACAAAACCGAGGGATTAGACAGGTTAATTAGATGGGACTGAATCAGCCCGGTTACAGACACCTAGGAATAGGCGATAAGGTAGGCAATGGTAAGGATAGGAAAGGTATTTTTTTTTTTTTTTGGCAGAGCGACCCGGTTACAAGAACCTTGATCGTACAACACAAGACAATACAAGGGATAAAAGTTTTAATGACCATCAACAATTGCTTCTTGGAAACAGCACCTAAAATAAACCTACATTAAAAATTCTATTATTCATCTGCCTCTAAAGGCATCTTGATTTGAATGCACAACCAACAGTAGATGTGACAGACCTGGCCCGGTTGCAGACTCTTTCAAATTGTGTCAGCTTCCCTTTGAACCGCATCTGAAATTAATTATTATTTTGAAATACTTTAGTTAAGTATAGCCATCAAAACCGCTTCCAGAATACTTAACTCCTGGAGTCAATATATTGTTAGAATTTGAATTATTTGCTGATAAGTGCTATTGGATCCGGAATTCTTTCCCTAACAGCCAATATTTAATTTAAATTTTA